>VXAZ01002138.1:1667974-1735876 GCA_013399875.1 Gymnorhina tibicen
TCTGACCTTGTCAGTGGGTTGTTCTTTTTTTTTTTTTCCCCATTGAATTGTATTTCTGACTTGGACTTCCCCACTAGTTTGCTTTCAAACTAGTACAACAATTTATCAGGGTATGCAACAGCGATCTCTCTCTTAGGTTTTTGTTTCAGCCCTGTGTAGCATTGTTCCAGCTTAGCTGGAACACTGGAATCCAAAGGCTGAATGATTGCAAGGGGTCAGAACCCTCATAAACAGAGCAAACAAGTTCTTCCCTCAAAACGAGGTTGTGAGCCAGGGAAGAGCTAAGAAGCTCCCCTGGTACATAATCCTAACTTGAGTTACATAATCAGAACTTGAGTTTCACAGGAGACACAGAGATCCCCACCTCTACCTCCTAACCTGCTACCATATCAGAAAAAAAAAATCTACCTCCTGCATTAACCGAAAGAGTGCACAAAGTTCAAGTTTTCCATTTCCTATATGAATGTTCTATTTAGTAAAGCACTGAAGTATGACCAACTACTGTGGACACATTAACTGCACCACAAGCTCAGCCTCCAGATAAAGACAGCAAGACACAACTGCTCCTGGCAGAGTCTGCTTTGGCTGCTGCCTGCTAGGAGTTCCTGGAGCAAGCGCATCAGGAACAGTGCTCCTGCAGGATTTCTCCATCATTCCCACGCATTATGTCCTCAAACCATTTTCCATTCACAGCTCAGTCATTTTGCAAGGCTTTGCATTTCATCTAATCTGATTTTTATGAAGCGCCAAAGCAGAGAAACATTTTATAGGAGAATTTATTTTTCTGTGAGAAGCTGGTGTATGTCTGTCAGGCTGGGATCAATACGATATAGCATTCCCCTCAGGTAACTCTTTCACAAACTACTATTACTGTCATTTTCACCAGGACATAACATCATTCATTAGCCACTCTTTAGTAATCAGAGCTCCGCATTCCAAACAGTTATTGCACTTCTAACTTGCTGTATTTCAGCAGCTAAATAGCAGTTTTTTCTCATAGTAAGGAAAAAAAAAAAGCACAAAAAATAACCCAAACCCCCAAAACAAAAAAAACCTCCCACCACAAACAAAAATAGTAGCTCAGACTACATGCTATATACTGCCTCTGAACCTGTAAAAGTGTGTCAGTTGTCCTCAGACTGAACTTTTTACCTAGTCTGACATAAATCTGTCATAGCCTGACAAAAGGAACTTCAAATATCCACAGAACCTTACTGGCAAGTACCTCTACACCTATAAATCTTTAACTTTTGGATGGAGGCATTTAGTGATGTCCTCCAGCAGATCTGGTACTAAGAGGTTTGCTCAAGGTCACACAACAAAGCTGTGAGAAAGCAAATTTGAAAATGTTTACAAGACATTTACATACATATCTCCCTCTTCTCATTTTTTTTCTTTACGACTCAGTGAAGAAAATTTTTTTATAATCACCACTCCCTCCTGCTCCAAGCCATGTAACTTTAAAAAAAGGAAAGAGCAGAATGTCAAATCAAAATAGCACATACATCATTTTTATAGTGTTCAACAGAGGAAGCATCTTCTCTAAATCTTGCTTTTCCTGTAGAATATGCAGATATGTTACTTCCCAGAAAATTAGGGAATGTATTTTCTACTTCAATTATGGCTAAGAATCATACATCACTTTACTCGGTGATGATTTCAACCAATAAAAACATACAAAGCTGTAGATCTAAGAGATGGACAAAGAACTTGGCACAGTCTTTGAAAATAACGTTCCTTAATTATTCCCAGAGATATAAAGTCAGCACTTAGACCTCGTCCAAACATAAATATTGCTTCTCATGCACAACTGTGAAAGCGTTATGCTTTATAACATTTGTAAGATTTTATTTTAATGAAGGAGGAGGAACGATGTGAAGTTCTGAAAGCCACTTGCAGTTTAATGATGGCACTCTCGGAGAGGCATGACAAAAACGTGCCCAATAAACAGCAGTGTGTTTCATATGGCAGTGGGCTGAATGAACTCATCCTGCGATGACAGAGCACTCAGGGATCGATGACAAAGCCATGAACACTCCTTGCTACCAACGATCCAGCGTGAGAGAATGGACATCTGCATGACAGTGGGAGACTGAAAGGAGACAAACTTGACTAGTCCGTTTTCAAAGACAGAAACGAAGCAATTAGTTCAGTCAGCTACACTTTGATTCCTGAGGAAAAACAACTACAGCAAATAATGAAGGACACTGTTTTATCCATTTAGAAATAAATCCAGGAATGAGTAACTGCCACCATAGGTTTGTCCAGATCAAGTCTTGCCAAATCAGTCTGGGTTTGTAGTCATAGGATTATTAGCAAATATCTCATAACATGACTAGATTCTGACACAGTCTCATGGGACTTTAACATAAACAAATGGAAAAAAAATGATTCAGTTTCTCTGGAATTAATGGAGATTTCTTCAGAACAGTTACCAATGATTCTCTTCAACTACAGAAATGCATTAAATCATTTTCTGCAGGGGTCTGTTTTGCTTGCCTCACTATGGACCATAACTTTGATAAGAAAAGAGAAAGGGATTTCCTGAGACGGAGGGAGGACAAGGAACCATTAGTGCACTGTAGGGCAGGAGTTGAACTCAAAGTAATGTTCATAAAGGGGTGTGCTGGTCTCAGATAGGATACAGTAAGGATGAGCACAAGTCATCACATGTAGGCAGGAACACAATGTCTGACTTGAAACAACCAAACAGGCAGCACTTCACAGGTGAAAAGGCTCACCTCACTTGTGCTGCATAAAACTGCAGTGTTGTTTTTTCCTTGAGACACTGCTGCCTAACAGAATACTGCAATTGTCATGTTATCAGTTATCACTGCTTCATTAAGAACCATTCTCCTTAGACTGGGACCCCATTTACAATCCCCAGCTTCAGGTTTTGTCCCACATTAGAATAAACATATCATCTGAAGTATCATTCTATTTCATTAGGAGGAAAAAGATAAATTGGTTTCTAGTCTACTGAAAGAATAGACACTACTTACCACTGAAATAAACCACCCAAACACATCAAATTTCATATAGGAGACATATATGGTACCATAGTAAATTTTCACATACAAAATCAGTAATGTTTCCAAGTCCCCCATGGAATGCACTCAAAATTTTCTACAGCTTTTAAAGTCATGCCCTTTTAACATTACTTACCTGGTTGTCTCTGTAATTTAATTCCTAGCTGAAGATCTCATTTCCTTCCCACTGTTACACTCAATTTTGTATTGTTTGTTTGTTGTTAAATTACCTGGGGACTTCTTGGTTGAACTTAAAGCATCATCCATCCTTGGCTCCCAAGACATTTCAGCTACATTTATCAGAGACAAGACTAGACTGGAATCTTTTATCCAAACTGAAGACATTTTGGGCACAGCCAAAACGAATTCAGTTTCATAGAAACAGCAACAGTCTGAAAAGATGAGTGGAGGCACGACCTTTTTCCTCAGAGGTTTAGCATCCATGCAAAGACAGAAAAATTGCACACATGGAGATACAAATTAAAATCATTCGAGCCCGGCACTGAAAGACACACAAATCCAGCTGAACAACCCAGCTGTTAAAACTACGGCACAGGCTGGGGCAGTGTTGATGGGGCATATGAAAGTCTTCCCCCTACCACTCTGAATACATTAAAAAAATGATAAGCACGGGGAATATGAGCACTTTCAGGTGGGCAGGGAAAAGGAAAACCTCTTCACCCATTAAGCAAGCCAAAGAGATACACAGGACAGACAGAAGCAATGACCAAATGACAGGGCTATAATCATGGAATTACTGAAACAACTCAGGTGGCTGAGAACAGAATTGTCATAATTTTTCGCTCGCTTAGCTACCGAGACTAATTTGTTGTTTGCTTTTTTAAAAAGATGAATGCATAAATCAACTATTTTAATTACACAACAACATGATAGATGTTGTTCCTATGTCAAGGGGAGATAAGCAGCTAGAATACTGGAAATATAACCTGGAGTCTCATTTTATAATTAATACTGTGTGACTACATATTAAAGGAGAAAACAAAAGAAGGCATTTTCAGAAAACTAATGGAATCAAGTGCCTATATGTCCTTAAAATTACTTTGGAGTAAAGTACTAGGCTTCTTTGAAAATTCCTAAACAAGATCTCAACACATTCAACCCAAAAATCTGAAAGATTAGACAGTGGTAGAGTGGTAAATACAAAAGTGAACAAATTCACCCATTTATTAATCTAGGATGGCAATTCAAAAGACGTAATTCTGCCTTTACCTTCAAACAGCCAAATGTACTGTCATTTTTAAGTCTGGAGGAAAAAAAGTGAAATCTCATTCAAATGTGTTCAGTAGCACAAGCCATAAAAATATCCATAATTCCTGCCCTTTGATTCGCATTTCAGTTCTTTCACCTTTTTTCAAAAGGCATAGATAATGGACAGAAAGGCTACAAGCAGCGATTAATGTAACGCACCTCTTAACTAAGCTATTTCAGTAGTTAATTGTCAAAAACATTCATTTTCTGGTTTGAACTTGTCTGACTTCCATCCATTGGATACTGTCATATGTCTGTGTACTACAATAAAGCTTTAGTTAAGTACCTCTATTCCTGACATTTCTAAGCCATAACCTTTTCCAGATAACTTAAGGAGCTCAGTCATGTAGCTTTTCTATCATCATGCTTGTTTTCTTGACAACAAATAATTCACCCTGAACTCTCTCCAATTTTCAGCATACTTTTAAAGGGTTTGCCACAAAATAAACCTGCCAGTTGATAAGGGATTATCTCTTTTGAAAACTTGTCTCCAGTTGCTGGAGTGGAGCACTTTGGTGAACAAATCTCATACTGTGCTGGTTTTGGCTGGGGCATAGTTAATTTTCTTCACACCAGTAGGGGCCGTGCTTTGGATTTGCACTGGAATCAGTGTTGGTAACACGGGGATGTTTTGGTTGTTGCTGAGCAGAGCTTACACAGAGCTGAGGCCTTTTCTGGCCCTCACCCCACCAGCGAGGGGCTGGGGGGCACAAGGAGCTGGGAGGGGACACAGCCAGGACAGCTGACCCCAAGTGACTCAAGGGCTATCCCATGTGGGGCCATGCTCAGCACATAAAAGCTCAAGGAAGAAGAAGGAAGGGGGACAGTCAGAGTGATGGAGTTCACCTTCCCAAGTCACTGTTACATGTGATGGGGCCCTGCTCTCCTGGGGATGGATGAACACCTGCCCAACCATGGAAGTGGGGAATCAATTCCTTGTTCTGCTTTCCTTGTGCGCTCAGCGTTTGCTTTATCTGTTAAAACGACTTTATCATCCCAGAACTTTTTTCAATTTCACTCTTCTGATTCTCTCCCCCCAAAGTGAACAATCAAAGGTGAAGAATAAAAGTACATTTAATCCATTTTAACAAAAAGAAATACCATTTGACTGAAGAAGCAAGTCTTCGTTCAAAATTAAAACTTTCAAAATGCAAATTTGACCTGTATGATCGTGAAGCCAGCTGCAGTGCTGATAACGAGGGACTGGGTGAAACAACAGGGAATGGCTCTGCTCCATCTACTGGAAGCACTATTTCCCATCAGCTAAGCAAATTCCTGTGTGCCCCATAAATATCTTTGATACAGCCCTTAGCTCCTTCAGTTTCCAACACAACTTTTTACAACATTTCTAAATACGACAATCATCAGAAAGAAATCCGAAAAAGATTTTTTAAATGGAAATAACCAAAATTATTTCCCATAGATTCAGTCCTTTAACACACAATTTCCCTGAAGGCATAAAGTCAACATCAAACAAGCAAACCTTAAATTAGAATACTTTACAACAGGATATTGCTCTTGTGTGTGTGCACATACTGAAGTCCTGGTGTCAACTGTAAGATGACCACATTGATGGAGGCTTCTAGTGAAAAACTGAGTGTATTTGGATTACAGCCAGCACTGCTGCAGGCATCCTAAAGGCATTGTTAGCACTAAGAACAGCGGCAACAGTGGCAATTTTTCAGTTTGACAGGTGCTAAATACCACTGAACTTCATTATAAGTCCATTTTTATTGTAGCTATTGCCCAACGCTCCTTATATTACCTTACCATAAGATAATTATAATAAATGGCCTTAAACCAGTGCCATTCCAGCTGAACTATACATGGACAACTTCCCTTTAATAGGAACAAAGACACACGTAAGAGAAAAGGAAGCATGCACCTATTACAGTATCCCAAGAGCAGAGCTGGGCTCTATCACTGAGTCCATCTTATCCTCAAGTGCTTTACCATTTTTTTCTCTCATTTCCTCTGAAAATATTCATATTGCAAAGGTTAATATTTAGGCTGATACAAACCAATGTAACATTTACTTAGCTTTTTTTGGAAACATTCCACGAAGTCACAGAGCAAGAGAAGAAGTTTTAGTACTCATTGTGGCATGTAGCTACTCTTTTTAATCAAATTTCAGAGATGAGACAATATCAAGGAAATTAAAAGCTTGTTTTAAATCAAAGGAATTGCCAGACTATCTCCCGGACAAGAAAGAAAAGCTACATTTCTCAGAAACAGGTAGCTCCTAGCAGGCTTCAAAATGGCAGCCTGGCTATAAACTGATATTCTCAACCCAAAGGAATTCCTCTAATGGATGCAGCCCAACCATCACCCCAAACAAGTCTGCCACTTGTATACTGCTACCACTCGTTGAAGGTTGGTCTATATTTCTTAATCAATCATGGGACATTTTGAACATCCTTTAAAAAGCACAGTTTTGATTTCCCATCTGTCCTGTAAACTTTACCACTGAAGAAGTACATTGCTATACTGCACTTCATGGCTCATATCTGAAGAAAAAAGACAGAAGCAAATAACCATATTTCTTTCAAAAGCAACATTCATTGCTTTCAGCACATAAACCACTTATTTTACCACGAATGGATTCACATTCATATTCTATACAAACGTTTGTCTCCAAACAGATGCAGTTACTCAGCATTTGCTGAGTGGGACTATGAATACACCCTTAACCTAATACAAGTGCACATAAACTGTTACCAGTTAAATGTGCACACTCCACAAACATGTCACAAACTCACAACAGCTTCAGTCCCAAGCCAGGTCTGGGATTTTTGCACAGTAATCAAACCAATTCTCAATCTTTTCACAGAAGGATAACTTGCTTTTTAAATCAGGGCAAAACTCAAAGCATCTTCTACACTATATACATACATACGTGCACTTTTTAAATCCCTCACTGCAGATTCTGCAGCAAGTTCTACTGACATGAAAATCTCAGTATCAACAAGCAGGTAAAATACTCCTCACCATAACCACATAACTACTGTTCAGGTAAGCAATGCAAATTACCTAAGACACAGGTAATCTAATCAATTACCTGATATAAACAGCTGCAAGTGATCTGCCCAAGCACAGGAACTGTTTGACAACACTGACACCAAGTGACAGAATTCAGGAAAACACAAACCACAAGAACCCCCACACAGGAATGTTACAGCATTTTACCCTCATGCTCTGGAAGAGGCAAAGTCTTATTTTATCAAGAGAAAAAATCAGTGAATACCCATAATGAGAGCTGACATTTTCACATAAGTTATGTATAAGTGACAGAATATCTAACATTAAACACGTATTAACAATTCAATTTAACCTCGATCTTGCAAACACAAGTCAAAGACTATGTACACTTCAAAGTTTTATGAAAACTAACCTCATAAATTCATTTCTAAAGAAGAAAAAATTAGTGGTTTTCATGCACAGTAAGTATTGGATCCTATTAACTTATGGGAATTTGGTTCATTTTTCAAGTAAAAGAACGTAAATAGTACTTCTATACACTTCCATTCAGAAAACGATGTGTTAATGCAATGTTTAATCGTCTGCTAAGTCTCACTTAACTTGTTTTGCCTGTGCTTCTCTCTGCTGAGAAATCAAAACCCAGGCAGTCCAGCATCATATGCATTAAGTAGACTTGGCCCCTCTCCTGCTGCCTTACCTGACACTGCACAAAGCAGAAAACCCAACTGATGAACAATAACTCCATCAAACACAGCAGTTTTACCACCCACCATGTCTATGCCCAGCACTGTGTCTTCTTACAAGCTTCCATGGTCTTACCTGCTGACGTTTGTATGCCAAATAATCAAGATTTTCCAGATCTTTTTGAAACTTTTGGTAGGTTTTCTGTAGATCAGATTTACTGGATACATTTCTTACAGATTCAAATGTTCTTTGAAACTGCAAGGGCAAAAAACAAAACAAAACCAACAAAAAATTATCATTCATACAGTTGCTGTGTTTCACTCTGTATTACAACTTTTTCTTCTACTAAATGCTAAGGCTACTGAGCTGTGTCACCTCTAACTTTCCACGTACTCCTACAGTTTTGTTTTGAAACCAAACACAGAATTCAAAGCATTGTACACATGCCCTCCTCAATTACATGAAGTCCTCTAACTTCATAGGTCAGACAAAACACAAGCAATCAATCTCTAAAGGTGAGTTCTCTTTCTATGCCAAGTTCCAGGAAGTCATATACTCACATAGATTTAAATACTTTCTTTTCAACTAAGAAAAGTGTATGCAACTTTATACAGGCCATGAACTCATTCTATCAAGTGTAACAGAACTTAGAAATCAGAACTTAGAAAGGGTGCTTCTTATCAAGTTAATTTACTTAACAGTAATTTAAGACTGGATAATCACCTTGGGCACTGTGCTCACATTCTGCACGAAAACTGTGACAACTCCAATTATACTTCATTATAGACCTTACTTTTAAATTTAAAACTTCTTTCATGCATACACTATTATTAAAAGTAGGACTGGTATTTTTCAGAGATGCACCGTGCCAGCCCTGCTGTAGGAACCCTAACAGAAAGGTTAAGGTTTGTGTGAGAGAACAATGGGAGGTCTAGCTTCCTTGCTACCTTCAGGAAATCATGAGCCATCCCCTCTGACCTTCTCAGTTTTCACAGTTGTAAATATTCTTCTTCACCTCATGACGGCTGCAAAGCTGTAGGTAGTTCAGTAATATTTTATCACTGTGATTACCATCAGAAGCAGGTGTATAAACATGTATTTACACTGATATTATCAGGAAGAACTACACGCTTGTAAATCCTTCCAAAATATTGACTTAGCCTACTACAGTTACAGGCCCTGTAGATGAAGTACCTAATGTAGATGAGATTTAAGCTCACGTGTGGTATTTGTGTCTAGGGAATAAGGCAATGGACTGCTTTCAGGTCAGTTCTGGAAAACCAAGCACTTCAGTAGTAACTATAGCCCACATTTCTCTACACACTTGCTTAAACTACAACCACTGAGTTGGAAAAACGAACCACAGGAGTAGAAGGGAAAAAAAACCTGAAAGCCAAACCTCCACTCAACTTCTGTCTCTCTTTAAGAAGCTGACAACATAACTGACAGCCAAGGCTGACCTTGGATGTGGAGTGCTCCAGAGCCCCTCATTCCTGAGTATTTGACTAAGCTCAAGCCCAAGCTGTACCTGATGCTGAATAGCCTCCAGGTATTTCTTGTTGGGGATAATAAGCAGCTGCAGTGGATTTCCACTGACAATTTACAACAACTTTCGTGGAACCTTCAGGCAAGTTAGCACTTCGTTTGCCACTCCGCAGCCTTTATTTCACTCTCACTGGTCTCATAGCCAAAAGGCAGGTTAAGGCAGTGTTTATATCTATTTGCAATTTGTCTTCCTTTACCTCATTCAGCACCACTAGAGGTTAACTGGAGACTTTCTAGTTGCATTTGAAACACTTGCTACCAAAAAAATAAAATAAAACTTTCTCACCCAAAGTATACGTTCCTGAATTCTGTATCAACATGGCTGACAGGACACACATGCTAAGACAAAACTGCAATACTCTCTATTCTTTTCTGTTTGACATCATTATCTTCTATTTTTTGTATGATTTGTTGTTTTCAGATTTTACCTCTGCTCCAGAGTTGATCTCAAAGCCTTGCATTTGCAATATTTGCTTTCATCAATTCCCACTCCTGGCTAACCCCTTAGTTTGAAGCAACTTAATTACAGCATTTGCAAATAAGACCTGAGTTCAGTTTAAGGTGACCAAAAGCACTCCATAGTGCTTGCTTTTTTTCAAGTGCGTGAGAAACTGCTCATAATGTCTCCGTCAAGTTCATCATACACCTTCTGCTTCAAACCACGATGTATTTCTCCAGAACTTAGCCCAAAGCTGTTGCACCCTGTTGTGGGATTGAATAATACAGGGATAAGGCCTCTAATGATTCCCAAACTCACTAAAAGAACAGAAGTCACAGTCTTTTCTTGAGGTGTCTTCTTATTTTTTTTAGATAATCATCAACATATTAGACTACAATACAGCTGTACAATCATCATCATCCTTTTAAGGATGTACTTAATCCCACAGCTTCAATTCTTCATTGGCAGGAGCTCTGCTAGCAACATCACTCACTTCTTTATATCCTGAAGCAACCTAAACATTAATAATGCATTTGGCTCTCTGGAAAGAGATATAAGAATCAGCATGAGACCATGAGCAAATACAAACCAAATGTGTAATTATAAGGGCAACATGCTTCAATAAAATAGATGGGTAATTGCCAGAACATCCACATCTGTCTTTAGATGCAAGGGAGAAACACTTTTTAAAAATTTAACTCAAAAGTAAATAAAAACCCAGCCAAGTAATTTTAAGGAAACATAAATACACTCTTTCCACTGCCATCAACAGGAAATCAGAAAAATGTGCCTTGGACACACAAAGGTTATCAGCACATGTGTTAAACTTAAAACCACATCTGGATCTTTCTGCATCATACTTCTATCAGCATGAACCAGCATTTTGGGGCGAATGGTAAAAAAACCTCTCTCATCTCTCCTGTCTAGAGGTGAAAAGAAGTATTAGAATTCCTGACCTTCTTTTTCTCTCACTAATAACCAAATATAAATAATCGTAAGAAATTCACAGAAGCTCTTTTCTGCCTGTCATGTTTTCAAAGTGCTTTGAACAGTTTCTGGAAGCTGAGAAGTAGCATTCCTTTACTACTTTTGCTCTCTGCAGCACTACCAGGTAGCTACCTGGACTGATTTTCCCTCTGTGGTAAAATCACATCTCTATGATTTTATCAGAGCTGCTTCTGTTTGTCAAGTTACCATAGATAACTTCACAGCACAGACATTGCATAGACAGCTTTGTAACTTAAACAGAAGAACGTGACTTTATATTCACTAACATCACAGCATTCCTTTCACAAAAAACCCTTAACCCACCGTAGAGCCCAGCACCCCGGCCCTAAAACACAGGGTGGGTAACACAGCAGCCCCAATGTCCTAAGCATGCACCATCAAGACGTGACCGAATGAAGGCTCTGTGCTCATCCGACTGGTAACCAACACACAGTGCATGTTTCAACTAAGTGAAGCAGCTCTCACAGTTCCACTTTAGGTATCACAAAGCAACAAATACCATCAAAACTCTGAAAGTGATGAAGATCATAAATGTGGATAGGCCAGAAGAGTGTTATTAACACAGCCTCTTTGGAAGTACGATGCTCCTGATTGGGAAGGTAAAGTCCAGCAGCCTCGTCTCGGATAATGACCATGGTTTATTTAATCAGCAAGTATGACTGTAAGCATAAGGACTGAATTTCCTGTGGTCTCACATCTTATACATTGCAACGTCAAAGATGAGAGGTGAGCTCTGACTGAAGTTTCTCCCGCAGTAAAGCGGATTAACAGCTGAGAATCCTCTGCTGTCTTTATGAGCCCCTGACATAGCATTTTTGAGCTTTTTCTCCACTATCCTTCTACTTACTTTCAGGAGTCTTGGAACTTCTGCTCTGCTGTCATATGTATCAAAAATGAGGCAACAAGATCAAAGAAAACAGGCTGAGACAGAGTGGCTGCACATATCAAAAGGAAATCATATTAAACTCACTAATCATACTTAAATTTTGATACTACTTAAGCCAAAATTTACTGTGTTTCATCTTCAACATGAACCATGAAAATCAACGGCTTACCAGCTAAACAGGAGGCCAGGACACAAAATTATGAGATTATAAACATGCAGTGCAAAGTGCTGCATTGCTTACAATTCAGAAAAGTGGGAGGGAACATCATTAAATAACAAAGTCATATTCCTGGTAACCACCTTACAATCTCCATAGAAACAGGAAGAGGGATGGGGGGCAGCAGATCCTGCTTCTCCAGTTTGTGCATGATGCTGCAGGACAAACCCCACACCTTTAATGTCACTTGCCTGGGAGGCTAGCTAAGTTGTAAGAATGATGTAATCAATGGGCCTGCTGCACTTCCTTTACTTAGTTTCCTTCCACACAGTTGGTTCAGATTTAGGGCCAGTGCTGCAAAAAGTCACACTGTTATTCACGGATTAGGAGAAATGGCTCTTTTTAATTTTTTATTTAGAGCTGCACAGGTTAAAGGGTATTTGTATTTCAGAGTATCAATAGAATCATCTTCCACTGCACAGGGCAGCACAGTAGCAATGAACTACTTTTTCCATTGGTAAAATATTTCTCTTTATTTTCATATGGATTAATACGAGTTGAATTAAGGACAAGAAGCAAATTTTACTTCCATTCTGACATAAGGAAGCTGTCCATTGAAAAACACCTTCCTGTTTTAATACGGTACTGGTTCTTTAGAAGACTAAATTATACTAAATGTACTATTTTAAACTACCCAGAGATATGGTTGGAAAAAAACCATTCACAACCTCTCTTAAATTCCAATTACTGAACACACACACACACTTACAAGAAAGAAGCTGCTCCTCTTAGATTTTGCTGTAATGGAATGGGCAATGTGCCTCCTTAGGAGAGGTTTATGGAGAGCAGCTCACAGCTTTTTCCATTCAGAAAATATCAGATGATTTTGCTGTCATTTTAAGAAGGTCTGAAAACATACACTGATGATAAAGCAGATATTGTTTGTTTTGCATGCATGCATTTCCTCATTTCTGTCTCTCAAAGAACAAATGAGTTATAAAATAAATTTCTCTAGATCAGAATGATCTCTGCACGCCTGAACTGTTGATCAGACAAGCCATTCTACATTACACTGACTTTGTTACTATACTACCAATAAATAATGTGCCAGGAGAAGATGATTTCCCAAGATTATTTTCCCAACCTAGAATTTGCTTTCCCATATTAGCACTCTAGAGAAGGAAATTTCAGAACATCACTTCCATATTATTCTCTTATAAGCACTGCACTTCAGAGGTAAGGGCGTGCTGCTGTAGAAGCCAAAGACAGTAACAAACACTCTGAAGGGAAGCCTTTAGCAATGTTCTTTCCCTGACAGGTTCAAAGAGAGTGGGCTGCAGTGGAGCCCTGGTCACCGACTGGAGCACGCAGACATCTGCACAGTCCAAAAAATTATTTCAAATAGGGCTCTGCTTTTCTAATATCCCACCTTCCAACTTTCCCAAAATAATCTTCCAACTTCATCACCAGACACAATATGCATTTCTCACACTTGGTTTTACATCTGATGACTTCAGGCATTCTGCAATAACCTCTGCTACAAGCCACCCTTATGTTACAGATCTCCCCCTGCTTTATGTATAGAACTTAACTTATTCCATTTGGAATTTATCATCCCACAGCTTGACAATTATTTATTTTTACAAGTAACAAAGGAGCAGTCAAGGGGCCCTTATACCAAGCACAGAAGCGGATCCAGACTCCTGTTGGACTCAAAAGGATGTTCACTTCGAAAACGCCAATTCCTAAAAGCAATTCTTTGGAAGCTGCTTTTCCTCTGTGATTTACTGCACATCACAGAGTGCCACTGTATTTGCAGAGTGTGATGATAAACACTGTAGCCCTGACTCCAAACAACTGCATCCCATGTACCACAGACCAGCCTCTGATTGGTAGCAAGAATCTCTGTTTGACTGATGAGAAAATAAATAGGAGTATGAACCAAAGGAGAAGCCAAATCTTCCCTCAAAGACTCATGTCACCTCCTTTAACAGTCCCAGCGCTCCAGGAGTTCCTTTGCCATGGGAGTGACCCATGCCCAACAAAGGGAAGGTGAAGTTAGAATTTAATCTGGCTACTGCTGTAAAAGAGAAGGTTTTTATAAACATCTTAGGAACAAATGGAGGGCTAAGGACAATCTCAATCATTTACTGGATGCAAGGGGAAACACAGGGACAAAGAATGAGAAAAGTCTGAGGTACTTAACACCTTCTGTGTCTCAGTCTTTAGTAGCAGGACTGGCTGTTTTCCAGGTACCTGGGGTGGTTTAAGCCAAATTCAGGGAAACGTCCAAAAGGAACATCTCCTCAAAGGAAGGCAGGTTACAACCACCCTTCCCCCCAATCGGGTTCAGGAAAAAACAAATTTTCCTCGGAGGAAAGTGAAGGAGAAAATAAAAACTATTTATTTAACAAACACACAGGAAAATAATAATAATACTGCTAAATAATAAAATCTCTCGCTCTGGAGAGAAAACCTGAAAGATTTTAGAGTCCTTCTGTGGGTGCGGTCTCTCTCCTCCTCCTCAGAGCTGGGTCGGCGTGGGGGGCCCCCCCTCCAGGCCGGTGGAAGGTCCCCTGGTGGGGTTCTGATGTTCTGGTGTTCGGAACAAGTCCAGAAGAGAAGAAGGGAAAAACCGAAATCCCAAGAGATAAAAAACCTCAACTCTCCGGCCCTCTCCGAAGAAACGGAGCTTTCAAAAAGCTGACTGAAAAGCAAGAAGCAGTGCCTCCCTGCTCCTCAACCTCAGCAGTAGCTAATCTCTGTGTCCTTGAAGCACAAACTGCTTTGAAAAGTTCGCTCAGTTTTTTTCTCTGTCTCTTGCACCCAGTTTTAAAGGCATAGAAAGGCTCAGGAATCATGTCTGGGCATAGAGCAGTGATAGGGGATATAACAGCATAAAGTCACCCCAAGACAGTACAGAACCCCCTGAAGTGGAGCTCAGGGATCGGGAGCAGAATGAATCCCCCCTAATCCAAAGGGAAATGTTTAGTGACCTGCTACACCATTTAAGACTCACACAAGTCCACATGCCCAAGTGATCGGTCGGAGGGTAGGAAAGCTCCACACAGGGACCTGGATCAGTTAAGCACAGTTCTGGGAGTTGAACCAAGTCCCTAAACCTGAAGCACAGGGCAGCCTGAGATGACTTTCCTCTTTCATTCCATGCAACCATACCAAGTTCCTGCTCAAAACATTTTTAATGCTGATGAATACTCTGCAGGAAAGGGAGGAAGAGACAGCACTACGCTCACAGGGCCCAAGTTCACCAGTTGCTTCTTATCTCTAGCCATTCTCTTTTTTCTTCCCTGGCAAGAGTTTTAAATAACTCTAAGCAAGCATTCTATAAAGACCACGCTGTCTGAGGCATTCATGAAAAATATGAAGACTTATACAGTAAATCTACAAGCATGACAAGAAGGGGAAAAAGGCAGATAAAACACGTTGGCTCAGCATGATCTGAAACCAGTTAGAGAAAGACAGACTGCCAATGCTCTTTGAATGAAACTCTCCAAATTGTTACTTTCCTGCTGTTCTCTTCTGATCAATAAATTCAAGCAATTCCATTAGTCTGTTAATTCACTTAATTAAATAATATCGAGCATTACTAACCATAATGGATGAGCTGCTAACACAGCTCTGAATCAGAGAGTGCAATACACAAGATAGCCCTTTGTCTGACTACGCTTTTCACAACTCAGTTCTTTTTTTAGAGACTTCAAATGCTTTAAGTATGGAAACTCAGACAGAGATAGCTATTTATTTAAGCTCTTCCCTGTTTAAAAAAAAGGAGTTGTTTAAAGAAGGAAAACATTTCTTTTTGGTGTGATGTACTTTATTTTTCTCAGTGAACTCTAAAATGATCTTCCTGTTTGCACTGCATTCTCACACTCTTACAGGACTGTGAGTTCCACAAGTGGCCAGAAGAGTTCTGTGCCAGAATGTGATCAGTCACTGAGAGCTTGTCCTGGCATCTAGTATGCATTATTTACACACACATTTATTCACACTTTGCTTGGTGAAGATCCGATAGAATTCATTACACAACCAAAATCCTTTCCACTTTATTAGCAAAACTTCTAAAAAAGCTAATTTCCTGTTCACAAAGGTAGGTTTTTGAACGTTTGGTTTGAAATTCCCGCCAGGATTATCAAATCCTTTCAAACTCGCATGTTATTTCTAGTTTTAAAAAGTCTCATTTCAGTATTTTTGTGACAAAAATATTCAGTATTTTCAGCATCACACACAGTTTAATATGAAGACTTTATTACACAGAATTCAAAAACAGTCCTAAGTCTACACAAAATGTTCAGAAAACAATATTCTTAGAGACTACATAAACTGGAAGGATGTAGCTGAGGTTCATCCTTTTTTCCTAGATATACTTCAACAGGCAGATGTGACAGTAACACTAGATGAGGCTTTCTATGACAGCCAGTCACACTGTCCTTGTTTTCTTTCTGTTTTTATTCCCAGGTTACTGAGGAAATTAAATTTTAATGATCCAGAGTGTATTCTGTCAGTAGAAAAAGGTACAGTTTTAAATGTCAGTGTTGGAATTAACTGATTTTAGTGAGTGACCAAGACTAAAAACTTTTAGCACTCTTTGATAAATGGGTTTGAAAAATATTAGATACTTAAATAGGTAATTGCCTATTAAATAATTCCATATTGAGCACGATCTCACTAATGCTGTACAGAGTTCTTTGATGATGCTGAACCAACTTCTTTCATTTTATACATGCAAATAAAGAAAAGGTCCTTGATTAGAATTTTTATGTCTTTTATTCTACTTTTTTTTTTTAACTTTTCAAATTAATTTTGACTTAATCCTTTCTAGTGTCTTCATTCTACCCTATGAAAATGACAGAGCTCAGAGACATGAAAATAAAGAGCAATGAAATTTCTCGTCTCTTAAATGATAACAGCTGTTAACACCCATGTCTGAAGAAGAGAATAATGTGGTAGAAGTATTAAGATTTTAGAACAAGTGCAAAGAAAAATGGCTAATGACTTTTAAGGAGTTGATTTTCAAGGCATATATACATGCAAAACCCAAGAATATTAGAGGTGATACAGCAAAGACAAGGTCTGCTTTGACACTGTGTGAATACAATGGCTTTTTGTGGGAGCAAGTCCATGTTGAAGGAAAATTGAATTCCTAAGGGAGTTTTAAAGTATAATTATTTAAGTTAAAACTTAGAATAGAGCCAAGTTGAAATTCATTAAAATATTTAATTGCATTTAAATCTGGCTCAGTTAGCTGTGACCAAAAGTTGTTAGAAACTAAAGGAATGTTCAATAGCATATGTTGAAATTACACTAAGTCAATTTCCTAATCAGATATCAACACAAAAAGACACCATTACAGCTAATACCACTGTTAGCAAGTTCAACAGCCAGGGCAGAGACTAAATAAATAGGCAAAATGTAACACTCTCCTCTAAGAACTAGGGTGAGCCTTTTTGCACAGGCATTACAGAGAGTGTTACACCACACTAATTTATTCTAAGGGTTCATTTACAAATTCAGTTCTCACTCCTATTAAGAGGAAGTATGGAAGAAGATGACAATGAAATGGCTGGAGTGCTGGAGGTTTTCCTGAATGATACTTTGCATTCTTTCACCATTTTCCATTATTGTTTGTTTTCATTTTCAGATGGAAAACATGAAGTGAATTAGACATTTTAGAAACATTAGACAGTTTAGAAAGACTGAAACTCTAGCAGGGAAAACCACCTAATTTTAGTTCTCTCATGTAAAACATACTCAATACATCTCTGAAGAGAGCATCTAGGAATATGAAAGTAAGTATTAAAAATGTAATACAGTACCACAAAAAATATCGTAATTTAAGAAAATTTTCCACAAACAGTACAAAAGACATAGGCCACCCCTCCCACAGCCGACAAATTTAAACACATAGTACAACACTGAAGCTTCTGCAAGTCAGTGTTCATTTAACCTGTGGTGCATCTCTCACAGTCGTCAGTGGTGGATCTTTCAAACCAGTATTGAAATCCACACAACATTGTTTTATTATGAAATAATTTTCCTACTCTGATTTGGAGCCGAATTTTCATTCTCTCATCCTCATCAAATTGAACTTGCTTCAACACAGTCCTCTAAGTCACTGTGCTCTCTTTAGGTACGAGGCATTATTAGAGGTGGCACTGATTATTCACCTCTGCCCTGAAATATTAGGAAGCCAACAGAAATTTTGTGGTTTTATCAGTCTCTTATAAATTACTGAAGGTATTAGGGGAAAAAAGGAACCAAAAATAGATCCAGTATGCTGAACTGCAAGTAGATGACCTTTTTTGGTCCATTCTACAGATCTCATCTACAATCTACACTCGCTTCAGTTGCCCAGGTGTTATGTGCGTGAGACCTGCAAGGCTCAAGCACAGAACGAGTTTCCCATGCCAAAAGAGCCCTGAGCAGACACACCTGTGGCTAACAGGAGCCTGAGGTGAGGGGAGCGTTACTCACCACAGTCAGGTGCTGCAGCAGATAGGCCACGTCCACCATGTCAGCCAGAATGAGGAGCCTGGTGACAGCTGCCAGCAGGGAACGAGCCGCTGGGACAACAGCCTGCCTCCTGGGCAGGGAGCAGGGATCACTCGTGAAAGCCTCTGCTGACACCTGCAAGGCCTGACCTGCAAAAGGAAGACAAATTTCCTTAGGCTGGATCACAACACCCAGCAGAAAAGAAGTCACTGAAGTTCTGCCAGTTATTTGGCAAGTCACAAGTATTGCTGATAAATTTGGCGTCTCTTTGTTGCCCTAATGCCTTGAAATGAAGGTCAATTATTACAGATCGTGCAGGTTAATGTTCCACATTTTCCATGATGTTCCCTTTCTGTTCTACTGCACCATTTAATTCTGAAATAATTCCCTTGGCCTTCACACTATTACTCTTAACTGTACACAACAAAGCCAGGGGCTTTGTCAAACTTCTCCAGTCACTACTTGTTATATTACTATGTACTTTGGTGTCCTTGCTATTAAATTATTCCTCACAGCATTATTTAATGGAATTTAGTGGTCACAGAATGGAATCAAATATTGCTCTTCTCATTACAAATATAAGTTAATGGAATGAAAACCTCATACACTCAAACATCTGACTGACATAAAGTGAAGTCTGTGCCATGGAGCTAAGTGACTATCAGTAGACAACAATATACTGCTCTCTAACATGAAGTTTGGTAAATGAAATTTAACAATACAGACAACAGTGACAAACACCATAAATACCCGAAGGGAGGCAAAAAGGAGATGGAGCCAGACTTCTCAGTGGTGCCCAGCAACAGGGGCAGAAGCAACAGGCACAAACTGACACATGGGAGATTCCACATAAGCATCAGAAAATGTTTTTTCACTGCAAGAGTGACTCAGCAGTGGCACAGGCTGACCAGGAAGGTTGTGGAGTCTCCATCCTGGGAGGTATTAACCTGACTGAACATGACTGGGCAGACTGCTGGCCCTGTTTTTGCTGGGGCATTGGACTAGATCACCTCCAGAGGTCCCTTCCACCCTCCAGCATTCTGTGATTCTGTGAGCAAACACAAGTCAGAAGAGTCTGAATATGACTGAGCCCTTAGAAACGAGTGCGATGTAAGCTGGGATGACCAGGTGAACACTGGATAAAATCGTAACCCTAAAACAGAGCCATGAGATGCAGGCTAGACAGACAGGAGCTACAAGTACAAAACAGCAGAAAATGACAGCTCCAACAACAACATGATATTAAAACTTTCTTAAACTGCAGTAGACAGCATGATAGTCTGATGCACTTTCATCTATTTTTATTGTAATTCCTATCAAGTGGATATTCTTCCATAATTACATTTGTCACAAACAATGAAACACAAAAAATGCCCTTTTAGTGGCACAAACAGGGATTCAGACAGACAGCAGTATTCATAGTATTTCAATTATTTTAGACAATCAAACAAAAAGCAATTCCAAGAACCAAAGCCAGGATATATCATAACTACACAATTACTGTCAGGCAGATATTTCCAAGATACTGTTCAACACACTCAGATAGATGACTCCCAAAGTAAATGGTATTCTACCATCAGCTGATCAGCTACTGCTGTGTCAAATGACTGTTACTTACACATGCCTACAAAAATCTCTGCTCAGGCACAGAAAGACGTAAAATCACTCTTCAGCCACAGGTAATTTTTTTAAAAGTTAGAGGATTCATGCACTTTATCCAGCACCAAAAATATCTAAAAACTTAGATGAAAATTCCTTTAGAACAAGTCAACTGTGAGCCTGTTAGCAATTAGCTGACAGCTCGTGCCAGGCTGTGTCTGTACAGACCGCAACAATGCCACCAACAGCAGGCAGTGAGCACCCCTCAGAGACAGCGCTCAGCATCACACTGACAACAGCCAAATGCTCTTCATTGGCTTAGGAAAGATCAACAAAATTATGCTTTTTTTTTTATTTCTTTGAATAGATTTTTCTCTCTCCTTTCTAAATCCCATCCAAGCATCACATTTTTCTCTCTTCTATTTGTATTTACAACTGGCTTTCTCCTCTCACTTTTTTTATTTTTAACTGCAGCAGTGTGAAATGCACATGGAATGCAGTGAACTTTATGCCATTCTTGTGTCCTCCCACAAGGAGATATTGTTGCCAAGAAAGTCCTGTCACCCACTCCCGAACTACACTGTTAGAGGCTGATGGATTTACAGTTCCAGAGAAACACAGTTGTCAATAGGAGCTCATTTACTAAGGGGGACATGGACATACCAAAATAAGTAAAAAGAGAGAATTTCAAACGTTTCAGTCTCAAACTTGAGAGAACTGAAATACAAACAAACAAGAAAAAACCCACAATGGTTTATAATCCAGAATCCTGGAACGGTTTGGGTTGGAAGGGACCTTAAAGATCATCCAGTTCCAATCCCCTGCCATGTGCAGGGACACCTTCCACTATTCCCAGGTTGCTCCAAGATCCATCCAACCTGGCCTTGGACACTGCCAGGGATGGGGCAGCCACAGCTCCTCCGGGCAACCTGTGCCAGTGCCTCAGCACTTTCATAGTGAAGAATTTCTTCCTAATACCTAATCTGCATCACCCTCTGTCAGTTTAAAGCTTTTCCCACTTGTAGAAAGTCCCTCTCCAGATCTCTTGTAGGTCCCCCTTAGGTTCTGAAAGACTCCAGTAATGTCTCCCCAGAACCTTCTCTTCAGGCTGAACAAGCCCAGCTCTCTCAATCTGTCTTAACAGGAGAGGTGCTCATGTTTGTGGCCTCCTCTGGACTGGCTCCAACAGGTCCATGTTCTTCTTATGTTGAGGACCCCAGAGCTGAATAAAGCATTCCACATGGGGTCTCACCAATACTAGAACACTTACTAACTCTTACTTACGCTAGTATGTGCAGCCTCAAATTCTGCAGACATGAACTAACACATTATGCAGAGTAAGTACCAGATAGAGTTGAGAGTCAAGGTCACATCACAGCACAAAACTACCTACCCTTTCTAAAAACACAAGATTAAACAATACCAGTTGTACACCAGTACAACCACCTGTCCTGTTCCTACAAATACCATCTCCATCTGCTACAGCAAATAAAAGGATTCTGCTCCAGCCAGCCAGCTGAAGCGACACTATCAGTGTCAGGGCACAGCAGATCAATACCTCCTGCATGTTCCTACTATTTAACACTGTGATAAGCCAGATTCTCACAATAGCTTTCTGGAGCTGTTACAGGACATTTCTCTCCTGCCACAGAGTCTCTTACCCCACTCAGATACCCCTGTATTCTGTTGCATTGCAACTATTTCACCGCTGCATACCAGGAAGTTCCACTTCCACATCTCATCCAGTTCTTCCTAACGTGTAACCAGAGCCACCACACATCCCCATCATGCCTTACACCCACCTCTCCATTCCCCTTTCCCACTCAGGGACACCTGATCCAGTGATGCTGATGTCAAAAGCTGTCCTGCAGGGGATCTGTTCTTAGTTTGATGAAAGGAGTGCACAGCACAGATTATTTTAAGTCATTTAAGTTCTGCCTCCCAGAATGGAAGTCCCTTACAAGGAGAACACACACATGTACCTCTTAATGTAGGATAAGAAAGTTACGTTTACTTTTAAGATGAGGGGAGGGACAAGTAAGAGTACAGTATAATACAAAAAGATCCCTGTACCCTTCCTTTAGTACATGCCCTTTTAAGTAAGCTCTCCATTTCTTGCCAGTAGTGTTTTCCATGCCATCAAACTCTTGCCTCCCCTGTTTAATATCAAAACACATTAAACATCAAAGTATTTGTTAGAATTTCCTTTTAAAGAGTAACTTAAGGCTCAAAATATAACTCCAGCAAGCAACTTGCTTTCAATCCACTGCTCTGTGTGATGACAGGCTTATCTGGGAACACACTTGAGCATGATAACAGCTAAACACAAGAAACACTGACACTGCAATAGATAGAAACAAGGCAGACAACAACTGTTGTGTTTCTGACTATATATAGTCAGTCAGCAGTGGCAGTAAATACCAAACATTTCAGCTATGCCCATGCAACTGCTTGAGAACTGTAAGCCATCACACCTTGACATAAATGCAAAGCCTCATTATCCTAAGGATAATGCGAGACTTCAATTCAGATTTCTACAGCAACATTTCACCCCATAAACAACGTCACTGTTTGGTCTTAAAATTGATTAAATCTCAGAATCAGGACACAAATTAGAAGCTGATGTTTAGTGTCAGAAGCATTCAGGGTGGAACAATGCTTCTTACACCCTTTGCAGAGGGGTCAGTTATTGCACAGTACATTGAATCAGAAGGCAATCTTTTGATACCCTGTATACATATGAAATCTGTCAGTGAGAGTTTTTCAATACACTTACTTTGGGGTTTATTATGCTATTTTAGAATAAAACTGTGGACATAAGTATCCTTTAACAAAGCTTCACCAAATCAGATCAACAGGAAATCATGGTAGTTCTTCAGTTACTAGGCCAGTGGATTTCTGGATGATACATGAAGTCCCCCATCCACACACCTTCCTGCTGACCCATTCAGCAGAGTTCCAGAAGAAGATGTATCAAGATGTGGATAGGCCTTGAAAAGTACTTTCTTGAGAGGAAACAAAGAAAACCACGGAGAACCTCTGTATTAAAAATGATTGGCTCCCAGACTATAAAGCTTTGGTAAAAGTTTGCAGTTGTCAAAGGAAGCAGACACCGTATCTATCCACATAACATTTCTGTCATCCATTATAGCAGCACCTTTCAGAGATCACCAACAGAATTCAACTGAATTTGAGACTCCAAAATCTCATTTAGCGACAGTGTCAAGAGCAAGCTGTAGTCAGGGAAGCCATACCCATGTCGTGATTTCTGAACACCGTGAATCACACATCAGATGAATGAAACACAAAATATTATCACCACTCATGTTCATTTTATTATGTTCACTCATGTTCAAAATATTATCACCATTATATTGTTCATTTTTATCCCATTCATTTGCTCCTTTATTCTCCAAAACATTATTATGAACAGGATTATCAAAAGCAGATTGAAAAAAGTCTATCATTTCCTTAAAAGGAGCCCAGTATTAATGAGCTCCAAAAGTAATGAAGTGACATTTTCACACTGGCAACTGACATTCCAAAGGAGTAAGTGTTTAATCCTCATGTTGCATCCCCAACTAGAGAAGTTCAGCAAGTGACACAAGGTAAAACACAAGAGGAGGTGAAACAGTGTTTATTCTTCCCAGATCTCACTGAGCAAACCTGAGTTTGGTTGATGTGAGTGAAATTATCTAAAACACTCCTTCAAAATTCCATTATCCAGTAAATGTAAGCTGTAGCCGTGTGCAAAACCTCCTAATTAATTTAAGATTGTATTAATAAAAGTACCTGCCGGTCACCACAGGAAACTATGCCCACAGAAAATTAAATACTATATGCTATGACATGAGGTGACTGCATGCAACCACGGTTGATGACCCACATCCTTTCAAAGAGCTTGAAGTAAATAACATGAGACATTTAACAGCAGCAGAATGGGGCCTGAATAACAGGCAATAAAGTTACATATGATGTGGCACACCACAAATTAAAAATAGCACACAGCTTCAAAGGTTAAAAATATCTGCAAATTAAGAAACTGCTGTCTTTTTCACAATTGTTTCAACAATTTCTTAAAACTAACCTGTGTAGTTTGGCAAATCCTTGAAGGGAGATGGGCTGCAACCACTCACTTCATCATTGCATAATGATTGGTGATAACACGGACTTAACTTTCTTTTAAAATGTATGAGGTATATATAATCTACTTTATGTATCATTTATTTTTGTAGTTATCTCTGGTCTTGGCTGAGAATCAATAAGTAATATAAAAATATTTCAAATTTTCAATTTCTCCATGTATAAAAATCAATATAAAACTAAATATTTTATTCTTACCTTGTGTTATCAGCCTGTAATGGATGGGCTAACATTTTAAGAGTACTCCAAAATGAATGATTTTGCAACAGCCTCAGCTACTCAGTGTGACAGATAACAGTGATACTTGCTGGTCATAACGCTTTTAATCACAAAGGACCTTAAGGTATCTCAGACACCACATGCATAGATCAAACTCTAAACCACAGCCATCTCTGGATTCAGAGGAAGCCAAGAGCAAGTAATCACTGCCCTGAACAACAGCAGAGACTCAGAAACCACCCCAGCTGCATGTGCAAGATGACCAAATAAAACAAAATAAATTTAAAGAAAAACCTGATTGATTTTCATCTTTAGTAAGGGCAGGGTGATATAATTAAAACATACATAACTGTAACTTGTGATTTCTGTAGGAACGCATTTAGGATGTTGGTCATCCAACTTTGGCCTTCATGTTCACCCAAATATTCCCAGTTTCCATGGGGAAAGTAAAACTCAAGAAAACAACAAAGAGCCTGCAAGAAAATGGCCATACAACATCCTCTGCAGATCACAAAAACTAGCCAAGTTCTGGGAATCAGGTTCAAAATGGAGAGAAGTCGGGGGAAACAGAATGTGACAGCTCACTAGAGAGGAGCTGCTATATCAGGAGGGGATAAATCTTATGGTAGGTTAAAGGATCAATCTTCTTCATACTCTCAAAGTTTACCTCCACACTGGACTATTATACCTTCGCAGATGAAATCCTTACTACTGTACAAAAGAGGGAAGATTGTAGGTTTTAAATTTTTAACTAAAAGGCCTTAATCTGGGATTCGGGTAAACAGTTCTTTTCAAGAAGAAAGTTAAAATATACATTAACTTTTAGCCGTGCATAACAGCCGCTAAAATGATCAAGGGGCATCCTGTCCTCATTGAAAGAAAAAACAACACATTCCAAACAACAAAACTTCCACTGATATACATATTTTTTCCTGTGGGGCCCAGCTTGCACACTGTGCCTCCTTATAAGTGGATATCCCAGAATATACAATTAGACAACTCCAAGTTCAGACATTTGCACATCACAACACAATTCCCACACACATTCCAGCTTCACTTTGACACCAGGCATGGTTAAACCAATTCCTTGTGGTGCCTGAATTGTTTGCCATGTACTTACTCTCTTTCCGGACATCAGAGAGAGCTGCGTGAAGTTCCTCTTTAAACACAACTGCTTCCTTGGCAATTTTTTCTCCCTTGTCCAACAGATTCCAAGTGGCTTCTTCCACAGACGCAAGCAAGACACGAGCTCTTTTGGAACGGCCCTTTTTCTTACTAGAAGGATTCTGTGGACAGTTCACTAATGTTGTAACCTACATTTAAAAGAAATGAAAAAGACAACAATGGGTTTAAGTTCTACAGGTGAATTTATATTGTTCTCAAAATAAAAAAAAATATAATTAGGAATAAGCAAAGAGATTCCCTCTGCTTCAGAGACAGGCAAGCTCAGCATAAATACCAAGAATGGGCAAAACTATTGAATTCAATATGACACAGTTTTACTCAATATGCATCATCTTTGTGTTCTTCCTTCTGTAGGATCACAGCAAAGTCAACAGAAATCTCACTGTTCTATTAACCCTGATGCCAACTCCTGCCACTGCTTATTTCAATGCCTGCTCAGTATAAAGTTAAAAAAAAAAAACAGTGCTATCTGAGGAGGCTTCAGGAAGGCGGGAATCATGGAACCATTGAGGTAGGAAAAGACAGCCAAAAGCATCAAGTCCAGCTGTCAAGCTAACATTGCCAAGCGCACCACTAAACCATGTTCCTAAAAACACCACACCCACGTGTTTTTTGAGTACTTCCAGGGAGGGTGACTCCACCATGTCCCTCGGCAGCCTGTTCCAATGCTTGACACTCCTCTCAGGGAAAGAATTTTTCTTAATATCCAATCTGAACTTTCCTTGGTGCAACTCGAGACCATTTCCTCTTGTCCCAGCACTTGTTACGTGGGAGAAGAGGCTGACCCCCACCTAGTCACAACCTCCTTTCAGGGAGCAGTAGAGAGCAAGAAGGTGCCCCTGAGCCTCCTCTTCTCCAGGCTGAGCCCCCTCAGCTCCCTCCGCTGTTCCTCATAAGACTTGTGCTCCAGCCCTTTCCCCAGCTCCTCTGCCCTTCTCCGGACACATTCCAACACCTCCACATCCTTCTTGTCATGAGGGGCCCAAAACTGAACACAGGACTTGAGGTGTGGCCTCACCACTGCACAATCACTGCCCTGGTCCTGCTGGCCACACCATTTCTGATATAAGCCAGGATTTCACTGGCCTTCTTGGCCACCTGGGCTCACGCTGGCTCATGTTCAGCTGCTGTCAACCAACACCGCCCCAAGTCCCTTCTCCCCCCAAGTGCTGAATCTTCCCATACTTCCTGCTTAAGTCTTCCAAGGTATCCCAGGACAAATACCCAAAATGAGTACAGACCTTTCAAAATGCCTTCTCTTCTTACAAAGGAGTATCTGGCCACTTCTTACAGTGGCCAGAGCGTGACCAAATTCTTCAGGGTGCTCTCAACATTAAAATTGTACATCAATTTGCCCAGAATTTAGATTTACTGCAGCTTCGTCCGAATCGTATTTTTAACAATGCACTTCAGCATCCATAAAGAACTTATTTTTATAGACCATCCCACTCCACATTCCTCATGATCTGAGTACAGCCTCCACACTCCAACAGAATGTTTCTGAAAGACTATTCTCTAAGGCATTGCTTGAGCTGTCACACTAAGGAAAGACTCCTGAAACATTTTTGTTAAAGTGTTATACAGATTTTTTAAAGCACACTTCATTTTCATTAATTTCACTGATGCTTTTTAATCCTCCTATCCTGTTCTTTCTGCCAGAACATGGGTAGTACAGTGTTACATGTGCCTTAGCTCACCTTCAGATCTTGTCTGTGAATTCATGCACTTGAGTGCTTTTCATGAATCATTACTTCTAAACATAACTGACAAATATCCTCTGGGTAACATTTCTATAAACACATCTATGAAACAAAAAAACCCTGACCCCTATACCATTCATGTGAAATCTGGGGCAGGGGAAGGACCATCCACTTGACATCAACTGCTTTGGCATGTCACAAGGGAGACAGCAACGTAAATAACTCTGGCTAAGGTTGTTAAAGAAGGCTTGGGTATTTTTCTGACTGTGGCTCAAAGGAAGAAAATGGAATTATTTATTGCATTTAATCAGCCAGCTGGTAGAGAATGCGCTGGGAATAAAAATCTTTATCTTTTGTTTTACAAACCCTCTAAAGTCAGTTTTAGAACATTTAAGGCAGTTTCAATGATCATATCTCTAAGAATGAGTTCGAGATTACAGGCTCATACTTCCAATAAGAAAGGCATAAAACACCATCAGAAATTAGAAGCCACTAAAAAAACTATCAAAGAAAAGGTATTTTTTAAGTCTTACGTATTTAATCACTATTTCACTAGAAAATAATAGATTCTACTTCTCAGATTTTTACTGTAGCTTTTTTAAATTTAAAATATCATTCTATGTACTGTTCATTCATATGCTGAGGAGGAAAGGAAATAAAATAAATGAAAAAGCATTACAAACATCATTCCTGCAGGTGAAAACTCTTGACTGTAAGACCCTGCATCTTCAGCATCACTATCAGGAAATACTGGAGATAGCAGCTGATCTCGAATACAAGTCAAAATCTGTTAGATACCTCTTTGCTCATGGAGACTATGGAAAACAGAAAAACTATTCTGAATTCCCTAAACACAGAACCCCAATGAGGAATGGAAAAACTTTATCCAATCCTACACAGAAAGAATTGAACCACAGAGGAACTAATACAGTGTGCCATCATCAACAGAGCTCTTACTATAGTGGCAGAATAGTCAAAGTGGTATCATTATAGGGAAAAAGAAAAACATATCCCCATTAATCCTGCTCATGCCTGGCTGCATTGCCCAGTTATGGACACCTTGTTGCCATGCACAGCAGGTCCCCCAGCCTACGTCTGGTAGGAGCAGCACAGTTGTGCTAAAGGCACAAGGGGTTTTTAAGCCATTTTCTAGGCCACACGCCACCATATTTACAAAGCTGAATCACCCTGTTGATGCCTGTTATTGCCTTTACTTATTAGGCTGAAAGGGGGGTGAGGGGGTCTCTTATGGGGTCATGGTTATCCAAAATACTAAGTTTCCAGGAGACTGTGAAGCAGTTCTTCCAATGCTATATTCCGTTACTGGCAGCAATTAGAGGCAATCTTCTAGTACGGCAGTAGTTCAGAAAGCAATGTCTTGGTACCTTGAGTATCAAAATATTTAGTTCACCTTTATCTTAATATACAAATCTTAATATCTTAATATAAAATATATCTTTAAGCATCAATCATAAAACATCCTTTTTTGCTAAAAATGTAGTTCAATGTAACTAGATGTCAATCCCCAGACATTAAAGAAAAACAAGACATGAACTCAGTGACCTAAAGACAACAGCAGAACCCCTGCCCACTGTTTCAAATCCAAAGTACTGCCCATACAAATAAATACCGACTAATCCCACTCAGCGTGCACAAGGTAAACTCACCATACGTAGAACGAAAACCAACAGTGTGTGTTTTCCGTGTGAGCAAACGTCTGTGGTGTGGATGACAGGTGGGAATACAAGCCTTTCAAGGTGCCTGTTTTTCATCAGTGAACCAAGGGACTCCAAAACACAGGGATGCTTCTACACATTTTGTCAGCCGAACCATGCTAACTTTGACAACTACCTTTTTTAATATGCCAGATGCATTGATTCAGAACCAGACCGAGAAGCCTTCCTTTCAAAACTAACATCCTCAAAGCACCTGGAATAAAATAAAGGCCACAGACAGAGGGAAACCCCCCCCAGGGTAATTTAGGGGCATTGTTTTATTCCAAGGATAGAGAAGTTGCCAAGTCACAGAGGGTTTTACACAAAACAGTTGCCATACTGTTTTCAGAGTTTCATGGTAATCGCCAGTGCCAACTGCACATTGCGGGGAAGAGAGTCAGTCCAGCAAGTAATTTGCAGCTATTTCCACAACCCCTTCCTAGTTACTTCCTAGGCTGGTTTTGCCTTGATTTTTTCCAATACTGATGCTGTGAACCTGATGATTGCCTAACACTTAGCGTAACTAGCTAGGACAGACTTCAGAGAACCTCAAACACTTCCACTGTTTCTTTCCTGCCACAGCATTACAAGACCATTAAATAAATAAATTACAACAGACATCTCAAAATAAAGTTAAACACTGTTCCAAGTAGAAGTTGCTAAAATGAACCTGGCAAGAACAACATTTTTATCTGTGACTGGTCTGATTTCTTTCTAATCACAGATTAATTTTCATTTATTACCTTTCCAGCCTCTCTATCACCCTTCATTGAGTATTAGCTTTAATCCCTATTTTTACATTTTCAACATTTTCTGTCAAAGGATCCGCTCAAAACATAAGTTTTCCTTCCACAGGTCTGAAACAAGCAAAGCATTAAGCTTAAGAGAGGGAAAAGACAGTCAAAATCATAGTCTCTTAAAAGCAAAGCCTTTGCAATTTGAACAGCCTCAAGTTTTTCAATGGTTGAGAAGAGCTGGGAGGAAACAAAAAAAAACTTAGATGGTTTCTTTGTTTTATTCTGGAACTGCATTTTCTTTGTTTTCTCAGGTTTCTTTGATCCTGCAAAAGTCAAGCCAAAATTTACTTTTCTTTACCTCCTCTAAAAACACCCACAGTGTTGCCTGAGCACAGTCTGACCTACTGGTCTACAAGAGGTATTTAAATGCACTCTATCAAGACATCTATTCTTACTACTATTTAAAACTAATTTTATAACCGATACACATATCATGCTCCAGCTTGACAACTTCCACAAACCACTGACCTGTTAACTGAGGGTTTTTACACCATCAATCACATCCAGGCAAAAACAAATGAACAAAGGCAGACAAAATGAGAGAGAGGCAGCTCAGTTAATAGTAGCTGGAAATGAAGTCATAATAAAAAAGGTTACTTTCTGAGGAAAGTAACCTTCTAGAAAGGAAAAATGAGTAAGGGAGGAAAAGAACAAAAAAAAAACCAAACAAACCCCAAAACAAAGAGAAAAAAATTTTCAGATATGATAATGAATAATTAATAAAAGAAAAGAAATTGGATGAGTTAGGGAGAGGCAAAGCTTCAAATGGGGAAAATACAACTTCGCTTTTCAAAGAACTACTTATTTCATGCATTGGGACTCCATTTGCAGTGTATTCTACATTTAAGCATCTCTTAGATAACACTGTGCAAGAAACCAGCTAGAACATGCAACATTTATTATGACAGACTGGGTGGCAAAGTTGGAAGTGACCTAGTGAATGACAAAATCTGCAAGGTGGCAGATGCCCCCGAAGAGCTCCTGAGCCAGAGTAAAGCACAAGTGCAGAAGAGCTGTGGGTGTGACTTTCAGAATAGAGTTCTTAGTCAAAGTTCTTCAGACTTACTCCCTCTATGGTTATCCAGTCTACTTTCTGCAACTCTAAAATACCTGAATTATCAGTGGTTCCAGTAATTTCTCCACTGTAAATGTCTGGATCTGCAGATTCCGAGGATCAATTTTCAGTTTAATGTTTGGCACTTTTGTTGACATTTCACCTGGGTACAAAACAAGAAAAGTACAATAAGCCAATATTAACCATCACTACAAGTCTCATTGCCTTCTGTCAGAGCCCAGAGACTGTCTATGTGAGTATGGACTTGTTTCTTAACAGGCTTACAATTTCAAGAAATTAATTTTTCCAATTCTCCGTTTCTAAATTGTGTGGAAAAAAATACTCTGATACTTACATAGACTGTAAAATCATAGACTTAAAGTACGTTTAACTCCCTATCTTCACTCACAAATTTCTACACTGACCACATGTTAAAAAACACAAGGATAATTGCATTAGAATACCACTGAATTTAAGTTCCCTACTAGTCTAAAAAGGAGCTTTAAAGCAAAAATATTAAATTCCATTACCGAATTGAAAACAAAACATTAATGCTATATGCACAATATCTGCATCTTACTCCACGTACCAAATTACAGGGGTTATAATAAACACTTAAGAAAAAAAACATACAGCAGCCCTTAAAATTTCTGGAAATTAATAGCAGGAAAAAGTAAAGCATTTTGTTATTTTATACCCCGCAATAACAAATATTTTCTAAGTGTCAAGACAGATTAAGTTGAGAAAGCCTATTACTGAATTCAATAAGATGGAAGTAAAGCTAAGTAAGGTCTTTAAAGTGAATAAATCATTCATTAGGAACTTGATGCAAAATCTACTGATGAGAATTAATAGTTTTCACCAAGTTCACTGGGCCATGGCTCAGGCCATTAGCCTGAAATGTATGTGTGTCAACAAAGAATTACAACTGCTTTAGCTGGAATGCAACCGATTATTGTCCCAAAATAAAAGACATTTTAAATTTTGCAGTAACTTAACTTCCCATAAACACAGCTTGGCAAAACCTTTTTAGCCAATAAAGACTTCAAATACACAAATAATGGGTATCTGTCCTTTTTAAGCAAGACTTATTACAACCATTGCTGCTGTATAATAAAGTAATAAGGTAGTGCAATTGTGCAGGCTGAAGAGATATATTGTCACCTTCCAGTGAACCCAGCATTGATTTAATACAACACAGGAGGTCTAGGGTTTCTATGGCAAGTTGTGTAGAAATGGATCTGGAGAGTTATCCACATTTCACTTACAAGCCAAGATAATATGAGCAATAATTAAAGAATTAAGGTATAAAGTAATTTAGGGTTTTGCCATTCTTATAAAAGGTTACACAAGTGCCAAGTTTTTCTTTCATTACAAACTATACTAGTGGTAGACCTAAGTTGCCACAAATTCAGCTGCATCCAGCCAGGTGATAGCGTATGTAAAGAACTGATTTTTCAGTTTTAATTCTGAGCCAAGATAAAGAAAAGAGAAACTTGACATCAGACTGACCAGAATAACAACTTTCCTTCCACAGAAGTGAATAATGGAAAGAGAACTCTAGAAATGTCAAAGCAAATTATCTGCCCATCTTTCACCCATTTAACATTTAGATACTTTTAACAAGCACCAAGGAAATAAAATATGAGACTCCCAAAATTGGAAGTGTCAGCGGTTCTTTCTGCCCAATACTAGTAACTTGCTCTGAAAGCCACTAAGGTCTGTCATTCTCACACTTGCTGTCCTCAGCGAGTTTCCGTCCCAAAGTGCGTTGCCATTTAACTGCCCCCGCTCCCAGCACCACAGTGCCTGCACCTCTGGCTGCCCTGCAGTGCTGCAAACACCGCTCGTGGCTGTGCCTGTTGGTGCCGGCTGTGAACACATGGCAGAGAAGCTCCTGCGCTGCTTTTGTTGTGTCCACCCCTGATTCAAAAAGCCTTTCAATTCAACAAGATATTGGCCTCCAGCTTCACTGGGACTGCATCATACCACATCGTTTCACACTCTGGAAAAGACAGACCCTTTTTTACCCTCTGCAGTTCACTGGTTTTCTAAATCTTTAGCCAGTACTTCAATGAATCTGCTTTTTATTCACATTAGAATAAAATAAATCTTTATGATATTGCTGGTTACCATCCCTTATCTTTGACATTTTCACAAGTCTCCCAAAATATGGGCAGTTCTTGAAATCCATCACAATAGTTGCAAATAGATGGTATCGATTATGCTGTGAATTTTTTTCTGGTCAAACATACATCAGTTGCAAGGGGACAGGTAAACAGGATGGAGACGGCCCTTTGTGCTTCTACTGAGACCTGAAGAAATCACTGGATGACTCAGGTTATTTTTTTTCCAGATACACTCATGCTTTAACCTTGCAGTGGCTTCTTCTCAATTCCTAGATAGAAGGGTGTCAGCAACTGCTTTACTCAAAATGGAGAAATAAAACCTTTGCCGCTTGCTCTCCATTCTCACAGCACAATTTCCTATGCTACACGTTATCTGCAATAATCAGGCCTTTTCGAAATTTTGGCAGATAAACATGTAGTTGTAATTAAAGTCAATTCCTGTTACTAGAGGATCACTGTGCTCCAGAATCCCACCACAGAGCACTCTCAAACTTGGGAAGTGTTACAAATCCAACGCCATTTCTGCAGGTCAGAAAAGATGTGAATCCATGTGTCATGACTTTCTCCTTCTGGGTTATTCTGTGGTTTTGTTTGTTTGTTTGTTTCTTACCCTTCGCATATTGTCTAACATCAGCGTTTTTATTCTTTGCTTGAGCCCTGAGTTCAAAATCCAGTTAAGCCAATAATAACTTTTAGCCTTGAGTCAGGCCCATAACGAACCATCAACTGAAACTCAATTGCAAAAACTATTGTCTCCGAAAATTTCAATTATATTCTAAGGTATAAATAACTCACTTAAAGGCTCACTTGCTGATTCCAGCAATATTTTTTAAGTAAAATTCTAATGCTTCCTGAAACTTCCTTAAAGCAGGCAAAAGATAGAAAGAGTTTTGCAAGCCAATGCAGTGAAAACTACAAGATCTTAAAATATTTTGATACTCTGACTACGTATTTTTAGCTTACCAAGCTCTTCTTACTGCTAGATACCATATTGGCTAATCAAAACTTAATCGGATTCTTCAATTTTTTTTTTTTTTTTCAATTAAAGCAAGGATAAGAGGTGATAGAAAGAAAAATACACAGATAGTAAAAATCATCCTGGGATTTTCTCTGGCATTTCCACTTACTAAATGAACCTCTGTCCTTCCAGATCATATTCATTAAGATGACAAAATCTGATATTTGCCTCAGGAACAAAATTAAAATCAACAGTCCACTTTCCTTTTCTTTTTTTTTTAAATGTATTTGTCTACTCCAATATAACATCTCCCTAATTACAGCAGGAGCCTTGACTGCGAGATATTTTGGTAAAAGGCTGTATAACCTCACACTCAGTTAGATTAACCTTTACAGGAGGCAATCTCAGCACTGTACACCAGCAGCTCTTACAACACTTAGGATGTTAAGCATGTGTTACAAGATACAGTTGTGTCCCAGAACAGCCAGAAAAGCAACCATCTGCACTCTCCTACCAAGTGCTACCAACCTCAAGATAATGAAAATTTTGTCTTTTCATCAGATGTCCAAACTACTGAGTCTTTCGGTGTAAGAAGAAAAAGACACTGGAAAAGCAGCCAAAGCCTATATCCATCTGCAATGCAACGTGAACACAGCACCTGCAGTTTTTAAACAATCTCTAAGTACACTGTATACAGACATAAACTAGTAAGTGTCAGAAAGCAGAGCCAAAGATATTCTGCATAAATTAGAAAACCTTTACTTTAGAATCCATTTCCTGCGAGATTGTTAGAAAGCCAACAGTGTATCACTCACCTATCCTAGAAAATATATGGTCCATGTTCAGCACTAAAGCAACTGTCTATGTAATTTCCTTGTGTTAGGAACTTCAGTGCAACAGCTTTGGCTCACTATTGGGCTTCTGAGGCATCTGCAAGGGACTGCCTGACAAGCTCTCCAGTGTATTTCAGGATGACTGACAGGACACAGTGGCTGCTGGAGGGGTGGCAGGGGGATGGGCATCCTTAAAGCTATACAGTAGAGCATAAGCATGTCAAAAAAATTCAGAGTTTAAAAGGTTTTGAATAATTAGAGGACACGAAGCATGAAATTACTTACACTTCTAGTGACTATTCTTGGAACTTTCAGCACAGCAACTGTTTTTGCCATACATTCGGATTGTATGCCAACTTCAGTCTGGAGGCAATGACTCACTCTCAGACTCCTGAACTGGACAGCAAAGGGATTCATAAGGCTCTCACCCAGGAACTTGGCACCAAATTTGTTTACTCTGTTGTTTTTTTTCTATTGTATGGTACTCTACAATGACAAACAATATATTATCCTAGCAATTTCAGAAAATGCAAAGGCCTGTTGCCTTCTAAAAATGCAGAAATGTTAAAACAAAGTAGTCAGGATTTCTATTTTTTACCACAATACATATGGACAGGGCACCTGAGGATTTCCAAGATACAAAACATTGCTGAGAACACGTAATAGAATTTTTTAATTATTTGTTCCTAATTTCAGTATTTCCTGTACAGCTTCATTAATTGGCACCAACACCACTCTGGGAATAAAATTTGTTAGCCTTTTTGCTACAGAGTCAGTACAGCGAGTGCAAATCAGACTTCATAGAAGCCACAAAAACAACTACTGCATTTTTCTTTAATCCTCTAGCTGACACATGAAATAAGATATTCAGGATGCTAAAATGTTCAGGTTCAGGCAAAGAAAAGTCCATGCTGTTGTACTGCAAATAGAAGACCTCCATGTACTTTGTAGGCCAGATCATGCTCTGGAATGGAGCAATATCTCCAACACCTGGGAAGGATGTGGCCCATTTAACACCAGGAAAAACCTACAAAGCACCTGCTAAACTATTTAAATTTCCAGACAAAGCTGTCAGGCTACTCTCTAACCATCTCAGATTTCATCACTTCTTACTACTTGCAACAAGAACCACGTCTATTAATGCACAGACACCACAAAGGTGAGCTGGAGAAGGTGGCAAGATTCAGACCCATTTATTTAATAGCATTTATTCACTGAAAGCTATTTTATTTAAACAGGCTTTGCATTTAGGTATAGGCTTGCAATGAAGTAACTGGAAGATTTTTTTAATCTCAGCTCTAAAAATTAAAACCAAAAAACCACATCAATTCTTTTTACATTTCCTTTCAGTTCTGCCTGTGTTTACTTTCTCCCTAGAGCATTTTTTCAATCCACATCTGAAGAGCAGTTAAAATTCCCAAGAAAGTAAGATTTCCACCAAGTTCTTCAACATGGTTCTCAGCTTAAATAATATCATACATCATACCTTACAATCAATCTACCAAGGAAAAGAAAACAGCCTAAGCCTAGTTCTTTATGGATATTGAAGAACCACCATAGCAAGCAATGGTTCATGACTGACCTAGTGGCATGAAAAGGTTTAACTAAGGTTTATGAAAAAGCCTTTTGAGGTGGGGTAAAACATCACACCTCCGCAAACATGTCTCATGAGAGTTTTCTTATATCTAGTGAGGTAAAAATTCGAGATTTTTCCTAGCTTTGTAACATTCAGAACAAGCTCTCTTCTCCTTGTTTAGTAATCACATTCACTTTTCCTACAGTGTTTTCTATCAAAGCACTGTTTCAAGCTGAGGTTGTGTTCCAGTACCACATAAGGAAACAGAATCACAGAGGAAAAATTATTTATTCAAGATCACAGATAATGCCAGTGGCAGAGTACTGGAACAAAACCGTAATAGAAACTGAAGCACCTTACTCACACTTTCTTTAACTGAGGCCAAAAAGCAGGCTGAGGAGAGTAAAACATTTTCAGAAACAATTTACACCATAAATCTGTAGAACACAATCTCTTCTTCCATACTCCTATGTCAAGGTTACCCTGATACTAGTATTGCTTATTCCTAGGAAGGTCAAATCATCTCCCTTAAACATCCTATCAGAATCTTTCCTTTGGTGAATGCACACAATTCCAGCCAGCTGCGACACCAACAAATTCCAGGAGATGTTCCAGCAGAAGTGTGAATCCTACAGCCCGAGCACTCCACAGCTTTTGGCTTTGTACTGGCATGCTGGACTGCTTCTCAACCAACAGCTATCCAAAAAATGTATTACTGTCCTGAGCCTACAGCCACTGCAAGAAAAATCTTCCACAGTGAAGTATAACATGGAAACTTGTGAACCTGACAGTATCTCACTACATTACCAGTAAAGGAAATTTCACTCATCAGTGGAGTTCTATTGGATATACACCATTATGGGTGACAGCAGAATTAAAATAGTACTGCTTAGTCTAGAAATACTTTAAGAATCTTATGTTTGTAACACTTCTTCCATGTACATTTTTGCAGGTATTGGAGTTTTTGGTCTCAGAATTAGAGGTCTAATATTTAAGGAACTGGAAAAGCATTTACTTAAAAAAAAAAAAACCAAGCACAAAAGAAGGTGGAGTGACATCAGATGGCAGAATTTCATTTAAAAAATTAATATTTTTGGACCCATTTTGAATTTTTAAATAAACCAAAATCCTTTCACATGAGTCTCAGAGCTATTTTCACTGCATGCAGTTTGAGCCCAGAACAAGGACTCCCCTCTATTTAAGTGGCACACAGTTCTTACATGGATGGCTATCTGAGCTCCTAACGATAGGTCAAGAAGGTCTGGCTCCAAGCCCTCCCTTTTGTTATCACATTTAAAATGTTCCTATCTCTGTTCAGAACCAGAGACTCTGTTCAAATAAAGTTCAAGCTGACCTTCCACTAAAAATAGGATATTGTTCAACTCATTAAAATAATAGACAACAAAAATTCCATTATGTGCTACTAAAACGGTTTGAATTTTATTTATATTGAATGCAATTCCCCATTTCCCGTTTCTGCTGTCTGCTGACAGTTATCTATCACAACATTACACTCTACTGTTTTGCTTTAAAAATGTCTGTTTCAATTGCAATGAGGTAAAAAAAACAGGGTTCTTTCTGCTCTTTTCAGAGCTGCTATTGACTTTGTCAACAGATTTGGTTGTTTCATACCCATGCACTACCCACCCCAGGATGCTTCACCATCACATACCATTTTATGAAACTATTTTCAAACTGATATAAAGGTTTTCATTATTTGTTTTGTCCAGTGACCTAAATAGTGTTTAAAGATTCCAGAATAGTATTCTTCTTCCCCACTGCTTACAGATATGCCCAAAACAACCCCAAAATTAAGGGTAGCAAATAGGACTGATACTTTACATATATACATATATATATAATATATTGACTTTGAGATATGCATGAAAATAAAAATGATTTGTAGAAACTGCCTCACTTTGGATGCCATCAAGCAGCTTCCTAGCACATACAAAAGCACAATCTAATAAAAAGGGACAGAAAACAGTATTTAAGCAAAGCCACAATCCCACCACGCCATGCCTGCAAACATGGACAGACCTCAACATGCACATTAATTCTTCCAGTGGGGTTCCCAGTGCTGCACAGCACCCTGTTTCCTTTATTAACTCATGTAACCAGTTTCAAATCACACCATAGCTCAACAAAAAAACCCTAGATAGCTGATAGAGCACTTCTGGTGAAACAGCTTCAGAAATAAAGCCTAAGTACACTCCAGCCCATCCTGACCTCCGCTCACATTCCAACTCAAACCAATCTGGCTGAAAAGCAATCATAAAGAAAAAAGCCAAAACCAACCAAACTTTGTTCCAAGGTGAAATAATTTCCCAACATCAATCAACAGATGTGAACTAGGCGAAAAGAGTAAGAATTCACTATGTTTTTTTCCTAAATGCCTGTCAGGAGGCCTAATTCTTTCCTTTGGATATCTTTGGAGTTTCACTAGGTCTGAACACAGCTCTTGTCTTCGATTTTACTTAACAGAAAAGTGTGCACATAAGAGTTTTGAAATATGCAGAATGTTACACTGAATGTACCGGCCCTCCTTTAGCCCTCTATTATAATAAACCTTTTATATATAGAAATTCTTTTTAAATGGTATAAAACAGTGCAGTAAGTCATTATTTTCACACCGAGGTGTGATAAACATACATTTACACAAACCTGCCTTCAATTAGGTGCAGCATCCAGCAAAGTATCAAGAGGTAAGCTAAACTTTTAAAATAGCATCCATGTAACATTTTATTTTTCCTTTTCCAATATTCCAAAATGGTTTCTCATATTTGGAAAATATGCAAACACAACTTCAGCTACTGGCTTAAAGTGATAAGATCATGATGATTTAAAATACTCAGAAATTTTTTTTAATATTCAGATTTTTTTTTAATCATGTTTAAAAGTTCATTTTCAGAAAGTTGGCTAAGAAACCCAGCCTTTTAACTTTTTAAAACTTTTTAAGTGATTATTTTATTAAGAAACTACAGTTCCATTTATAGCTTCACGTACTTCCACTAAGAGGAAAATTGCCTAGATTCTCCTTCAATCTTACCTTTTGAATGGCGACTCTAACTAAAGGAGTTCCTAGAAACAGCTCTGTGAAGAACTCCTCTTGACGCAGCTGGACTCCACGGGCACGGAGAGCGGGGCTGCAAATGGTTGCCTGTCAGTCCGAGTTTGTAAGAAACAAAATAGGAAGGCAGCTCTCAACTGGAACTCCTCCCAAAGTGGTAATGCCTGACTTCACTGACAACTTGCTGCTGAAGACACCACTTGAGAGACACCCAAGCTCACTCCTAGCCTTGCAAACTAGGTTTGACACAGGACTTTCAGAACCTAGATCAGATACCAGGGAAGCCAATGGCAAAGCCCCCTCAAAAATCAGTGAGGTTTAGGTTGACATGAGAAGGGAAAGGGGAAGAAGGAAAGCAAAGGCCATTACTGTAAATGCCCACTCAAATACAGATGCAACGTACATCTCCTTCATCTGCCTTCACAAAACACTCAAAATACACTTCCAGACTGATAATCCCACATTTATAAGATCTTCCACCAAGGCAGCCATTTAAAAAATGGGTATGAGTGAAGTTTTGCTAATCTTCTAACATAGCAAATTAGAGTACCCTGAAGTGCAGTTTACAATACACATAGAACAAGAAAACCCTCCTAAAACTCCCAAAAGGCAGAGGCTGCTCAATATTTGCATCTATTCTACTAGACACTGCAAGTCTTAAATCATTCCGTTTGAAAATTTGTACGAGGTCCACGTGTCAGGCTGAATTTCCATTTTGGAAAATTTCAACCAAAGCAGTTTGGCTATTTTTAGTTGATTGAGAGGTAAAAATGGCACAGACAGCCTGAAGGTTGAGGTAACCTGACACCACCTAACAGCACTGGGGAGACTCAACGGGGAATAAGGGAAAAAACCCCCCAAACCTAAGGAAGGAGCACATATTGTGATTACACAGAAGAGGGGAGAGAAAAAAATGACTTAGACATACATAAGAGACAGTACTGAAACAGCTGCAAGGAATGAGGGGAAAAAAAAAATCAATCACATTTAAGCCCTGTCATGCAATGGCCAAACTGATTTCAATAGTGTCTTCTGCACTTAAAGAAGGAATGCAGCAGAAAGGATTATGGATGCAAAAGCATCAAATATTATTCATATAAACTAAGCAGACTTTCCTAGATTATATAGTAGTTTATTATGGGGAAATGTACTTGGTACTGCCATATTAAGCTTACCATTTTATTCATAATTCATTCCTCTCAGGTTTATATTTGAAGCTGAAACCCTGAAAAAAATCCTTTTCTCACCTGCAACTCATGAATTTAGAAGACATGAACAACAACAGACAGATAAGAAAGCTGCTGGAGTAAGATTTAATTTTCTGAGTACTATATTAAAACTATATCATACAATGCAAGTATAAATCTCACCACTTGCAGTTAGTATTCTCAGCATTTCTTAGCTCTCTCATTTACCTCATGAATGTTTTTTGAAAAAACCAAAATGCAATTCACTTCACTGCAAAGTTCAATATAGACAAGTGGAGTTATGTAAATGATTCCTATTCCACTTTTTTAATCGTTGGATCTTTGTAACTGCATCAGTGTTTTATTTATTAAGAAAATTACTCATTTTTGTTTTGATAGGGTCACTAATGAGAGGTATGGGAAATGCTCATTTTATTTTATGGTTTTTTGTCCCATCATTTTGAATTATCAAATGAGGATTCAGCTGCTTAAGGTAAGCACCTAGTACCATTTTAGACACTGCAGAATCCATTGTAAAAGCCTCTCGGACACCCCAGGTCTCCCACAGACTTCAACCACATATGCAAGGGCTGGATGTGGAGACGCTTTAAAAGGCTGACAGTGCCTAACATGGTGCTAGACACCTATGTTCAGGCGCCTCTCACGACTGGAGAGGCAACTCTTTCCAATTCCTGGTGCTTATTAAGAGGGATTACTTCAAAAGCTGTGTTAACTTCAAGGCAGCAGTCAGAATCGGCATGGTTTGAACAAGGTTCTTGCCATCCCAGACCAAAAAAAATAAGCACCTTCTTACAGAAGATCCTAAAAGGATTTTCAAATGTTGCTGAGGGAGCTGCTGGCAAGGCTGAGAGGAGTGTTTGTACTAATATGCCAGAAATGGGGCAGCACGGACAACTACATTCATTTCCCTGGCAAGATGGACGAAAGCAAAAGCCACTACACTAAAAGAGACCTCCCAAAACCCCAGTATAAAATATATTTTTGCCTACTTACATGCTCATACCATTCATGCCACAGATGTCAGTTTGAAATGCTGAAAGCTCGGAGCAAAAGGCAGCCAGGTCCAGGATACACCAGAGTATCCAGAAACAGCTCTCTGGGCCACATTCTCTCCTCAGTGAGGGGGGACATTGATACACCTCTTTGCCCCGAGATCCTCCCCAGTTTCTACACTGAAAGGGCCGTCTGCCTCATCAGCCTGCTGAAGACGCATGCACCTGCTTTCCAATGTGCCCAGTTCCCTATTTCCACTGCCCTTCCCACAGGACACAGGTGCTCTTCCCTCATTCCTTGGGGCGGGCTCGGCACCGCAGCCAGGCCACGGCCTGACGCGAGGGGGAAAGCGCGCGAACCTGAGGGGCGGCCTTGGCCCGAGCGGAGCGGTCCGGCCTGGGGGGACCCGGGTACCGCGGCCTTGAGGGCAGGGGGCGGACCCGAAGAGAGGGGTCTGACCTTAGGAGAGGGGGCGGACCGGGGAGTCCGACCTGTGGGGACTCGAGAGGGATCTGACACGACGGGAGGGGTCGCATGTGAGGAGCGGCCACCCCCTGCCCCTGCCCCGCACTGAGGGGACGGTCCCGCCGCTCTCCCTTCGCCCCGTGACAGGCAGTTAATAGAGGGAACCTGTGCAGTAAGCCTGTTTGTTGGGGTTGATTTAAAATCATTTTATGTCGGCGTTCACGTATCCTCCCTTCTGACATACACTATTTTTTCTTTAGTAGGTTGTTCCAGTCTTCCATGATTCCCCCTCCAGTTTGGTTCACCAGAAGAGGTTCTGCTTTTTTCTGTTCTGCTGTAAGACTCTGGGTAGGATTTCGCAGCTGTGAATGAAAGCTAGACCCATTCAGACACTGCACTTCTGGCAAACACGTTGAAAACTTAATCAGGTAAGGTACCCATAAAAACAAAGCAGATTTTAAGTCAAACAAAGTATCCGTCTCTGCATTGGATGAAGACAATCCCAGTCTTGGCCAGTGATCATCCAGATAAGGAACCTGGCTGGTTCACATTTCTGCATCTCATGTACCTGGATTTCATTCCCACAGGAGGCAAATCAAAAATTCGTAACTGGTGAGTGGCTAAATCTAGCACCAGAATGGCACCAGGGCATGGACAGACTGCCTGACCAGACACAGGACCTTAGACACAACCCTGTGCCCACCAGTATAGATATCATTGTATTTTCCTAAATTATTTAGATTAAGTTAGGCCAAAAAAAATTTATCATCAGATTCTTTAACAAAATTTCACTCTCCTGCAATAACTTTTGATGTTAGGTGTCACTTGAAACAGTTCAGAAATAAATCTGGGTTTTTTTACAGAGAGCACATTCCAATATTCTGACTCTCCATTTGCCTTCAGCTATGATCTGTAAGTAAATCCAGTAATTAGTAATTTCTTTCTATTTTCAGTTGTTTACAAATTTATTTATTTCTAACGGAAGCATTAAGTTAATATATTTCATAGTCGTACATTATTATTTAATCAAGCTTTTCAGAACGATATTGAATCCATAAGACATAGCTTTATACAAACAATAAATAATATTATTTAAAGAGATGATTCTTGAAAAACAACCTGCTTACAAGGCACTAATAACCCACTCCTACTGAGAAACCATGCAGTATGAAATTAGCAGTTTGGGAACTTAAATTGCAAAATTAATTATATCACCGTAAGTGTCAGAAATGAAACAGCAGTGCCTCAAGTTCCTAAACTTGTGCTTAGTTCTTCTTGGGATTTACACAAATATTAAGACCTCCATTGCTCCATTCCAAAACTATCTTTTGGAATTTTCACCAGGAATATTTTTCTTGAGTAGGAAATGTAGGCTATTAAGGTGAGAATAACCGAAGACTAAAAAGGATTATTTATGAAGATCCCAAGGTTCTCAGACAATTCAACAAAAGCACATTATCACTGTTTCTCCATGTGCAGCCCATCAGTCACAGAAATCAGCACCAATATACACCTATAAAAATCAAACTTTTTTGCCATGAGTGTACACCACAGATTTCTGCACAAGTACAATGTTAACAGGAGATGTGTAATTAGTACATCTTTAATATTGTAAAATAATGTATCTCTAGTAGCTTGATTCGAAAAAAAGGGGACATTGAGCTGAGAGACCCATGGTAAACTGCCTCTAAAGGATAATTAAAGTTGCTTTTATTCTATTTGTTACTAAGTTTTAGCTTTCCTTCATTCAAGGTCTTGCAATTCAAAATGTACAAAGTATTTCATTTTCAAGAATTGGGGAGGTTTATTGCTGTGATCTATCTCTGAGGCATAATAGGAATTAAAGTGGTCATTTACCCAGGATAGTTGCAACCGGCCAATACTACAAACAGATTTAAAGTTTAGGCACAGATGTGACTAAGCCAACCACTAACCAACAGGGAGATTTTCTGATGAAGGGTTTTTTTCATAATTGACCTCTATCTGACTTAGTTTCTAAAGCTTCTGCTAGTCTGCAGGTACAAGGCACACTTGCTGGTTCTGCCCAATATCGTAATTCCTCTCTGTAGTGACAGTGTGAAAAACAGCCTGTAAAACTCAGCAAAATCACAGTTCTTAATCACAACCATTTAAAACAGACTGCATATATTAGTTTTATGGAGGAAAAAAAAACCCAACAAAGTGGAAAATATGATTAAATGAAAAATAAATTAAACAAGAAGTCACGTATTTTAAGATTTGAAGCATACAAAGGTGAGTAAATCAGGGTCTCCATATCCACATGGGTATCTGTGCTCAGAACAGGGACAAAAGTCAAGCAATACAGAATGGGAGGCAGAAGCATATTTTACTTTCACACAGGTGGTAAGAATGTTACTCTTTATGGTGTTGCTGATGCATTATGAAAGCCAAGTCTCATTAATAAACCTACCATGAGGGTATTTTTGGCCCAGAGTAGCATTTTCATATGATCTTCAGCATAGTTGGATTTTGAAAGCATATTTTACCTTCTGTTTTCATAAAAATGTCGGAAATGTGTGGATAAACCAGTTGCAAATGCTTTTTGTTTAAAACCCAGTAAATCTGGTAAAAATATATTAAGGAAAAAGGTTCCGATCCAGTAGCATACACATTCCTAAATTTGCTAAGATTATTTATTAAAAATAAGAATGCAACAAAACATTTGGCTGCATTGACACCTACAACATTCAGTGATATAATGTGATAATCTTGTAACACTGAGCCTACAATTTCATTAAAATTTAAGTAGACTAACAGCATTTTTCCAAAAACTGTCTATTACTGAACATACGAGAGGATTAGAGGCAAAAGCAGATTCTACAGTCTGTTAACTTTAAGAGCCACGTTTTCAATAGTAAAATGAAAGCTTCAGGATAAAATTATATGCCTCTTTTTGCATATGCATGGCTGTTTAGACACCTTAATTAATATTTAGCTGCATAAGCAGGATTAGCAAACAGTCCATGTTTATTCACACATTTGTGTTGACAGATGTCATGCTGGCTTCATTTAAAATGTTGCTTTAAGTAAGTTGATCAAGCATCTCTGAGCAGAGCCAGACAGATGCACAGGAAGCTGCAGCTCTGTTTGCCTTCAATGAACACATCAGTCAAAAGAATCAGCACTTTCTCAACACTACCTTGCCAGCAGCCTCAAGTCCTTGAGCAGAAAGCACCAGCAGTAGAACAACACTTTAGTTCACCTAACTAGCAGAAATTTTTATTGTTCTTCTAGATAATGTTCATAAAAAATACCATGGGATACCAATTAATTCCATGGAAGCTGCCCAGCAGCTATTATATCACAACAAATTTTGTCATCATTGACAAACAAACAAGGAAAAGTTTGGTATGTCCTATCTAAATGAATGAAGAAGCCACTTTTGATTCTCTACCTGAAACCTGTTCCCAAATCCATTCTTAGGTATTCACATAATGGAAAATTTTAGCCATACAGAATTTTCTATAATAAATTCTTATTTTAATTGTCTGTATGCTTTCAGCTTTGTTAAATGATCTACCAAGCTGAAAGATGAACAGGAGGAATACAGAAGAAATATACTTCAGTATGCAGCATTAGTTTTCCTACTGTTAATTATTAGTTTCTTCAGGGGGAAAACATGAAATTCTGTAGTCTTAGTGGTGCCAGCATTATCTGTTGTAATACAGCATTTATGTTGGGGCCATTATTTAATTCACATTCTTCAAGGGAGATGTAAAATTTACTCTTGAATATTCCAAGTTACGCATAAGCATGAAGTTGCTGTTCTACCAACATTGCTGTAAACACTTGTTAGCTTAGGCAGGATCAAATCTATTTTTTCTGTTGCAAGCATCATAGATTTCTAACCAGAATGTTAGATAAATGTTGAAACTATTGAATTTGTAAAGCTGATAGAGATCGATTAAATAAAAGGCCACAGAGCAAATGGCGGAGAAGGGATGGAATAAGCATTACAAAATTGACATTGCACTTAAGGTCAACAAAGACAAGAAACCTGAAGGACTGAAGTGTTTGGGGCTCAGTCCTGTATTTCTAAAGAAATCACGTGTGCATTTTTGCAACTAGTCAGTTAATCTGGCCATGTGCTATGGAAGATTTTTCGGTATCTGTTCTCTTTACCTGAAGAAATTAAAAACATGTAAAAATGTAGGCAATTCTATCCTAGCACCATTAACAGTCCTAAACTAGACTTATCTCTGTTACCTATTCCAGTGTCAAGATCTTGCTAGTTTTAAGTGATTAAGAAATAAAACTTTTAAGATTCCTTTGGGAGATAAATTTACTTTCAAAATACACTTTTTCCAGTAGCACTCTGCATGTGTCCCTGAGCCCTTTTGTCACTGCTCCTCTGCAAGGATTGATAACATCAAAGAGCTGCTCTTCCTGCACGCGGTCCCTGCACACTCACTCTGCTCTGCACTTGCAGCTTGCGCTAAGAACACTGGAGGTCACTCCAGCACTGCTCAAGCAACAACTTCCTCCACAGAGACAGGCACCGAGTTTCTTTCTCAATGTTCAATTGCCTGCCAAACAGCTCTCAGCCACCTCGGGATTTATGTTTTACTGAAACTGCACATTTTATCTCGAGTCCTGTATGTGAACACAAATTAAAGCAATTATTGTTTAAAGAAAAAAAAAGGTAAGTTTTTTCCTAGTTCTGCTAGGAAATAAAGGCTCCTAAATTCAGAACACTGAAGTTAGACATTGCAAATTGTGAGACAAAAGGAGCACCGAGTCTGTTTCCAGTGGCTCAGAATGTTGCATGTGTGGTTTGACTGTGTTCACTGGCAGAAGCCCATGGGTCTAGAATAGCTGGGCTCTAGGCTTTCACCTTCCAACAAGATCTGATGGAGAAAATGGAACTGGAGCATTCCCTCAAGCTCCAGATCCCAGCCCTCAGCGGTTTCACGGGTGGACTGGCTATTCCTGTGTAGCCGTCAGCCATTCAGGGGTTTCCAGGTGGGTAATTCACAAATGGCCCCTGTTCTGTGCCACCACACAGAACTCTGTGTAAGTATTCAGTGCTCAGAGGACATGGCACCAGAACCCAGGGCACCCAGGCCAGAACCGTCTCTTCACCAGCAAACACCATCTGACAGTCTTCCTTTCCTTCTTTAAGAACTTCCTATCAGCCATAACGTGGTGCACTGAAAGCACCGCTCTTCCTCACTCTGAGAAGTACAGAAACACCTGCTGCTTTCTAATGTCTGGCTGTCCTCTACATGCCCCAGGCCAGGTTCCAGAGAGAAGTCCTAACAGACGATTTTCATAAGCCTATTTTAAGACCATTACTAATCCAGCAATATTTTTGGTGCTGAGGCAAGGTAAACAATTATTAAGAATGTTTCTTGATCAACAACTCATACCAAAAAAAAAAAAAGAGGAGGGAGGGAAGCACAGTCACCAATATCACTCCAGCTACTTAAAACAAAAACAAGGGCTCTGACTATAGTAATGAAGAATCATGTTAAATTATTATTTTACCCATTGCAGCACAGGTAGAAAGTCAAGTGAAATTTACTTTCCACTGTACTACTGCTGGCACAATTAACTGTTGCTAAGGTAAAAAAGAATTATCTACAGCGAATTAAAATACATATAAAATTCATATGATAGAGACATTTTGTAATAACTAAAAGAAAGAGTAAAACCAGGAAAAATATTAACGTCACTGGAGAAGCTAATGCAACACCTAATGGTTACTGTCTCCTGTAGTAGTTCCTGGCTGCCTCCTCCCTATCAGACTCAGGTGTAATTCGCAGGAGCAGACATGGCCTCCGTGTTTCAGGCTGAAAATCTCTCAGGTGCGAATTGCGATTAATTCCTCCTGCGCCGTGGCTGCGGAGCCGCGGCCGCCATTGCTGCGGGGGGCAGGGGCGGGGCCGGCGGCGCCCATTGGCTGCCCGGGCTGGGGGCGGGGCCTGCGGCGGGCGGAACGCGCTAGAAGGCTGCAGCCCGGGAGAAGGAGCAGTATCAGCAGCGATGGCCGAGTGGTTAAGGCGTTGGACTTGAAATCCAATGGGGTCTCCCCGCGCAGGTTCGAACCCTGCTCGCTGCGGCCCGGAAGGGCTTGAGTTTTTTGTTCTGCTGGCCCTCTCCTATTCTTTGTCATGTGCAAGTTTTGCTGCTCACGTCTCCTCTCTCTGCTAAAGGCCTCCACAGCAACAAGAGCGATTATGTGGGATGGCACAGAACGGGGCAGGTTGGAACGCTTACAGTGGAGCATCTGCTTGTGCAGGGTGATCCCAGAGCACGTGGCACAGGACACATCCAGACGGCTCTGGAGTATGCCCCGTGAGGAGACTCCACAGCCTCTCTGGGCAGGCTGTTCCAGTGCTCGATGACTGCACAGAAAAGAAGCTCTTCCCCATGTTCAGGTGGAAATTCCCATGCATTACTTTCTGGCCATTGCCTCTTGTCCCATTGCTGTGCACCAGGGAGCAAGGCCTCGCTCCACCTTCTTGACACCCTCCTTTAGATATTTATACACATTAAAGAGGTCCCCTCTCAGCCATCTCTCCTTGATACTGAATAGGCCCATCTCCCTCAGCCTTTTCTCATGAGAGATGCTCCAGTCCCTTCAACATCTTTGCTGCTCTATGCTATTTATTGTATTGCAGCTCATCAGGCCATGCCTACCTGCCCCTCCCCTGGCCCTGCCAGAAAGAACAGTAGTACCAAAGCTGCAAAAGGTCCCAGAGCAAGTTTCTTGCTTTGCACCTACAACCAGTGATAAGAGCCCTTGATGGAGGTCAGAAAAGGGCACCTGGGGTTCGGTGTTCTTTCAACAGCTCACCTTCCAGGCCCTGTAGACAGGACAGGCAGTGTCCAACTGCAGAGCTCAGGATTCATCCAATGGCTGACACACAGGCAGTGTCCTGACTTGCCCAAAGGCTATGGTTCTGCCTCATGTCCTACAGCTGATACAAAATAAATTAAATGTTGTCAGCTGCAGGCTTCTTTATAAGGAATGGACTTGCTCCATCAAACCTTGCCTTTCCTGAAGGAGGCTGCTCTGATTCCTCCTGGACCTCCAACTGAGGGGGGCCCTCGATCTTTTCCTGCCTTTTATGACCTGCACATACACTCACAGAGTATGGTGATGAGGGGGGAAAAAAGCCATCAAAGTTATTACGCCACTAATAACAAGGAAAAACAAAACAAGGCAGCATCCCCCCCAGTCATCTGCGATTAGCTTCAGCTGAACTCTCACCACTCAGATGTGCTAGTCTCCTCTTATGTGTGGCCCCAGCATTAGTGAAGGGCTGAAAAATTTGCAAAGTCAAGAAAGAAAAAGCTGGAAATATGAAAAAAGCTTGACCTTCCACAGAGGGTCAGATAGGCCAGAGCAGAAACAACCACTTTTCACTCCTCTCTCTTAAAGAGAAGAGAAAAAATCAACACAAACATACATGCAAACCCATTTCTTCTTGCATATTTTGCTAGTGCAACTTAATTTAACAAGAAAGAGGCAGGGAAAGAAGAGGAAACACTGAATTATCTCTGCTGAGAACAAAATTTTAAAAAAAAGAAGGAACAAACAATTGTTTAAGCTGGCAGCAAAATGAACATTTCAAAGTGCTCCCTAGCGAGGTTTCCAGGGATTCCAGGTTTGGGTGTTTGTTTCTGTTAGGGCACATGCAAGTGCTTTGGCAGTGGCAAGCCGAGGGTGGACATGGGAATCCTGGGGAAGGCTCAGATCCCTTGAAAGCGAGGGCCTTGAGCAGCAGAAGGCACCAAAGGCACCCAGACCCAAGCACCTGCAACAGTCTCTTACTCCTCTGGCCATTCCTGCTCATTCTCCTGCCCACCCCCACCCATGGGTATCAGTCACACAAACTCTGTGAAGAAGAGGAGGAGCTCACAGCCCTCAACTCAGCAAAAATCTGAGGCCTGAGGAAATTCTCAGCTAGTGAATGAGCAGCTCTGACAATCCTAACAAAGTAAATGTAGTTTGTGTGAGGACTGATGCCCAGAGGTCAAACTGCATCTCCCTAAGAAAGCTGTCTGTCCTTAGTGCCAAGAGAAGCGCTTTCAACAAAGCAGCACGCAAATAATTTTGTTGAAAATGTTGAGAACCACAACACATGTCAAGACTGGAAACTTTTTGAATGCTGGCAGCAAATTTCATTTTCTAGAAGTAACCCCTCTCCTTTACTGCTCCACCAGAAGGAGAGAGAAAGAGCAAACGACTGTGAAGATGGAATGAAGGAAAGTTCATTTTCTCCAGCATCCATCAGGTGTGACAGCTTAGGATACCATCCATCAGAGACCTAAAGCATGTAAGAGCTCCCAGTTTATACTGTACACCCCTGTAATGACTCAGACACAAGCCCTTCAAGGCTGGGACAAACAGCACATGCAGAGTCTACTCTTCATTAACAAGGGAGGGAGATGAGATTAAGACAGCAAAGGTGAAAGCACAAACACACCCAGTGCCTGCCATCACAGGGGTGGGGGGTGGTTTGGCAACTCTCCCAAAGCAGGGTGAGTGTGTGCACTGGGCTGCAATAAAAATACCCAGCATAAACTAACTGATAAGCATCTGCCCATCTGACAGTGACACAGCCCAACAACCTACTGAGTTGCTTTATCTTTTGCTGTGTAATTTCATCAGCTTTACAACAGCCTCACTGCTTACACTTTCATATCCTGAAATGAGAGATGAGCCTGCTGGGAAGGTAAGATAACAATGTTCATACTCAGGAAATTAAAGATACTGTGTATCTCTTTTAATAATCGGGATATTTGCTTCTAATGTAGAACATATAAACTGCCTTTTTTAAAAATCTCATTTAAAGAAGAAAACAAACAATCAAGAAATGACCTTACCTATCATTTAGCATTACTCAGCCTGACATTTTAAGTCATATACCATCTGTATTCATCATCCAAACTTTAACTCTTACACTGTCACTTGGCAAATGTTGGCAAAGCAACTTGGCAAATAGTGGCAAAACAAAAAGGTTGAGGATGTTCTAGTTCTTGACAATCTTACATATTCTGCACTTGCACAAGTACAACAGCAGTAAATAAAGATATAATAGTTTTATATCATTCAAGAATCCTGCCAAGCTGTTCAGTTTCACTGTACATAACTGGCTAAATAGTTGCATAAATTCTGTTTGAAATAGTTTCAAAGCCCTAGAAACACAGCACTAAACAAGGTGCCCTATTCTCTGTATTTTATCATTATCACCATACGCCTGTATCCCATCTGCTATCTCATACCTTCCAGATGAAACTCTTCAGCCCTGACGAGTCCAGTAATGGCCAGGTTTTATCAACACTTTTGACTGGACTCCAGAGGATCTGGGCTCACCTCACAACTCCATTTATTATCATACCAAACCATTCAGAGCTATAACAAAGCACAGTAAATCAGAGCCCTCAAGTACCCACAACATTCAGGACCCTTTACTGGCCACCTAAGCAACTCACAAGGGGAAGCTAAAGAAGAAAATGGAAGCTTACCATGTCTTGCAGAGAGCTGCCCTCCTTAAACCTGAAACTTGCAGGCCCTAATCTAATAAATAGCGTCTGGGTTTGTTGCTGTTGTTCCCCACCCCCACAGACAACCCTTTGCAGCTGTTTCCACTTTGCAAAGGGAGTTAAAAATCTCTGTGGGCCCCTGAAAAGCACGTACACCTGACTCTATTGCCTCAATCACACCTTCACAGAGCCTGAGATGCACCTCACAACCCCTGCCCCAGTTAAAATTTCAGCATGTGAAGTACGTTATGTGCTCACCAGTGCAGGGGCCAAATCACCACATTATTGCTGATGAAATGTCAGGTGGGACATTTACTGGATCTTTTCATGCTACTAGCAAAAAACTTCCAACAATACTACATATTTAAAGAAACAGATAAGCAGTTTAAGCTTGGGGTGTGGACCCTGAATGATCTAACACTGACTAACTTGTCAGGTGCTTGTTTCTTTACTTTCTAACATAGGGAGAACTGGGCTGCCCACTTATTCCAGTTAGCTGTGGTTACTGGCCAACAAGTCAGGTTGCACCTGGTTTTGGGGAAGAAAAAACAAAACAGGTGGCACAGCCTCCTCTTGTTTTCCAATACCTCTGGGTTTGCTCTGCTAGTGATGCCACGATGATTTTCTGCTTTTTCATATACCCTTCTTATATACCCTTTCATATACCCTTTTATACAGCTTTGCATGTATCCGTAGTGCTTTTAGCCCACGTACTTGTAATTCCCCAAGTCTGATAACCAGCTTAGACCCAAAGTTCTGTTAAGCCAAGAGACCAAACATCTTGGGAGCCTCACAGTTAGGGGTCAGTAAGCCCCAGACACCAAGGTCCTCTCCAGAACATATTCTGTAAACCAAGACAGGCCCATGCAGGGGGAAGGTTCCTCAGGACAGGGGCTTCTCTTGAGCCTCTCACTGGGGAATCTTTGATATGCATGCCAGTTTGTAAGGTCTATAACTGTATACACCAATCATTGTGTGTGTGTGCATTCTGGGGTGCATTTTGCTGCATTCTACCTGGATGTGGTGCACCTAAGGATCCTTAAATAAATACCAAAGTAAAACCCTTTTTTCCCCTCTAACTGCATTTGGCTTTTAATTTTAAGCACAGAGAAAGGCAGCACTAGGAATAGGTTAATTCAACTCAAGAAATACAGAAAACTGGACCATTTCAAGTTTAACACATACAGAAGTAGGGAAAAAGAAGTCTGTATTGGTGGTATTGGTGTACTGGAGCACCAGTTATAACCTGCCCTCCTCGTGAGGGCAAGTACAAATTACAGGACTGATCTCGAGCAGATTGTTGCAAAACACAAGTTTTGCCATGAGTTTTCGCTGGGCTAAGAGCCTTCCAAATATCTGCAATTATTCATCCAGAACAAACATCCAAAGGTTCTTTACCAAAACCAACCATGCAATAATTGGCTAATAATGACATCAGTTTTAATGACACAAACTATTAGTTTGCTGTTCAAAGGTCTATTGTACGTTCACTTCTCAGGGGAAACCAGCTCATTAGGTGCTAAATCATCCATCCAACTACTCCCTTTTACCTTTACCCGCAGTGAAATGAGGAGAGGAGAATCTGGGCTGCCATCTGATTGAAAGTGCTCCAGCTGGCTGCATTCCCATCTTCTTGTTGGAGGGAAAATTGTTCCCTATTACTTAGTATCCTTCACATGCGGTAAGAGTTTCTTCTGTTACTACGGTTTGACACTGTTTACAGTCCCTCCTTATAAAATGGAGCAAAAGTCTTTCTTGAGCAAATACCTTTGTATGAAATAAAGCATCAAATGCACTAGAAAAAACCCAAACTAATAGTTAAATTTAACAAATGTTACAGAGAATTAATAATCTCATCTCTATAATGTTTTCAGCTGCAAAATATGCCAGGGAAAAGCATGTAAAATTAAAGGTGATGTGCTATAAAACTGGCTGTTGGTACCAGTGCCGTCCACTCTAGGGTCAGCGTAGCACACCAGCAGCACTCTGAGCTTTTACAACCTGGGACAAACCCAAGCAGCACTAACACTGGTAGCAGCCCCTGTGGAGCAGGCTGGCTCCGGGATGCAGATGCCCATGAGGTCAGTAAGATACAACCATTACCAGGTTCCCCTGGCAGCACCTGGGTCACGGTCTGTGGCAAACAGGCCCCAGCCAGGAGCAGCACAGTAACTCAGGCAGCACAGCACAGCCGAGCCACACACGTCACTCCGGGGAGAGACAGACATCAGATTGTTTCCACATGGGGACAACACTGGACTTTCCAGGTTACACTTTCCATTGCACTGCCCGGGATTCATAACTGGACTCCTTAAGCTTTCACCCACTGAGATGACAAATAACAAGAAATTCCAAAGGAATCTCTGTGGTGGGTGGAGGATTTAATTAAAAAGATGAAAGCAACCCCTTTTCTGTATGCATGCAGTTTTATTTGCTGCTGATGGAATGATCTGCCTGCACAAAACCACAATGTCAATACCTGATGTATTAGCCAAGTTTGCAAAGAAGAAAACAAACACTAAATAAATATACAACAATGTGGAATTTGAAAAGTTGCCCAAAGTATCAAAAACTTTTCATGTGAGATTTTGCACACATTAGTGCTGACTAGTCTGATTTTTCATTCCTCACTGTACAAAACCCCAATAAAACCATGTCTAGCACACCTGAGCAAGGAGGGAAATTGCTATGAAGCCACAGGACAATGCTAGCACACGTACACAGGGGATCAGTTTTCCACCAATACATCTTAAGACAAATATTGCTATCTGGAGAAGTAAAGTTCTGGAACTGCCTTACAAAACAAATAGCTGGTGCAAAAAATGTTCTTGTTAAGGTAGAAAACAAGTGATTTTAAGGAGTGCTTGATCTGTCACAGAGACCTGGGGTAACAAGAACCTTCTTATTTCATCTATAGCATAAGATCACAATTCTCCTACAAGTTAAGTTTGTAATGAGTACATTATAAATCACTGCAGTGAGTACAATGCAATGGAGAAGTGAAGCAGAGCACGGAGTTGAGAGATAAGCACAGTTTTGTTTACAGTTCATTGTCATACAGCTTTTGAAAGATCCTCGCTGAATAGGATACCCTGGAGTCCAGGGTTCTACTGAGAGTATGTTTTTTATAACATCACACTATTGAGAGAAATATTAATCACTACACAATATTTGAGAATACAGGAAACAATATGTAAGATGTTAGATAACTTCACAAAATCACTTTATGTTAATACTGAAAAGGGCTTTGCTTATTAAACAGAAAAACCTCCACCTGTAATGCTCACAGCATGTGTGATAAATCAGTATTTAGACATTGACTGGAACAACATATTACAATCAAAAAATACAAAATACAAATAACTTATAACTGCTGGCAAAAAAAAAAGTACTGAACTGTTGAGCAGATGATCTCATGTGATGCTCTTGTGTGTTTCTCATTTTAGATCTCATAGTTTCTGAATTTCCTCAGGAGGTCTGATGGAGCATCACCTGACCAGCGAAAACGCAAGTGCCAGTAATTCCCCTCTGAAAATCCTGAGGGGGAAAAAAAGAGAGAAAGACAACTAAATTATTATAAACATGCATAAAATTAAATTTTCTGAAATAATACTTGATAGTCTTCCCAAAAAAAGTAAGCAAAAAGTGGTCACTTCCAGTGCTCTTGACTAAGTTCTGACAAATACGAGCACCCTGAATTCTTGGCATTTTGGAACAAGAACTCAAACACCAACCTGCAGGACAGAGATCAGCTGGGAAGGGTCCAAAGGAGAACAGCAAGAACCATGGCAGTCCCTAAAGAGGACTCACAAAGGAAAACTGAACAAATTGCATTGGCTTAATCTAAGGAAGAAGAGATAGGTGGTGAGGTGATAAATCTGCAAGTACGTGATCTGGGGCCTTTTAATACTAAAATGTGACCTTCCTTTTACAGGAAACTGAATCCTATGAGCAGAATTAATGTTCAAATCTCTTATTTGGGCTGAAATAGCCGCATAGGGTGGTAGTCCAGAATTCATCCAGGCCAGCAGACAGGAACAGACAATGCCACAGTTTCAAAGTGGAACCCAATTTAATAATTTTTGCTGGACCAAAAAAAAGGCATTAACATCATCCTAACATCAAGTATAAACACTGAAGTGCATACAGACCCTGTCAAATATATTATAATATTAACATTTATTAATGTAAATATATGCCACTGGATAAATGAAGTAGGCACTTGATGAGTTTGTTTTTCCCATTCGAATACCTGGAAATTAAATTAAAACTTAAAAAAAAATTGAGAAAGAAGATGCCTGCAAAGAAAATTCACCATTACAAGGAACAAATATTTTCTTTACTTCAAAATTTTACTGTTCTACAGAGGATACAGTAATGATTTAATTACCAAAAAAAAGAGCAAATAGTATGAAGTTATAGATGATAATTTTTCAAATCAAGTTTTCAGTTATGCCTGGCATACACTTCTTTGTAGAATTTTCTTATCTATTTTCGGCATTCCACAAATGTTTGGGATTACATTAGGTTTTGCTGCCCTCACAGTTCACCCTCATTTCCTGTTTAATCAAACTGGGGAGAAATGACAGGACTTTGTTTAACAATAGTTCTCTGCTAACATAGGCCCAAGATCATGAAACTCCTGAAGGATCAGGCAGAACAGAGGGGGCCGTGGTAGAAAGGAAGCTTTGATCAGGCACAATGACCTAAACCACAGCCAGGAAGTGCTGACTGGTAGGTGACACTTTTGAAATACACGTTTATTCTGGTGCGTATGCTATTTAAAATAAACAAAACTGAATGCAAAAGAAGCCTTCAAGTCTCAAATTTTAGACCTCATTAACTCATCAGATGAAAACTGTGCAAAAGTACTGAATAATGGATAAAAAACCCCAAACCTAAATATTTTACTTAACAGTTTTAAACTTTATTTTTTAAAAAGTCACTGAAAATAACTGCCTTCTCTTTTTACTTTCTATTTTTATATATCAGATAATCATTTTTATATATCAGATAATATTTTATATTATATTTTTATATTTCCATTTTGGTTGAAGCATTTTTTTTTCCTTCTTCTTCTTCAGTTTCTGGTTTTACTAGCAAACAACCAAGGAAACTTGGGATAGGGAGGAAGTAGCATCTGAAAACTTCAAAATTAAATAAATAATCAAAAGCATAAAACCCAAACCAAAATCCCAACCCAAAACCACATTAAAAAAGCTACAAGTTAAACACACTGTTTTGGAGAAGAATTTCTCATGACTGAAAGCCTCCATTTCAAGCCAATCCCTGGATACTGCAATTTTCCGTAACTGCTGTTTTTACTTACTTGGGGAGTCTGGATTCTTTGAAGACTGTGGTTTCACATCAGGAATTGCAACATCTTCCTGCTCCCTGCTCCCTTCCAACAATGCATCTTCATTGTTTTCAGTCTGTTGGGTCCACATCTCATTAGTTATGTTGTTGGTATTACCAAAGTCAGGAGCTTCCAGCATTTGGTCCTTCTTATCTTGGACAGCCCAGTGCATTGACTGAAGGAATGCAAAAGTAACAAAGAACTAAGCCCTATGCTTTAAGGGGTTTTTTAATTACTTTTTCTTTCTTATACTGCTGTGATAAATGGTTAAACAAAGCACACTGAGAAGCCTGCAGGTCAATAGGATAGGGGAAAGCATGGCTACATGTCACAAACAGCACTGGAGAGGACACTTCCTGTCAGGTGGGGCTGAAGAACAAAATGTACGAGTACATCAGAATTCTAAGGGCCTTTGGTCCAGTTTCTTCTGTCATGAATTCAGACATTTTTTAAGAGGGCTTGAGTGACTTCAGAAAGGTTCATTTTCAAAGCTGTCTTTGACTTCAAAAGTACCCTTTGAAAGCGAGGCAATTTGAAAAGATTTAATATTAAAGTCTGTGGAATAACATCTGTTTGGAACTGAACTAAGCTTAACTGGATACTTCCAGCAAACATTTAAGCTCAGGCATAATGCTGCAGTTGAAGAGTCTCCGAGTTCTCTCCTAAGCAGAATTGAGACGGGCGGAATTGACATTGGAAACTTTTATTCACCTGCCTTAAAATACGACCACATAGCTTTGTAACTATCATTCACTCTAATAAGGCAGGAAAAAATAAACCAGTATTATGGAATTGAGATCTGCTAGGGACACACTACCAAATCTTCTCAATAGCAAAATCAGGAGGGAAAACACCCTAAGAACCCCTGCCTCTGTCACAGGTCACCCCCCTAGCCTAGCAGGGCCACTCCAAAGCTCTGTGGGAAGCCCAGGGTTCCAAGGAACTATCTTCTGGACTTTTTCAATGAGATCCTTATTTAATCAGATAGCATGAAAACCTATCTGATAAGCAATATACCAAAAGGAGAATATATTACAAAAACGTCTCAGCTTTAACTTAACTTTGAAAAGCAACAAAAGTTTCCTACAAAAGCGAAGTGTGCTGGAGCATTTGATAACAGCCCTTAAGTTACTTAAGCTTCCTATATAAAAGCAGCAACTTGATAAATTCACTCTAAAACTACTGGCCTAACACCCTTCTGTGAATGGACTTCTGAAGCGCTCCAATTTTTCCTGAATTTCCTTAACATCCATAGTGCAAGAAGTGCTCTCCACTCTTCCCAAATCCTGGCACTGCAGCTGAAGTGCTGTAACTCATCCCCTCACTCTCTGCAATTTTTCGTCTGCGCCAGCCCTACCTCCCCTCCTCCTGAGGGCCCAAACTCAGCCACCACCAACCGTTTTCACGGAGCTGCTCAAGGCCTCCCACTGCTGGAACGGGATGGTGACTTTGCTGCGGCGCCAGTAATCGTAGCGCGCCCGGCTCTCTTCGTTAGTGAGAGTCTCCTTGGCTTGCTGCAGCTTCTGGAAATTCTCCACTAGGACACAAACCAAAAGGATACTAGAGACAATGTTTGTTTGATGAAGAAATGAATTCAGATGCAAAAGGGGACCTGCCAGCAACAGCTCAGAGCAAACTAAGTAGAGGAGAAAGCAGAAGGAGAAGCAAGCGACCAAGGGACGTGGTTCTGGTTCCAGCTTGCACAGTTCTGGCTGGCTTTAGGATCACGGCACTGCTGGTGGACTGACACCTTTGCAGATCAGGACTAAAACGTTCCTTTGTCTACCAGCTTCAAAGGCTCCTAAATTTGAGAGAAATTTATAGAGTACACAGGTAAAAGGCACAAGTCAGCCCCTGCAGACCCCTTAAAAAGGGAAATTAGAGCAACACTGCTTCGAAGGAACACACTGAGATCTACAGCAGCACGGGAGTCAGAGCAGAGCACAGCAACAAGAACCATGAGCAGGGAGGAAAAAAAGATGAGCAGGAACTGACAAACAAGAAGAATAATCTAAATATAGTTCAGATTAATTAACTTGTGCATTTTATTAGGTGTGTTTTCTACGTATGCTAAAATGTTATCCAGACTGCATGAATGAGAGCTCTCATTTTTCCCTACAGGGTAATTTTTCATGGAATGATTACTAAGGATGCAGCTGCACGTTACTATTTGTGGAAGGGTTATAAAGATTTAGACTTCATCTATGACTCACCCGTGTTACCGTGATCTATTATTATTACTATTACTCATTTATTACAGTTTATAAATTAGAGAGATTTCTTTTGAAATACACTACACCCAAACACTAATCAAAATTGATAACTATAAATCAAACAAGAGACAACAGGCTGAGAGAATAATTGTACTAGGTTTCCTTATTCTAGTGTTACTGGTTTTCAACAAATAAAAGGTCTACTTCAATTACTCTTTATTGAGCTTTAAGGTGAAATAAAGAACATACAGTAAATTCACTAGTATCGTAAAAAGGTATTTAAACTAAATAAGACATGTTCAGGTAAAGAGAGCATAAACATAAAACATTTCTTCGTGACAAACAAAGCCTCTCTGATATTTGGCACTTGGCTCCTGTTTTTTGTTACTCAACTGTGGTGAGCCCTGCCCAGGGCTATCTATGGTGATGAATGGTTAACACTGGCTCCACATAACTCAGGTGCTGCTCAGCCCTCCCATCTCTGAGGAGCTGCACCCTTTCATCAGCACTAACGTCAGCTGCTGTTCTGCAAACAGAGGCTCCTCGTGGGGCTGGCTTCTCTTCACTTCCAGTCATTAAATTACATTAAAAGAAACTAAAGCACATTTCATGGTTCCTCACGGGCTTGTTCCTGGAAGTAAATTAACTGATTGACGCAAGTGTGGCACTTGAATGCCACTGAGCATGGAAGTGCACAAACTGCATAGGTCTAGGAAGGGACACACTGCAGAAATAAATTCTGTATTAAAAGATGTTCTATTGAAGAAAGAAAAAAAATTCAAGGTCCTGGAAAACAAGATAATCCAACAAGTGTCTTCCTGCTCTATCACAGAGGAGTGTGCAAGTCTTAGAAAGAATATTACAAGCTTGCTATTTAAATACAATGTGCTCAGTGCACATGATGATTAAAATATATTGAGGGGAAATAAAGTTTTAAGGCCGAATTTTGTATCTTGGCCATGCTGATAGAAGAAAAAAATAAATAGGAAAGAATACATACCTGCTTTGGGGTTTCCAGGATGCTTGTCAGGATGACATTCAAGGGCTTTAATCTTATACTCTGCAAGAATTTGTTCAACCTAAACAAAATATTGAGACAAAGTGAGTAAACACAGAAAATATTTGCAAATTTTCTTTTTGAAAGAGGCTGGGAAGAATAACAAAGAATGCTGAAAGATTTTGTCCTATTCAATTTTACAAGCTTTAGTACAAGCAAAGTAGGTAAGAACAACCATCTGCCAGTGACACTGCTTATTTAATTTCATTTCCATGCACTCATCCTTAGTCTTGTTTTTGTGAGACTCAGTCACCCAATATGGCTCTAGAAAAATGCAAAGACATTTGACCACAGAGGGAAAATGCATCACTTCAGTTGCTCTTTACTTTGCTTCATCAACTCTAACTCTCAACAGAGTCTCACAGCAGGAAGCAAAGGCCCTCTGTATTGCTGAAGATCAATTTGTGGGATTGGGTGGCTTCCTCCATATCCTCTTCATAGGAAATCCAGCCAGCACCACATGAGTTTTCCATCTTGGATAACCCAAGATAACTCACTACGTAACCAGCAGTTCACATTTTTTCTGTCAAATTAATTTTCTGTGCAAGAAGGTTGGCTTGGAGTAGAATAGATTTATAATCAACATTAGAATATTGGCATGTATTAGTTTATCAGTTATTTACAAATTCCCACACATTGTAAAACCGTAAAGTATTACAACCACTGGAAAAACTAAGACATATTAACAGTTAAAATACAGGAAGCTACTGGAGTGGGCATCAGCTTAGATTTTCAAATGTTTAGTGCTTTTCCAAGTATCTTGCTGGTTTTTATTATAGTTCAGAAGCCAAAACTTCTTTGTATCATTCCAGTTCAGCTTAAGCTTTCACAATTTGCCCTAAGGTATCAAATAATTACTATTCTTTCCCATAGTACAAAGGCTGTTTATACAAATTCCTCATTTATTAAACCATGAGAGCCACATACAATTTAAATTATTTCTTTCAAAGTCAAGTCTCATAACATCTTTTCTTTAGAATAAAATTACACTCAGCTAGCTGGCCAAATTTTGTTGGCATATTCTGGGAAAAAATATGGTCTACAGTGGTATCTTAAGAATTCTACACTTTTCACTCTACTCAGTAGCTTCTTCCAGAGGGACAGATGTAATGCGGTGTATTTACAGTCAGCAAGACACTTAAAAACACACAGAGTGTACCGAGAACTTGGTGAGACTGGTTACTGTATAGCCAGCTACCATCTCTAAAACATAGTTACTTAAAGGGAAGCTTTAAAGTTAAAATGTGTACAGAGGGGTAAAATGTAGCAGAGGGGTAGCATGGAAGTCTTCAGCTTAAAAAAAAAACATCAGAAAGAAAAGTTTATAGGAAGTTTATACAGCATACATGAAATTTACATAAAATATATAGTGAGGTGTTTTACCAAGGAAGGTATCCAATACCCACTATATACGAATAGCATTGTTCTTGAAGAAGGATGTAGATTAAATCTTCCCTCTTCCTGTCACATCTGAAGATGAAGTAGGTGTCTGTGAGCTCAGTTCTACCAGAAGCCAACAATGAACTCAGTTTGTGTTTTTGAATACAGCAAAAAATCTGTAGAAACAGAGAGTATTTCTGCTTAAATTTAACCAGGTCCAACCAAGACCAAGCATGTAAGTGCTGTGGCTGGGAATGTGCTGCATATGCCCAAAGCAGCCTGTGCCAAATACTTGACTCCTGTACAAAGTAGTGAGATTGCAAAATCCCCGTAATGCTCCAAATTTCTGTGAGACCCCAGAAGAGCTGTGCAGGGTGCTGAGGGGAGGCGATCCTGGGGCTCAGTCAGCCTGGGATCTCCGAGTTCTTTCTCCCGTGTCAAAAACAGTGCAGCAACATCTGCTGCTTCTCCCAACAAATAATACTTGACAGCTTGTTTTCCAGGACCCATTAGCATTTATTCCAGCTTTTTAATTTCATTTTTAAGCAATTTGAAAAATCTTTATCAGATGTACTTGAACTGCTCATTAATTGCTAAGCCCTTAAGGAATTAGCGTGAGGTAGAAAACAAGAAATAGCATCTGCGAAACAAGGCTGCGTGGAGACTTGAGCACTGCCCTCTGCTGGGATCACTTCTAGGAGTTTCTTCAGGAAAAGCTTTTCATTTCCTTCTGTGACACACCGAAGATATTTACTCCTGATCTTTGTACCTGACCACTAGGACAGGTGAGAGTGTCTGACTAAATTTACTGAGCAAAAGACAGCTTTTATCTTCACTGAATACATCCCTCATTACAGCAGAGTAATCAAAACTCCTCTTCCAAATCAGAAACACAATTCCAGTTAATATAACAGCTAAGTTAAAAAAAAAAATAGTATACCAGACTAGCAAAAAAAAAAGTTACATGGACATCTCTAACATGATGCACACTTGCTTTGGCTGCAAATCACTCAAAAATTGCTTAGCTAAATCTCATTATAAAGCATGTATCTGCTACCAAAACAAATTAGTAAAACTAATATTCGAATGTCGTTAAAAACAGCCTTTAAAAAACATTAATATGGTAAATGATAAAGAGATCTTGTTTTTGTTTTCATCCGAACCAGTGAATACATTTTAAAAAATATTATAATATGTATAAAGCCCAAGAAACTCAGCAGCATGATCAGTGCTCTAAAGCCATGAACTTTCATTGGATTACTTATACATAAGTAGCTCCTTTTCATTTTTCAGAACCAATAATACATATTCCAAACTATTATTTGGATGCTGTCAAACACATGCAGTTGGCTCCCAATTCATAACAATCTCACATGTTGATCTACACTGATAAATAAACCGTTATTTCAGCTCTCTCCATAATCCAGTTCTACACGGCACTTTCAATCTAAGCTTTACTCCAGGCTCTTAATGTCGGTAGACAGGAGAGAAAATCGAGCTTTCCAAGGGAGATCCTACAAGTGGCAATAAAGAACGTTCACAAGCCACTTCAAATACTCCTGCTCGCAAAGACGCAACTGCAAATTGCCTGCAGACACACGAGCACGTTCAAACTGTGAATAAACTGGCGGGGAGGGAGAGGCTCTTACCGTCGATAGCTCATCGCATCCCAGCAAGTTGTAGTAATCCTCCAGGTCCTCCGGGTTGCTGTTCAGGATCGCATCCATCGGCACTGGTCCAGCGGGCTTTTTCCAGCCGGCACGCAGGCTGCGGAATACAGCGGCAAGTCAGAGCTCACACGGGAGTTTGAAGTAGCCCAGGGCAACAGGCAGTTCCAGTCCGGTGCACAGCTCCGTGCGGCGCTTTTGAACGCTGGCAGCTGACACGCAGGGATCTGGGGAGTTCCCCGCTGCCATTGGTCCCCGCACGATGCCAACCCGCCCGCACAGACCCTCTCTCGGCAATGCTCCCTGGGATTTGTAGTTACCAGAGTCACTTCAACGTTAAACTGTGGCTCCCGTCCAGACCGCACAGTTCTGGACACTGAAACGTGGCAGAGATTTCGCTCACGCCATCACCTGTGCAGCCACTGCAAACCAGGCACACACCGAGAGACTTCCCTGCACCTGAGCCATTTTCTGCTCAATTTTTATTTGCAACTTTTGTCACCGTCTTTGACCAGATGATTAAATGGGTAATTACAGAAAAGAGTAAGGATTACTTCTAAAATAACGATGACAGGGTGTAAACTTTGGACAACAAAGCACCAACTTGCCAAAGTCTGTCAGAGTTCTGCCAGTCAGCTCAACAAAAAGGGGGCAATCTTCACTCTCCGAAGGCTTCTTTGGGCACATACACACTACTCAAAACCAAACAGCAACTGTACATCAGTAGCATGTCTGGCAAACTAAAACTACCCAAAGACATGAAATGCTCACTGTCTACTATCAAATTAAATACTCTTTCTCATGCTAAAGTACTTTTAGACTGCATATTGAAGGTCCGTATTGTGTGCAAAACACATTCCTCATTTTACATTGAGGTGAAATACCTTTACGATACCAAGGCCTCAGCCCAACAGACTCTGGACATGTTTGGTGTCACCCATGATCTGCTGATTTCAAAAGATTACTTCCTAAGTGTAATATAACCATGTGCTGAAGTCTTTCCCCTGGAGCCTTAGGAGTTCTGGTTTCATTTTTCCCACTCCTGCAAGAGCTCTGTAACCCAAGATGTTTCATGTCATTAAATCCTGACGATTCTTTAACACATACAGATAGATGCTGTGAGTTAACTCTACAGTCCTAGATGCAGTGACCTGGTAGGAGAACAGATTCCCAGGATGTGACCAAGGCTGGAACAGGCCATGTGTGAGTCAACAAAGGACCCAGTGGCCATTCAGAGCTATTTATGAATAACAAATATATAATTTTCGCATCCACAAGTGCTTTATTATCTGTATTATTAATGTTCTGCAATTACATTTAATATTAATCTTCCACCACTTTCTCTTCAAGGTTGCATTGTCTGAAATTTTCTACTTTTACTGCATGTTCAGATAGCCTACTAAGACTATAAAATACATAAAGTTAATAAAAGAAGCAATAATACTAAAAGAAAAAGCACAAGCTGTGGTGAAACCCTTTAAATCTGATAGAAAACTCTACCACCATATTTTTCTGAGTAAATAAAACATCAGAAATTCTTTTTCAACATCACTACAAGTAGAAGAATTAGCAATTACAAATCTCTCCATCTCCACCATTCATAACTTAAAAACCAGAAAAGTACGGGAAAGAAAAGAAAGTCTTTTAACAAGAGAACATGTAAATATTTAAATAGGTTGTACTCTGGGGGAGGACAAAAAACAAACAGCTGTCCCTCCTCCCAACAGCATTCCTGACATCCCTTTCTTTTCCAAGTATTCCTTTCGTATTTGTGTATTTGCGTAAGGTGAAAAGGAAGCTCTTTAACCCTTTTCCCCTCCAGCTTTCCGTGGCTATTTCTGTGCTGCCAGGCAGCTGCAGGTCCGAGGGCTGCACTCCAGTGACAAACCTGAGACCTGCCAGCTGTGTGTTCCACGGGAATGTGCTCCCTGGAGCCTCAGGCCCACCTGTACTCATCTGGTTGGGCCACACAAACCAGGGCTCTGACCCAAATTGCAGCAGTGCCCACACTCGTGCCCCTGCCCCTCAAGATCTCCAGTGCTTGGGGCACAAAGGCTCCCACAGCACCGGCTGCAGGTTTGTGTATGGAGGACACAAAATACACTAAATAATAACTCAGGCTTTTACTGCTCCTACTGACTTCAGAGAGCCAACTCCCAAAACATCATCAAAAAGGAGAGCAAGAGCACCCATATGAAATACATGGAAAAAAATTACAAAGATTAGCCCCAGGACATAAAGTTCATTTAAAAGGGAATTGCAGCGCAGGAGATGGCACAGATTATTGCCTACACGTGCTGTGGTTAGTGTTGCTCAGGATGTACAAACTGTTCTGGAAGTGAGGAAATCTCGTATTTGTTCTCTGTACCCAGTCACCAACAAAAAGCGTCTCTCAGTCCTAACACATATTGACAATACTGTTTAGAGCCAAGATCAAAACTAAATTCTGCTCCAGTGTAACGGGATGTTTACCAACAACTTGTAAAAGTCATAAATGGCCCTTTAAATGAAACAGTAAGATCTGGAAATCTCTATTTGAATTTATTCCTGTAAAATACATCAAATCTTCCGGGACCAGTTCTTCTCAACTGACTTCAGGGGTTTTGCTTCCTGCGGGCAGAGAACACGTTTACAAGAAGTTCAAGGCACAATACATCTCATTTGAGTTTTGCATGTTGTGCCGCATCCTTGTCCTCACACAAGCTCAGAGCTGCAGAAAGAGAAGAGGACTCAAGCACTGCCAAACTGACTTCCCAAAATAAGGGTAACTCCTGCAACACCATCGTTAACGTGGAGAAATGTCTGCAACATCAGAAGTGGCTTTAGGATCCCTGAGTCACTCCCTCACCAATACCTTCACGGAAAGTCTCAGATCCTACATGTACATCACTTGGATAATATCGTCCTCAGGACACAGTCTTCACACAAATAACCACCAAAACAAAAAGCCCCACCTCCCCTTTATATGCTGACAAAAGCATCTTGCAAGTGCTTTTTAAGAAATATGAATCTTGCCTCAGCTTCCAGAAGGAAAAAGAATGCTTGCATACAAAGTTGCATAGAATAATAAAGACTTTCTGATTCACATCTGGTTACTCTGCAGCTTGTTACGAGAAGCAGGTAGCGTGAAAAACACCTATTTTTCAGGGTTGTTAATACCTAAAAGAACCAGAAAAAGCCACACCTCCCTCCCCCTACAATGACCACCTATAAAGTTAATTATTCACAAACTAATCCCTTTTGGACTCATATGTACCGAAAATTTTAACCCCAAGGTTTTTTTTAAAGCTGTTGGTTATCAAAGCCTGCAAGGGGGAAATTCTACCTGTCTAACCCGGGTCTTACCACTCAATTTAGGAATTCCATTGTATTAAACCCACTAAAACTATTCAAGCTATGCAAATAGCTCGTGATGTTGAAGAGTAACAACAAACCGATATTTAAATTTATATCCACGAAATTTAGACCAAAATTCTGTGTTGGCGGCAGTCCCGGGAAAAAGGCCAAGTTCTACCCAGTCCAAACTCCCAGGCAGAAAGAAACTACGCCATGGGAAGTCCACGCGTGGCACCTCCTGTTCCCTATGCCGTGATGGTCCCGCTCCAGCGCCCAGGTGGGGCACTAAGGATTGCTCCTACATTCCACATAACAGAAGAGATCACTGGGAAACCACGCAGACCAGCCCCGCACAGCCCTGCAGGGCACGGGAAACATAATGAAGTTGGGGCCGTTACTCCAGCAAATCCCCGCTGTCGCCGCTTACCATCAGGTCTCTCCTGCACCACCCAGGCTCCATTCCTAAAGCAGCAGTGGTTTAGACGGGTGCTGACCCCCCCAAAAAAGCTCCTGCATCCCGGGAGCTCATCCTGCATTACCGCGATGCAGAATCCCAGGTGGGGCTAACGTGTTATCCCGGAGAATAAGGAGCAATACCTTAGAGCATCCCTGCCAAGAGCCCGCGGTGCCGGTGCGCTCCCTTAGCAGGCAGGCAGCGGCCGTGCCCTGTGAACACCCTCACCCTCAGCTCAGTGTGCTCAGAGAGGCCGCTCTGCGGCTGGGAACGGCCTCAGGGGGCAGCCCGAGGAGGGGCTCTGCAGCGGGGAGCTCGCTCCCGGGAAGGGGCACTGTCTATCCGATACCCTGACGGACAGCGAGCCCCGAGGGTTTCTCACGCGGCGAGGAGCGAACACCGGGGCCGCCATTTGTCGGGAGCCGCCAGCCGGGGAGCGCAGAGGAGCCGCCCGCGGTCAGCGCTCCGCAGCGGGCGGGCTGTGAGCAGCACGCGGCAGGGACGGGAAGGGAGGGCACGGGGGCAGCTGCAGGCGGGCGAGCAGCCGAGCCGGGTCGGGCCGGGCAGGTCGCGCCCCTCAGCGCTCCCTCGGGGTCTTCACGCCGCCATTGCGAGGCTGGCTGAGGGAGAGGGGCGTGAGGCGGCACGAGCGCCACGTGATGCCGGCAGCGCTCCCGGTCACGTGTCCTGATTTGTTGTTGCCCGGTCACGTGCCGCGGTCACGTGCGGCGGCGCTGCCCGCGGCGGGCGGGGGGGCCGGGCGCGAGGGGGGC
>VXAZ01002138.1:1736198-1787952 GCA_013399875.1 Gymnorhina tibicen
CGGTGAGGACCGACCCCTCCCTTCTCCCCTCCCTCCCCTCCTCCGCGGGTCCCTCCTCCCCGCACAGCGCCAGCCCCCGGTGTCGCACGGGGCGCGGTGTCACCGGCCCGGGCCGCGGTGAGCGCGGGCCCTGCGCCCCGATCGCCCCAGCCCCGCGCAGGCAGCGAACGCCGGCGAGCGGTGCAGCCGCGGCTCCCGATCCAAGGCAGCTCTGAGCCGTCTCTGTCAAGGCCTCTTGTGCCGGGCGCCGCACAGGGACAGCGGCTCGGCTCTCGGCCCTGAAAACATTTATTCTGCTGTGTTGCTGGCTACAAGTTATTAAAAATGGAAAATCATAAGCCCGGCTTCGTTTTCATAATCTCTGCCGTGTTAATTCTTTCTGATTCTTAGAAACTTGCACATAAAGCTCAGGAGCAGCAGTCTTGACCAGTTCTTTAAATAACTTTAAGTGACAAGTCTTGGTTAAGATTTCAGCAACTGCAGCACAAAACTAAACTATAATCTTTCTAAAAAGTTTCTTTCAGATCATATTTGAAGTGTACTGGTGGGCAGCATCACTGTGGAAGTACCTCATAGTACAAACAGATCAGATTTGAGTTGTTTCTTGTTTGAGTTGTTAATTTTGGCTTTTTTTTTTAAGTAGTGGAAAGACTTGCTAAAATGTATCAGACACTGTATTCTGCCAGTATAATCTTTACATTTTATCCTGGAATGCAGTTAAAGATATTTTACCTTTAACTCTGTAGTAAAAGCTATACAGAAAATTTCTACCTGTGCAAAAGCAATCCAAAAGGAACAGAGGTATAGGATAAACCTGGAACAGCCTCAGTATTTTAAAACTCCATTGGAATAGCTCAGAGCAAAGCTAATGACTTCTTACAAGTGCCTTACACGAAACCTTTTGCTCAGGTCCCTCAGATCCTCAGGCGTGTTTTGCTGTGGCTGGTGTAGTTCCGGCAAGCGTTACTCCCTGTGGTCCTTTGAGGACACAGGGAGTGTTACAATTTAAACTGTTACTTTATCCTGCTTGTATCTGCCACTGTTTCTTAAATCCCAGACACTGTGACCTGTATGTGAGCAGTCTTTCACAATGTAAGCTTTGGTTCTTGATACAGAAGCCATAAAGGTCGTTAAGTTAAACTTGCACCTCACAGTTACTGATGTGTACTAATGCACTTTTTCCTTCTCCAAAATTCTGAATATGTTCACTGACTTCACGCATAACGAGATGGAACTGAAATGCTGTAAATACATAGATTAATAGGAAATAGTAATGCCCATGAGCACCTGTGGCCTCAGAAGAACAAGGCAGCAAGAACCAACAGCAAATTTCTGTCATTGACCTCTTTCTGTTCTAATCAAAAATATTTATGCTAATAAGGGAAAGAACAACACAATCTCTAAATAAAAAAAATGATGTTTGTGGTGTTCTTTATTTGAGAATCAAGTGGGGTAACAGCTAAAACAATGTAGGGGATTCCTCAGTTCTTCAGCTAGAGATTGAGAACTACTAGAGTTATTCTTTGCTTTAGAGAGCACGACTGAAATGTGTTCTTTGTTCATATCTTGGATTTTCGACAAATGAAGCTACAGGTGCTGAGGCTATTTCTGATAAAGCCAATAAAAAAAAGGTTTAATAGTCTAAATTCTAATAAGCTGCTCAGGTTGGAATTTAGATTTCCCCTTCAGTGTGAGCTCAGTAACACAAGTGTCTTGTTCTCCTCTGGACTCGTTCATCAAGGTCTGAGATGAAGTTAGATTGAGTTACTCTGGCTCACGGCCACAGGCTGAGACAAGGTGACTCCGGCACTCTGAGCCAAACCCAGCTGCAGGGGCAAATGGACGAGAGAAACTTAGTGAAGGTGGTTCAAGGAAGCATGTTTTGTGTCACAACTGAAATATCATAAAGTGTGTATGTGGTCACCAATACAGCTCAGCTGCAAGGTCCTCACAACAACATCCTCACAAAATTCTGTAAATTTGTTGTAGCAAATGTGAATTTGTGGATTTCTTTCAAAATGCTGTTAAATGGTCTTAAAACCTAGTCAAAGATCTGTCTGCAATGGTGACGTTTTCATTTTACCCAGTTTTTTAGTGAGAATTGTAAGGGAAAGACATTTTTAATTATAATTTTAAAACATTTGGATTTTTTTCTATAGTGCAATATCTATAATGGCCAACACTTTATAGAATGACATTTCACCAAGGTCAGCATCCAGCCCCCTGAAGCCCAGCATTAAGGTAGCAAAGCCTGCAGTAAATCTACCAACAGCTTGAAAGTGTTTCTATAAACGTGAAGAAAACCAGACTTTTTCTATGCCTAAGTGACAAAACTGCCTATTGAACATGTGATTTTAGGTTTTGTGATATGTTTGAAGATACACCTGTGCCCTTGGGCTGGAGCGTAACCCCCTGGTCCTGCTGTCTTGCAGAAAACTTCCTCTTCAGCGATGAAATCATAGCCAATGGTTTTCACTCCTGTGACAGTGATGAAGAAGACAGAGCCTCACATGCAAGTTCCAGTGACTGGACCCCAAGACCACGTATAGGTAGAAGCCTGGAGCATGTTCTTAGATGCTCTTTGCCTTCGAACAATCACTTAATTCTCCCCAGTCTTCAAATGATTTTTCCTGTTGCAAAAATATTGGCAGTTAGTGCTTCTGAACAGCTTAGAGGTGTTGGCTATATTCTGTATGTTATTTAAGGATTTTTAAAATGAAGCCTTTGAAACCTGCTGTATTTTGATTAAAATTGTCAATGTCTTTTTTTTCTTGTGTAGAAATCCTGCCACGATCCCTATTAAAAGCATACATACAGACTCACTAAATTAAACTGATTTATGACATATTTCTATAGCCTGCCTACTTAATATTAATTCTTTAAGAAACAAGAAGATGATCCCTGTATGATTTTAGGACAGTGAGCCCTAATCTCAAGTGTTTCTGGAAAGATTGATTTAACGGCTTTAGGAGGTCATGTCTGAAATAATTTGTGTTAGATGACCAAAAGAACAAAAATCCATGGATTATGGGCTCTATGTATCTATTTAGAGTGATGGTTTATAATACCACTAGGAAGTATACGTATGTTTGTTGTCTCTTCAGCTTATTTCTGTAAATACCAAATGTTGGGAAAATACAGGTAGAGACACATTGTGAAAATCCTGTTGGACCTCTAAAAGCCATTAAGTTTGCTGTGAACTGGGATTTCTACCTTGACTGACTTTTTATGAAATCCTTCATGGGTTTAACATAAAATAATGATAAATAAATAAAATGCCCAGCTCTCATTTCAGAGTTTAGACCAAAATACAGGGGTTCTGATGAATGGAACATTAAATTGGATTCATGAAACTGTAATAGCAAGCATTAATAAATGTAACAATGACCATGATCATCTGCAGTAATTGACTCTATTTTAAATATCTGTATTTTTAAAATTTTTTTAGGTCCCTACACTTTTGTTCAGCAGCATCTCATGTTAGGTACAGACCCACGGACGATTCTGAAGGATCTGCTGCCAGAAACTATCCCCCCACCTGAACTGGATGACATGACTCTGTGGCAAATTGTGATAAACATCCTTTCAGAGCCACCAAAAAGGAAGAAGAGGAAAGATATTAACACCATTGATGATGCTGTGAAACTTTTGCAGGAATGCAAGAAGATCATGGTCTTGACTGGAGCCGGGGTAGGTATTGCTGCAACGACAGTGTGAAAATATGGAGACAGGTGGGTTCAGTGCATCAGAACAGCGTGCAGGGGATGGGACCAAATCACTGTGTTGGGGGGGAGGAGTCCAGTCCCCTGCAAGGACTGGAGCTTCCATTGGAAATTACACCATCTCTCTTCTCGTAACAAAATGTTCTTAGGCATAGAAACTCACAAACAGCTACTTCCATGCAAAATTGTTACAGAATAACACCACATTACCTGCCCAGAACATTTTCTGTCCTAGGCTTCAGACAAAGGCGATGACTTTTTTAAACAAAATCTCACTGGATCTCTTAAAATACCAGCTGGAGCTTGAGGGACTAGAAGAATAGGATTTGAAAAGAAAAGAATTGGGGGACAGAGGAGAAGGATGATCATAAGGACAGTTTGATCAGATTTCAGCAGACCGAATGTTCCTTTTGGCACATGCTGCTCTGTGATGGTGATAAGGCTACTCGCTGTTTGACTAAAGAACATTTCTGAACTGCTGCACATTTGCAGCTCTGTACCTGTGCACCAGATAATTTCTTGCTTCTGTTCACACACAGATGGTGTGACACGATTCAGAGCAGATGAGTAATTCAAGTCAGCTTTTAGAAGAGCACTGCTACTCCCAGTCTTGCTCTTTCCATACTTTTCATACACCTGTTTCTCCTCCTCTTCCCATGCTATTTTGGGGTAGTCTGAGACAATAATTTTAGTCCTTATTGGCTACTACAATGCTGTGATAAGCAATGTTTATCAATAAACAATTTTATCAAAAGGGGTTTATTCTTCAGAAGTAAGAATGTATTTTTCAGAAGTAAGACTATTCTGTTACTGTGTTAGCATGTAAAAAAAATTAAAAATATCAACCATATCTAAGCCTGAGTTGGCAGATCAGTGAACATTTATTAATTAAATTTAATGCAGTAATATTCTAAATTTTTGTTCACATCTTAAAAAACTTCCAGTGGTAAAAGCAAGTTCTGGTATCCTGTTACAGCCTGTGCAGATTGTACTAAAGGGTTTTTGTCCACTATCAGATTTTGTTTCTGAGCTGTTTCTTCTGCTTGTGATTTGAGAATTGTTACATTGGATCAAAAAAACGGGAAAAAAATAAAGAAAAGAAAAATAAATACAGAGAACCCAGACTGGTTTTGTTCTTAATGTTCCTGAGCACTGAGCATACAGAAATGTGGTTTCCCAGAGTTTGTATCATAGCAACTCTTTATAGTCCAATATGTAGTTTCACTTATTCCAGATTGCAAAAATATATTTCAGGTGTCTGTGTCTTGTGGAATACCTGACTTTAGATCCAGAGATGGCATCTATGCACGCCTTGCTGTAGACTTCCCAGACCTTCCAGATCCTCAAGCAATGTTTGATATAGAATACTTCAGAAAGGATCCCAGGCCATTTTTTAAGTTTGCAAAGGTATGGTTTTCCAAAAGTTCTTGTCTTGGTCAGTAAAGACAGATAACAATATTAAAATGCATAACTCAGATAAAAACTAGAAATGTTAAGCAACATTCTCTTTTTTAAGCTTATTTTACTGTTCCTGTTGTAAGTTCATGATACACAAAACCATTTCAGATGGTTGAAGAGATCTCAGTGATATTAACAGTTTCAAAAGCAGCGATTACATCTCTTAGACAGAAGGAATTGTAGAAGCTGTAGACATATGGAGAAACAAAAAAAAACTCAATTGCATTTAGTCTTCAATTTTCTTGGGACAAAAAAAATCAAACCCAAGATAAAGAATTTCTACAGGACCAGTAAGGATTTGTGAAAATCAGTCACCACTGGTTGTGCTCATTCTTTCTTCCCTCTGCTCACAATTTATACTACTGGTCTGTCATGTGACAAGGACTGGAAAAGAAAACCCAATGCATTCTTTGTCTGCTTGGCTTTCTCTGAAAGCTTCCTATCCAGATACTAGCACATTTTGAGGCTTATTAGTATACCTGGTTCCTTTGGGTTTGAATATTAGAAAAACACCACCCCAAACCAAAAAACACCACAGCAAGCAAAAAAATCAACTTACTTGAAGCCTGTCTATACATAGGTTTTACCAGCAAAGTCCAAATCCAATTTAGCTGATAACTTTTTATACTTTTTCACTCCTCCTTCTCCCTTTCTGTCCATCAGAATAAATGTTTCTAGTAACAAATACTGAGGTCACTTGCCACTTACAAAGGAGAAAAAGCTTTCCTATTTCATAATTGTCAAAACCAGAAGAAGATCTAAACATTGCTTTTATGCTGTGTAAAGAACAAAATCCCAGCTTGCACGGAGCAGTTCATCCTGCCATGCTGAGAAGCTGAGCTGTGGGAAGAGGAGTTGGATGCCAGAGCAGTGGCAAAGGGCACAGGGAGGGACCACGGTAACGGCTGCTGTGATTGCTGGGGACAGGGGTCAGCTCGGTTAAAGACTCTGTACCCATTTCCACTAATGTCTATTAGTGTCTAATGTGCTTCTGAATTCCCTAGGAAATCTACCCGGGACAGTTCCAGCCATCTCTCTGTCACAAGTTCATCGCTTTGATGGATAAAGAAGGAAAACTGCTTCGCAACTATACTCAGAACATAGACACACTGGAACAGGTTGCAGGAATCCAAAGGATAATACAGTGTCATGGTTAGTGGGTTTAGTTTCACTTACTTTCCTTGTGGGAATTCTTACTGGTGCATGTGACAAGGTAATTGCTGTTGGAATTAAACCTTCTTTCCTTGAATTCCTGTCTCTTTCCACCAAATATTCTGCTTTTTAAATGCTGAAATTTTGTTTTAGACAGCTTACATATTTAAATCAGAGGTGTTTCAAGTGGAAATAACTCCTTTCAGGAATTGAGCTTGATGAAGTCTCCATGTATCAGTGAAGATTCACACCCTGTTGGCACAAGCTTAGACTGTAACTTCTAAAATGCATTTGGTGCTACTTGATCTGTGTGAGAACATAACATGGAAACCAGTCTTGCCATAGGTCCCTCTCACTGCCCATCAATGGAATGGGAGTCTGGGTGTTATCTGACTCTTCATTTAGGTTATATTCCACTGAAATCTTAAAATATCCTGACACTTCAGTGACTCCACCTTACGTATAAAACATTGAGCATTAATCACCAGTTCAATTGAACTGAAGATCATCTTGTTACACCTTCAGTGTCATACACATTCTGTAATTATGATGCCTAATTAAGTGGAATTGCTTTAATTACTTGATATGCTTTCCATTTCCAAGGACTTGCATATGTCAAGCTGAAAGCCCAAGGATTAATTTTCAAGAAAAGTATGCAGAAAATTAGTTCTTAAATGTATGTTTGGATCATTTAGTAAACTTCAGACAAATAAATTGTCTAAAAGGAGTGTGGCATGTTTGTAAGGCCCATCCATCTAATTGCACCTCTGCCAGGGGCCAAACTCACATGGTTTCCATACCTACAAGGCTTAGCTCAGTGCCAGATCCATAGGTTTTCATTCTCCAGACAGAGCAAGCACAGTGCTCTGAATGGGGCCCAAACAGCACACAGCAGCATCTGCCTGTCAGCTCCCCAACCCCAGTGCTGGTTTCCATCTGTGCTTAGTGTGTCACACGTTTTCTTTTGTTGGCATTTCATCTGAGGCATTTATCACAAACCTCTTACATGGCTGGGTTTTTGCACATCACTGCTCTGCTCAAGCTCCCCGTTTTTCCAGTTGCACGCTCCAGGGATGGGATCACAGACCATCTTTAGTGTACGTCCTGTATAAGGTGATTCTAAACGAAACAGGTTCTTTAAAAGTGTGCTGTGCACTTGGAGACTTTGAGGCCTTCGGAAATTAGCAAAGGTTGTTTTGAGCACATCAAACTTCATCTGACCTACAGCTGCTGCTCTTCACCAAACGATTGTTGCCTAATGGTGGTGGCTAAAGAGAAACCTAACTCTTCTGGGGGGTTCACACTGCTGTATTCATTCTACTTTTTCCTCTGGCTGGGGCAATGGCAAGTTAATCATGAGCAGTTAACAAAGAACCTTGCAGTGATTTGGGGAGTTCATATGTGAACTTTCAGACCCATTTGTCACTGCAGACCTACAGTACAGTTCCTGCTATGAAAACTATGGTGTCTGAGGTGCATTCTGCTGTATTTGAAATGCTCTTGCATTCAACCAGTGCGTCTGGAATTAGATTGTATTCCTTGCCTTTGCTGGAGCTGAGTGAGCAGAGGCCGTGGCCTGCTGGCTGGGAATGGCTCGTACATGGGCACCAAACTTCTGATGGTAGCAGCAGATGCCTCAGAGTTGGGTCTGCGAGCCTGACAGACGTGTCCCTAACGGACTGGATGAAGCTCTGATTTATTACTGTCAGCTAATTAGAACAAGCAAACAACTGTCATACCTCCCATAGTCCTTGGAATCCCTTGTGCTGGGGGAGCTGCAACGCTGAGCAAGGTTTCAGAAGCTGTGCAGTTTGCAGGCCAGCAATCATCAGCAGACCTGAGCTGCCAGTTGCTCATAAATGATCTGCTCCAGGTTTTTCTGTGCTTTCACTCTCTTTGTCTTATCCAGATACAACACCCTGAAAGCATATTGTCTCTACTAATGCATTTTCTTAGTTATTCTGTTGAGTTGTTGAGTTTCTGTGGGTTCCTGTGCTGCTGATGCTGTTTGCAGCACCACTGTTGTGTAACGAGAAGGGCAGTCCCTGTTCTCTGTTCCTTGTCTGTGCTTGCACAGTCAGGGGAACGAGAGGACACAGAATCATTTGTGTTGACGTGCATGTGGTATATTGCTACTCCTAAAACAAAATTTCTGCTGACTAACACCTGGAAGAACAACTTCTAGTATTACAAGTATCTCCTCTTAATTTTACATTACCTTTTTTAATGCCTGATTTCTGTAGCACTGCAACATAACAGCCTTTTTGTCAAAACAGCTTGGGCGTAAGACCAAATCTGAATGACTGAAAATCCTGATGCTACCATACGGGTTTTTCCCCTCAGGTTCCTTTGCAACAGCTTCCTGCCTGATCTGTAAATACAAAGTTGATTGTGAAGTTGTTCGAGGAGATATTTTCAATCAGGTAAAAAATCTACTTTAACTCACTGCAGCTTTCTAATAAGTAATTCTCTCAAAAAAACCCAAACCAAACCCTGAAACACCACACTGGGATTGCTTACAAGATCTGCTTTTAAAAGCCTCCATATCCATATATGCATGTATTTCATATAAGTGCGTCTCTGTATTTTAGCATTTCCTCTGGTATTTAAAAGTATACTCAAATACTGTACTGCAAAAATTAGGTAATGGCAAAAATCAGAACAAAACCTTAAGAGTCCATTTTTAATGGCTCCTCTGAGAAAAAGTAGAGGTTAAATGGTACGTAGAAAGTTGGATTTATACGTGGTTTGTGTTTATCTGAATTTAGAGTCACACTGAGAAAGCGTTCTTAGTCTTCTATAACCTTGGCTGCTCATTGAGCACTTACCTGTATTAAAAATGTGTTTCAAACAGCAGCTGATACATGGAGAAATTGCTAACCACAGAGCAGGCTCTGAGTGAGGATCAAATGGGATGTGAGTGTTGCTTTCTAGGACTCCTGAACTATTCCATATTCCAAACTCCTCATGTCTGGGTGTCAGGTGACGTGGGACCAAGGCAGGAGCTGGTTCTGCTCTGTCAGAGCAGATGAACCTTTGACTTGGAGAGACCCTCTCTGCCTTTGCTTTTCTTCCCCTTCTTTTGAAGGAACAGAGGTGATGATTCTGTGGTCAAGAAGATCTTCCTTATGTAAGTGAAAGGGGACTCTTTCTGCAGGCTCATTGGTTTTTTTGATAAATGCCTCAGAGTCCATAGTTGCAACTTTAGACACGAAACATGGAAGGGACGTAAATCCTTCAGGCATTACATTTGAAATGGAAATCAATGAAAGCCTTTCAAGAGGAGATGTTTGAGTTAAAGCTTTAAGAAATGTGAATCTCATAAGCCTGAAGCCTTGTAACACTGAAATACTGAATGTGAAATCTGGTTTACTTTGCTATTAAGAATATTATTTTTGAGAACATCCTACAGATATTTTTTGCTCCTTTACCTCCAGAGCCAGCTGGCTGGAGTTAGATTTTCTTTTTCTAATACATAAAGATCTGAGGAAAAAGTTCAAGACTCATTCTAGCCATCTGCTCCTTTCTGAGGAATTCTTTAGTTGGTTTCCCTTGACTGTGGGATTATTGGGTGCTCTCTTGCTCGGGTGCAGGGTGAAGGCTTCTGCCACACCAGTTCCTAGCTCTTGTGCCAAATTGCTTCTTAGGCATCCGTCCCACAAGGTTTTTCTTTGTTCAAAGACTTTTAATTTTTGGGAAAGATCCTTTCCCACTAGAAGGCCTTCTACTTTTGATGTTTTCTAATTTGGACAGTATTGTCTTCTGTCCCACTGCAGGCATTCATGAAACTAATTCTTTGATTTAAACTTTCTACATTCTATGTTATTTTTTTCTGCAGCTGTTCTCTGTATAGGAGGGACTTGTTATGCATTTAAATGTCAGGTTTCAGGTATTTTTCTATTGCAATAGGCAATATACATACCTTTACACCTTTATAGCTCTAATATGTAGCTTGTGATGGTTTCTATATGATTGCAGCTACTTGGATTTATTGTGAAGCATTGTATTTTAACACTACAGCTGAGAAGACTTGAACTATTAGAAGGAAAATGGCTCAGTATTGTCTGTAGATCTATCACTCACCTTCTTGCTTTTCTTCTCTCTTAAAAAGTCTTAAGATAGGAAAGAGTTGAAAAAGGTCCCATAGGTCAGAAAACTCCCCGGTTTCAGGAGAAAAGGGAATCTACTTCTCCACAAACATAACTCGTGTCCGCTTTTGTTAGTGAAACAAGATTCTGCTCTGTTTCTGGAGGAATTAGAAAAGTTTAAAATGGAGACCAAGCAAAAGTTCTGGTCTCTGTTCTTGTTCTATATGCTCTTAGCCAGCTGCCTGCCACAGTGCCCTGTAGCTTTGTGTATGTAACACATGTAACCTTCTGGAGGAGAAGAGAAGCTCCAGGTAAAGCTCTGCAAAAGACTCTTGGATTAGGAAAGGGTTTGTATCAGATGCTCGACTGGAACCTGACAGTGAAATCTAAGTTTTTGCTCTGATTAAACTAAGAAAAATACATTCCTGTCAAATGGGAGGTGTGCTCAGTTGGTGCTGAGCACGACTGCTGGGCTTTGCCTTGGTGGTGTAGACCTGCCTAGTTCCTCCCTCTTTATTCCTGCTGTAGCTTTATTTCCCTGCGCAGTCGCTGCAGGCAGTAAAAACCGTAGTTGTCTGTACATCCACAGAACAATGACATGAGGAAATATCACTGAAACTTCCTGTCTCTGCCAAAATAAGTGCCTATGAAATATGTGAGTGTTTCAGAGGCCCAGCCCTGCACGGCAGTAACAGGAGGTGTTGTGTGCAGGTGGTGCCCCGGTGTCCCCGCTGCCCCCCCGAGGAGCCGCTGACTATCATGAAGCCGGACATTGTGTTCTTTGGGGAGAACCTGCCTGAGCAGTTCCACCGTGCCATGAAGTACGACAAAAATGAAGTGGATCTCCTTATTGTCATTGGGTCTTCACTCAAAGTAAGACCAGTAGCATTGATCCCAAGTAAGTGACTGTCTCTGGTAATACTTTTTTAAAAAAATTTGACTCAAAAGTGAAATTCGCAGTTTAGAAATTCCAAGCTCTAAGAAGCACCATTGACTCAATTCAGCAAGCACCATGTTTTCTCATATGAAAGCTGCTTGCCTATGTAAAGCTGAAAAGCAAAATTGAGAAAGTAACAAATTCTAAGTGCTTTTTCTGCACTCCAGGTAGATCTCAAGGTAATTAAATTATTATCTGAAAAACTACTCTTATGAGTAGAATGACTTTGTTCTAAGATTCAATTCATTTCTCTCCCTGCTTGCGATACGCTTTCAAAGTTACCTGAAGGCATTAGAACAGAAGCGTCTCAAAGCAGTATATTCCTCATGTGCACTCAAGTACATAAAACAAGTGCACAAAATCAACATAATTCAAAGAGATTATAGTACTAATTTTAATCTTTTTAACACTTGACCAAACGTTACTGTAGCCAGTATTTCTGTGCATGTGTTTCTCAGTGATTGAGGAATGCTTTTTACTGGAAAAAATGGGGGGAAAAAACCATCTAACCAGGCTATAGTAGGCACAGCACCTCAAAGTGCTGTTGTTAAATTTGGGACTGGCTTGGCTTTTTCCTACCTGGCTTGTTTTTGTCTTGTTGCAAGTGAAGGCATGAAGAGAAGCCTGAGCTTTCTCAGCAGGTCTCTGATGAAAGTAAAACCCAAGTGACTATCTTTGAATTCTCTTTTCCATATATAGGTTCCATCCCCCATGAAGTGCCTCAGATCTTAATTAATAGGGAACCTTTGCCTCATCTACACTTTGACGTGGAGCTTCTCGGAGACTGTGATGTTATTATTAATGAATTGTGTCAGCGGTTAGGTAGCGAATACACAAAACTTTGCTACAACTCGGTAAAACTTTCAGAAATCACAGAAAAGCCTCCACGGCCGCACAAGGAGCTCGAAGTGCTCTCGGCCGAGCTCCCGCCAACCCCTCTGAACATTTCAGAAGGCTCCAGTTCACCAGAAAGGATGACCCCACCTGAAACTGCGGTGGTGTCTTCAGAACACCCACCTGAATGTAAGGTAGAAAACTGTGAGCCTGCATCAGAAACTAAAGGGACCTGCTCAGAGGAGACGCTTCAGGACACAGAGCTGGCATCAGAAAACCCTGAAAATCCTGCTGGCGAGCTAATGAACTCTGAAACAATGAAGGAAAATGGATCTAACGACGGAGAAAATAAAGAAAAGAGTGAAATATTGAAGAAATGCTGGGTAAACAGATCTGCAAAAGAACAGATTAGCAAAAGGCTGGATGGTAAGTGTTAATGCTTTTCAGTATTTTGCTTCCTTTTGGCTGATACGTTTATGCTAGAGTTACTTTAAAGTGATAAATAAGTTACTCTTGAGGCAATCAGTGGGTTTCAGTGGCTATTTTTGTTCAGACAAGTGTCTACTTAACTCTCATTGAACCATTTATTTCTTTTGGAGAAGCCAGTAGGAAATATTTTTTGTATTTCATAATAGGTTTTAAAATCAGTGATCACATCCTCACCTAAAAGATCAAAGTTTAGGAGGCTGAAGGTAGGTATCAAAAACCAAATCCCTTTGTAACATTTTCAAATGCATTTGCAGAAAAATTAGTTTGATCTTTAGGCATTCAGAAGCTGGTCACAGTAGAGCATGATGTGGTATGGCAGTAGAGCTGGAAGACAAAGTCATGACCAGACTTAAAAATCTCACAGCTGGAGTGAGGCATGTTTTCAAGGAAACTTCAGACTTTCCAAGGAAGCCCTCCAAGTGTGCAGTCTTGTAACTGATGTAAGGAGTCAGGAATTAAATTGCCATTTTCCATAGGAAAGGCTGGGTTTAGACTTTGTCTGATACTCCATGCAGGGGGGCTCCCATTCTGTCACAGGTGGAGGAAGTCTAGCTGTGAATACGTGTTCCCATGAAAAAAGCTGCTGAACAATCAGCATAAATTCTCTTTGGTGTCAAAGGGAGGGGGAAGAGGAACGCTGAGGTTTCCAGTGAAGCATTTCTTTTGTCCTTCGTATATATACACATAGATGAACATAAATGCATTTTCATGTCATCTGATTTGTCAGTTAAGAGTCACTGCTGAAAACAGATACATGCAGGTATCTTCTAACCACCAGGTCTGCCAGATCTTGCATGAATCATTTACTTCAGCCTGTCATTGACTGTTGAAATTCTGTTCCAGGTACTCAGTATCTGTTTTTGCCACCCAATCGCTATATCTTCCATGGTGCTGAGGTTTACTCGGATTCTGAAGACGATATCATATCTTCCAGCTCTTGTGGCAGCAGTAGTGAGAGCGGCTCGTGCCGCAGTCAGAGCTTAGATGTGGAGGACGAGAGTGAGATGGAGGAGTTTTACAATGGCATAGAGGATGAGGATGCTCCCGAGCGGGAAGAGGAGCCTGGATTCGGGGAGGACGGAGCCGAACAGGAGGAATTGGCAGCTGAGGAATCAGCTGATACAAATGAAGCTGCAGGGACTGAACATCCGAGCAACGCGCTGTAAAGTGATTGCTGACTGGTTACAGGAACTTCCCACCAGCATTAGGAGCTTTGGCATGTCAGAATGAATGTTTACGTCTGAATTTAGAGCAACAAAACCATAAAGACGTAGTGTTTATAAATAACTAAAACAGATTTTCATGCTTAGTTTTTTACCTTTTTCAATAAAAATCTATTACTGCGCACTCAACACTAACTCATCTTTTTTTTAAGGTACTAGGATTATCTAAACAACTGTCACTATGTTCACTTTTAAGTTCATCTGTCTGATCAGGCATCCATGTATATAATACATATTTTTGCTTAATAAATTTCAGCTTATATTATTTTTAAACAGTTTTGAAAAAGCCATTGGAATGTTAAACTAATATAAAGGGAACAGCTAATTTAGACCAAAGAATGGTATTTTCACACCTCTTGCTTTGTAACACTTTGGTTTATTTAAAACCTTCTTCTGCTTCTGCTAAACCTTTCATTCATGCCTAGTCTGTCATTAAACACTGGCATTTTCTAAGACCTACTGTGGCAGCTAATTTTTTTTTTGCTTTAACAGTTACTTTGTATGTTTGAGACATACTTAATTGCGAGCAGATAGTGAGATGGAAACAAGACGGCAGCACTTGAGGAATCCAATGGTTGTTAGACTGATCAAGCAGTGCTGTGAAAATGCTTGGGTTGCTGAGTGTATTACTTCCTGTGGACATGAAGCGATGTTGACATTGGCTCCTTAGCAATTAGAATCTGGCATGTTAAACAGAAAGGATCCCCCCAGTAGGAGTCTGTCACGCTGTATCCAGCGGTCACATCTAGAGCAGCTTGCTTTATAAATAGCATTTGAGGAATTGCCAAGGCTCCAGTGTGGAAGCAGAGTTCAGAAGAGTGTTCCTCCCAGCGTGTAAGAAGGCGCAGAAATGAAGCTCTTCCTTTGTACTTACTGACGCACCAACCCCAGGAGAGACTGACTCCAGTGGTGGGAGCCTCCATTAGGCTGCCAGGTGGCTCCACACACATCAACAACCTGCTGGGCTGAGGTTCCGTTTCAGCTGGGAAACCTTCTCCCACTGCCAGCTCCACCCTGGATACGAAGAGCAAAGTGGCTTCTCCCACTCTGCCGTCTCAAGTGCTAGGCTGCCTTAAAACTGGATGTCGCAAATGTTCAAGTGCAGGTTGTTTCCAAGCCTTTAGAACTATTTTGTACAATTGCACAGTGCAGTAGTAAGTGAAACAGCATTTTTCTATAAACCACTTTTTTCAACATTGGCCCAAATGAACTCTACGATGTAGATTATTCATATACTTTGCTTTAATATTTATTACATTTTGGAAGATGTATAGTAGCTGTTCTTTGAACATAATACAACAGTTAATAAATATTTAAGAACAGCCTCCTGTATTCATCGGGAAATGTTGGCATGTTGTCTCATTGTCCAAATTTAATACCGCTCTTATTTGGCTACACTAAAGAATGCAATATGTTTAGTTTTCACTTGCATGTCACAATGTATTAGTTTGTGCTATAGGAGATATTTTAAATTGAAATACTTTGTTTTAAATTATTTTTACAGTGAGGATTGTTTTCTGCTCTTTTATATTGTATATAGTGTCTTTTATGTAATCTACTGGCATATGTTTTGTAGAAGACTGTTTAAAATGACTGGCTATCTTCCTGCAACTTTTGAAATACAAAACCAGTGTTTTATACTCGTACACTCTGTTCTAAAGTCTATTAAAATTGTCATTTGATTTCTGGTTTCTGTTAATTTTTAGATATACCTTATAAACTTACCAAAGATGCCCTATAAAGTCAAGGTATACCCTGGCTAATGGAAGGCATTACATAGGAAATGGCTTTTTTTCCCACCTGCCCCTGGGAAAAAAGCCAAGCCCGAATGAAGCTGCCCTGCATTGTTCTGGGTTTATCCCGTGGCTCCCTGGGGACTGCAGCTGCGCTGAGCCCACCCCAGACTGCACAGATCCCTTCCTTTGACCCTCAAGGGCCAGGGCCCAGTTTGGTTTGTTTCCCACTATGCAACACCTTACTGTGTGAGTGATTCCACTGTACTTCTGAACCACCATCTCTCAGATAGAAATTAATTTGTATTAAGGGATGATAAAACTCACAAGCTTGAGACACAAAGTATTAAAAATAGTTAGACTAACACACACAGATCCTTCCCTATCAATTACTTATTACTCTGAATGACTTGAAAATATTTTTCCTCTTTAATAGAACAGCTGCACCTTTTTCTGCACCTATATGAAGAAGTTCTGCATTTTGTTTTTTCCTGTGTCTTTGATAATATTATTTGAACAGAAGAGGAACCCCAAACCATGAGCTGTTCTCTTACTCCTCCATTTCGCACACTGCCCTTTACCCGCAGTGAGGATGTCTTTCAAGGTATTTAAAACAATGACGAGGCAAATGGTGGGCATGAGGAAACATTTGCTATCACAGCCTTTTGTTATTCCTAAGTACTCAGCACCTTGCATGAAATTTGTCTGGAAGCATGGCACAGCATGTCCAGGTCCAGCTGTAATTTGTACAATCTCAAAGAAGGAGATCACTTATTTTTCTCATAATTTGCATAACTGCCCTATGAAAGCATCTTAGTCCTTAGTATTTACATTAAATAGATGCACTGAAAAAAAAGCCAAGTACAAGCATTTGTTTGCCATTCCCCAGCCACCTTCCAGCCTATTTTGCTACATTAGACACAATAATGACCATGCAAAAGTATTTAAAGTGATGGAAAAGAAACCCATATTTAAGCATCTTGTCATAATTTCTTCTTAATGGCCATGTATTTTCTACAGATCTGGCTTGAATCCAGTACATTTTTAATTAGTGTTTCTGATTATAGAAAATATATAATGTTTTTAAATGCATGACAACAAAGGGAGCGATAACATCCAGTTAGCAGGGCCTATAAGAACACAAAATTCTAACGAAACCAGTGTTCAGAAGCAAACTGAAAAAAGTGAGAAAAGGAAGATCCAGTGAGTACCTCAAGCTCAGTAATCCATGCTCAAATACTGAACCACAACTGTCAAACTGAAAAGCAGTTGCATTTATTTGCATGATACACTTATCTACAAAGTGACTGGAGAATAAAACCCAGTGCAAAATCCTGAATTTCAGGCTAAAACAACTGGCCACATCTAGGTAACAATGGGTTCTAAGCTAGCTGTAAATCCTCAAGAAGTTATCGAGTTGTACCCTGAGTTACTCTTTGCTAGGCAGTTTCAAGAAGACGCACAGACTGTTAGGACTCGGTAGGAAAATAATAGTAATAATAATCCTAATAATGGTGCACCAAGGGAAAAGAGTTGTGAGTTACGCCTCCAGCATGAGGCCCAAGGCTCAGAAAAGCAGATGCACTGAAATAAAGCACCACGTGGCAACAGTGCAGCTCCCTGCCAGGGGAACCTTGGAAAGGAGCTGAGCAAATTCAAGTGGGACAGGAGTCCCAGAGCTCCTGGAGGCCTATTTCCCTCTCCTTATACCCTCCTGGAAGCACCTTGGCTAGCTACAGGTGGAGAAGGTTTGTGCCTAAGATGAACGCAGCACAGCAGTTCTCAGGTGCAGCACAGTCAGAGCAGTTCCAAGAGCTGAGCCGTAACTGTTCATAGCAACCCTGGAAACAACAGCCCAAGCACACCCAAGCCCAACAAAACCCCAGCAAGGCACACCCAAAGCCTCCATCTGTCCTGCCTTGGGGATGGTGGAAGCAGGTACATGACCACAGGTCTTTAAAGGACTAAGTTTCTTAAGGGACACAATCCCAGTGCTCTCTGACCATGAGACTCTCACAGAGCAAGAGAAACACTGTTTCCCTGCAAACTCCACTCCCACGTGTCCTGCAGTGACAGCCCAGGCTCCCTCCGAGCAGCTCCTGCACCAGCATCACCCGTGACAGAGCCCCGGACAAAGCAAACACGCGCAAACTACAAATTAAGCTATTTTGAAAGCCACAAAGAAACACAATTCGAGGGTCCTTAGAAACAAAACACAAACACATTGCAGTGGGATTTAGTTGTTCAGCCATGGGTTTTTTAACTCTGTACAATTAGTACTCACCACCTCTTCCAATGGCAGAGCCCTGTTCCCAAGTACGAGCCTCGGCTGAGAGGGACCCTGCTTCCCACAGCAGGTGGGTGCCTTACAGGGAGCCCTGGATCCTACAGAAGCTTCTCACACTGGGCTCCACAGCAACCACCCCAGTAATGCTGAACGCTATGGAGAATTGGCCTTAGACCCCGTGGAGCATCACTACCCTCCTGCTCCAGACTTTGAGCATTCCCTACTGGGCACTGACAGAAATCCCCAATTCCCTGCAGGGCCTGACCTCTGCATTAACACAGCCAGAGAACTCCTCCCTACTGTTGTAGGGCTATTCCAGCCACTCCCTCATCTAAAGATACTGCTGGTCTTTCTTATCTCGATTATCCTCCCCTTTTACTTACTCCTAATGTACTCCTGGCACCTCATTAAGATACCTCGCCAGTGGACAGCCTCGGACTCCTTGAGATGCTGCACCCCGGAGTACTCAAGCACCGCTGCTTGCAGGTGCACCCACAGAGCTTCTGTGCAGGATTAGGCTACAAATTATTAAATTGGTTTTACCTTTGAAATTTTTCAAGGGCATGGCAGATACAATTTCCACTGGAAGCTGGTTTTTAGCTACAGCCTGCCAGCTCTGTTCCTTCTCCCAGACAAGCTGCTATATTTGCTTGAAAAAGGGAATGAAACTGGACTTTTGCACTCTGCTCAAACTGAAATCTTTGTGTAACATTAAACTTCTGTTTCCTCGTGTAATCAGGCACATGGAGGGAAGCAGTGAACACCTGCAGACATTCACTGCACAGTGTAGGACTCATGACCTGCTGGTAAGACTGTCAGCGTAGAAACACATAATCACGGTGTGATTATATGCAGGGGCTTTTATTGGAGAGCTCTGGGAATCGGGGTACAGACCCAAATCTGATTCCAACATGGATTCGGGATGGATACCTTTTTATACTCTTTCCTTACATAACTGTTGTATAATCATATATTAATCATTAACTTTATATTTTTCTGTTGTTCTGTTGTTTTCACCCGAGCATGAGTTTTAAGCCCCTTCCTCACAACATTTCTCATGTTTGTTGTTCCTTTCTCATGATTCCTTTTGCAATTAAACAATTATTTCTAATTATATTTTAATTACTAAGCAATCATTGCATTTAACTTTATCATCTACCATACAGGTGGGTACACAGGTGCAGGTTCGCATGATTGTAGCAAAGGCAATGTCCACTTCCGTTCCCAAGGCCTACCATAGCTACCACGATTTTTAGAAACATTTTAACCCTATGCTATCAAGACCAGCCTGTAGCATTGGTGAGATAGAGATCCCCACCAGCACTGTACACAACAGCTATGCTGAAATTACTAACTTGGTAGTTCCTATATGGAACAAGATTCCCAAACCTCATTCTCCTGATCTGAAACTGATGTGCCTTTGGTTGGAGAAAAATAATAATGCTGAGTGCTGTCCTAGCTAATGTAAGGGGGCTCTGATGACACTCATGGCACCTGCGACACCGTATTTTGTTGTTTTGTAAAATCAGTGGTTATGTTCAAAGCCAGGGGATATGCAGGAACTCAGACTGTTTAGACCAGCAGGGCTGTAGATACGGTGCTTTAGCACAGTTCTAGTGTGCCCATGTTATTGCCAGTTTGGTTTAGGTGCTTTCCCCACCCCCAGATGTCTTGTGGTTAGAAGATAACACATCTTTCTCGTTCACCACTCCTACAGAAACAGGCAGGCAAAGGTTTGATGTTACAAAGCTTTAGCATACTCACAGAAAGTTTTAGCATACTCACAAAACATACAGCACAGAGAAAAATTATGTGTATAGGCAGGAACAGGCTGCTTGCCCCAAGAAAATAAACTGAGGACTCAGTCACATGGTCAGGGAACTCAAGTGTACAGAAATGATGGCTGGTGGAGTTACTTTGTTGATTAATTGTGCACATAGAGCAGGCAAACAGTCAAGGGGATTTCCTGAGGCTCTAAGGTGCTGTATTAGTCTGGTGATGGCAGGTGACAGAAGATGCTCTACACCTTTCAAGGTCTAGGTAAAGTTTTTGAAGTCATTGTTCCAGACTTGACTAGTACACAAATGAACAGCAGACTGAAGGACCAAAACAGTAGGTTAATGGTTAGTGCACCCAAACCCCACTCTGACCTGGCAATTTAGAAATATCCACTTGGTAAGCAATGGGACCCTGTCACTTGTCAGGGGAAACAAACATTTAATTCTTCCTCTTCTTTTTTCTCCCCTTCAAAAACTGAGTAAGGCAGTTCCCCATAGTATACACAAGTACACAGTTCTGGTTGCACACAGAAGGTCAACAGCCGTTCTTGAGGTGTTCAACTTTATAGCAGTGCTGAAAACTGTATTATTAAATGAAAGCTTATATCTGCATTTATCTTAACTGCAGAACCTCATGTGCCTTCAAGGAGCTCTCTTTTATAGTGATTTACATTTGATTACATTAAGTTTCATTTATTACTGATAAATCAAGTTTATTGCAGCAGAGAGCAGTGCAATGAATTAAAACCCTCTGAAGAGTAGTTTATAAACATTCTTAAAGGGAATACCATGGCTTGGAGCTCTAACTATGATTAGTAACAACCTCATTAATAGTAACTCCCACAAAGTACCAAAGGAGACAAATGATTATGCCTAAGCAGGGCTCACTGCTTTAACAGTTCTACACTGTGCTCTTAGTTTTGCCCTGGAAAATGAGGGACAAACACCTGCTGTACCTGTAGTTCAAGTAGCCTGGGTAGTTCTGCCATGCAAATTCAATCTTCATCCCCGTACTAATGTGACAGCTGCAATAAAACCAGTCCATGACTGCACTGCTCTGACAAAAGCAAGTTTCCTTCAGTAGTCATGATGGAGGTGGATACAAGTCTGACATGCAACCGGTCTCCTCCAGTGATAATTCTGAACCTTTATCAAATGCTAATCTAATTATCAAATTAAAATACTGTAAAAAATTCAATTATTGTAAAATGCTTCCACTGAAGCCCAAACTACTGTCATTTCCCAGTTGTTTGCACTACCCTTTTAAATGGTGGTACCCAAGTTTTCCTGAATAACTGAAGGTTTGAGGAAAAGGAAGGCTCTAGACTTTCATCATTAACATCATGGCTATTTCAGCTACGCATAGAATGTTTTTTTTCCCCCCTTTCTTACATGCTGCACAGCATCAAATATTGTAGGCAAAATGATACTTGATCCAAGCAAGCAGAAAAGAAAAGAGAAAGCAGTTCCTGCTGCCCACCTTTTTCCAGGCTGAGGCAACTTAAGGGCACAACTCCAGCAGAGCTGCTTCCCAGGGCTGTTGTGACTGTCAAACAAACTAAGGGCAACACAAGCACCACAGAAAGCCCTGAACTGCTTGCCACATGTAATGCCATAGCTATTAATTGTTCTAGTACTACATAAAAGTGCTTTACCTTGTTATGCAGACAATTGTTACAACTGGGCACTGCCTCCCTGCACAGAATGAACTGACACCTGTAAGATAATCAGGAGCATTTAGCACTGTAGGACCCAACTCCATTTCCTGCAGAACTGCGTAAAACCAAGGCCAGAACTGCAGAGAGAATTCTCAGGTGAACACTGTCCCAAAAAAGGTGACTTTAGCCCTGCTCTGCCAGTGGGCTCTTCAGGTGACGTTAAATCAACCATTCCAGACCCCCCACCCTCTTCCCAACGCTTACTCATGTCCACTCATGTTCCAAGAGAGTAAGAAATGTGTCTGGCTCATGCTGGAGAAACTTTTGCAGCAACATGAAGCACTTGCCACAGCAGTTTAGTCAGCAAGAACTGCACTTCAAAAATGAAGGACATCTATGATGTCTAGTGCATCCTAAATCGGACACCAAAAATGGGCAAGTGAATTCCAGCTTGGATTCTGCCTCTGAGCCCTCATCTACAGAATAAGGCTCTTAGTCATTCTTCAGGTTAATACTGACATTGACTGAACATCCAATACAGCAAAAACCAGAGAATGTCTCATGGGGAAATGAAATACATACATGTACCACTGGATTTGGATGATATTCACTAAATTAAAGTGGACCTGCACAGCTGCACATAAACCCCCTCTTATTCAGTGAACACCAGCTGTGTGCATCAAATGAAACAAGACTCCCACAGGAAAATGCCCACATGTCCAGCACTTGGACATGCAATAATACACAAGGGAGAAAGAGTTTTACATTAGCCACTTCCTAATTTTTGAATATCTACCTTTGCAATCTTGTTGTTTCATAATTAAAAATGGTGGTTTAGTATTACCTGGCAAAATGACTGCATAATACCTTTTTTTCCCGTTTTTTTCCCTCCTTTCCTTTCTTCCATGTATCATAGGATTAAGCTGCTTTAGTATTTGTTGGTTTCTTGTTTTTCCAAGAGGGAGAATTTCCCAGCCAGGTAACAAATGGCAAAGATTGAATATGGGCTGCATACAAAGAAATTACTAAGAGGTTACACTGAGTCAGAAAGCTGTAATAACAGTGTTAAAGGAAAAGACTGATTTTAACTGTACTGACCTTTTTTTGTATTATATCAATATGTACTGCCAGCACAGAAACTGGACGTTATATAATTTATTACAATGACTGCATTTCCCTGCTTTTTCTAGTTGTACTCTCCAAATGAATGCACTGGAAGTTGCTCTCCACTTGAACAACTCTGCATGCTGCAAGCATCCGTACACATCAACCAACAAAGATTTTCATTCAAGTCTTTTATTATAGCTTGAATTTTTTCACTGCATTTAAAAATCTAAAAAAAATAAATATTTGTTTCACAGCTGCAAGTCACATATGCATTAACACCACAAATCCTGGAATTTAACCAGAGAAGGAAAAGTCAAATCCGAAAGTGTCCAGCTAAGCACAATCGTCTCAGGGCAATTATACTAAAAATAAAATCTTAAGAAAAGGGGAGAGGGGTGTTAAAGGTTATTTCAAATGCATTTATCTGGAAAAAAGTGAAAATTCTATTAGAAACCATAAACTACGCTTTCAGCATTTAAAAATAAACGTTTAACCTCTTGACAGCAACAATTGGCTGGTGCATCTTTTTCTTTTAAGCTGTATTCTTGACACATGACTGCAGAGGTTTCAAATGACAAGTTAGCCTCTTTTATAATTGTGTCCACTTAATTACAGAATCAGTCCTTAAAAATAAAACAGTGTCTTAAGTCAGCTTCTCCATCCACATCTTAAAAATGCCATTGGATGCGGTTTTGTATCGGCACTAAGTGACTGCTTCATGGATTGTACATTGTGAAGATGAATGTCTCTTAAACAATCACTTTCATTATTAAGGTTCTTAAAACAAACCAGAAAAATAGATATCTTCAGAAATCAGAGTAGTCACTTTTTTTGTTAAAAGCCATAAAATAAGCTCATATTCAATTACAAGCAATAGAAACCATACTGCTATTGGAACAGAACTATTTCATCACAAAAATTTATTATTTACAAAATGAAAAGTTACCAAGTGAATTTATCAGGGAAAAAGTTAAATGTTCTTACTAAGTGATTTGAAAAACTGAAGCAAGTCTCTCATGCACTCACACGCCAAATTTGTTTGCGTAAGGTGAAATGTTAATTCTTGTTAGTGAAACTTGACTCCCATTCACAATACTCTCGTTTTTATTTTAAGATGGCAAAACCCACATGGCTCTGTACAAGAAGGTATGTATTAAGACAGTTCCTCAGTTTTGGAAATGTTTTTTTGGCTCCCGTGAATATCCAGACTACTGAACATTTTTTGCAAATAATCAGTTATATTATCAACTGCATCACTTAATCCACTGAATTTACCACCACAAGAAAGACACAAAAACTTAATGATCCCACGTTACACAGAACTTTCACTTCTCAAGTTATACTAAACTGAAACCTTCATAGTGGTCTATAGCCTGGATCAACTTAGATTTTAGGGTTTCTTTATCTGTGTATTTTGGAAGATCAAGAAGATTAAAGCAAGTGTGAGCTACCGGCAGATAATCTTCTCCTCCTCCTGTTGGCTGGATGACCAGTTTAAGACACTTCATTCCAAGAATTGGAATCCGATCACTGCCTGTCAGAAACACTGTCAAGAAAAAACAAAGGCTTGTAACTAGTTGAAGACTAACACTGTCTGTGTCACATATGCAGTTCTGACCACTGCTGGCCTTTTTTAATCATTCCAGCAACAGTCAGCTTTTCACACTGAAGTTCTCTGGAGTCTGGAAAACAGGGAATAATGACTTAACCCCATCTCTACCTTCCACTATGTGAACTCCTAACTGTAACACAACAAGTGATATGTAAAGTATTTCATTTTTGCCTATGAAACCAAACTGTCCTTAAAAATGCTATAAAGCTTTTCATGCAACAGAACTTCTAATTTAAAATCCATTGGCGGTATCTTCACCGAGCATTTCCAACTATCTTGTAAACACAGAATTAGTTTCTTCAATAAGTAATTTATCTGAATTGGAAACTAATCTGTGATCTATTCTAAGAAAAACCTCACTCACAGCCAGCTCTGATCACTTTGTTATCTGTACTTCCACTTAGATCAGTACCTTGATGTATTTACAATCAGTTACAACTCCAAATTTCCATCTCTGTGCAGCGAAAAAACCTGGAAGATGTGAACTTTATGTCAAAGTACAGGGAAAAATATCCTAGTTACCAGATAAATTACACCAGCAGGTTAGGTTGTTGGTGTTTTGGAGGTTTGGGTTTTCTTTTTTTTAATGCTGCTCTGAGCTACAGTGATCTGTAACTACCCATCACCCACAATGACTCAGGACAACCACAAGAAAATCAGACAAGCCCATAATCAATTTCTTCTACCATGACTTTTTTTCCCGAATAGTCAATCACATCATTACAAATACGTACATCTGCCCTCTCACAGCAAGAGCCTGAAATCCCAGTGATCCTGTTCAGTTAGAAACTTCTGTGAAATAATTTCAAATACTTACACAAAAACTGTTTTTTCTTCTCCAAAGACAACTCATGAAAAACCTCCCAGAATATTTTAATTGTAGGATGGTCTGACCAGTATTCTCCTTTGTATTCTGTATTCTAAAATGAGCAGGAAATGGGGTTATTGCTCACAGAACAGTAGGATAAGCTGACACTGAAGCAGAATGAATGCAGTCTGTGTAAAGGGACACAGCAAGTGACACACTACTGCTTTCCTCACTCCATTGTCTTCAGCTGTTCCGTCTGAATTCAATATAGGGACAGATGCCTGTACTGCAAAGCATTTTCAATCCCAACAGAGGCCAAGTCTCACTGAGCTCCGGCAATCAAGAATATTTACTTTTAATAACTGTGTGCAATGACTTCACTTTCCCATGTCTAACATGAGAGATTGTATACAGCTGCCTCTGGGTTCTGTGAATTTTTCTGCCTCTCTGTTCTAAGTCTAATTTCCTTCAGAAATTAGATGAAAAAAGTTAAAGCAGGGAAGTAAATAATATTTTAGGATCTTCATTCACTGATATTTTAAGACATCAATAAATAACAGGAATCACGTTATAAAACAGAGCTCAAGAGAACACCTAGTTGCTTTTGCACCCTGAAATTAAAACTATACGAAAGCAATAGCTAACTAGGGTTCTTACCTTCTCCAGCTCTTTCCAGTCATAATTTGTGTTCCCAATCACCATTGCCTGCAACTCGCTGGGCTGGAAGAGCTGAAGAACTTTACCTCCACATACTTTGTGGAAGCCTTCATGGAATGCACTGTATAAGGAAGCCACAGATGTATTGAAGATGTAATCCACGTATGCATCTACAAAATCTTGCCTGTACAAAGAGAAAGAAAGAATTATGCTGAGAAAATAAAGAGGAAGCAGCACATGTCATCCTTCTACCAATAAACCAGTGGCCATTTCTGTATAGGACAGAGCATAGAAAATGAAGCAAAAAGGAGCCCAATATATTGTATTCTCTGCTTTATGTTACAACCACAGTGAAGATAAAATGGCACATGAATGTATTTCCCTCCCACACCCCTGAAGGCAGAGTCTCCAGTGTGCAACAGAAAAGCAGGAACATTTAATCTGATTTATTTCAGGCACTACGAACATCTCCCTTATTTGTGTGCATTGCAGCGAACTGGACTGAACGGCAACAAGCTGAAGGGCCTGAATTCCAGGGAGTGCCCTGAAAGCCACTAATCAAACCCACTGTTGTATTTTTTTTTAATTAAAAAGATTACCATATTTGCACTAAAAATGCAAATCAACTTCAAATGGACATTTGAGTCTTGCACAGTAAAAAAAAACAGAGCCAAGGAGCTGGGATTCAGAGAAACAGATGGCCTGTTATCTGTGCTTTGGTACAAGGAGTTCTCGGATCTCGCTGGAAACATCTTCGGCAGCATTTAGTGGAGATCTAAAATTTCTGGATGTGATACAACATTTATGGTAATTTTTTTGAAATCAATCCCAGTGAAAACTGTTTCGTTTCTGCACTGGCAGTGACTTCAGTTCTACATTACAGCTATCCTACCAACACACATTCTCCGTGGAGAGAGAGAATGCATTTCAACACCACCCCCAGTCTTTAAGAAACATCACCAGTCATTTAAAGAATCATATAAACACATTTGGATGATATGTTTATTAAAGCTGTCAGCTCTCAATGAGATCTCCATCTTATCCATGCTGTGTAATTACAGAGGGGCAGGTAACACTAACAGTGTAACACTAACAGTGCAAGGCTGCTCCAGAGAGAAGTCATAGTGGTAACTAAGTTATATTATACCCTATGTTAATAATTATTAAAATTAATTGAAGCATCAGGGAATATTTAGATCTTGGGAAAGAGGAAATTTTTTTTCTTCATTGCTGCAAGACAATTGTGGCAACAATGCAGCAGGCATTCCATAGGCACCTTGAAACTTTTTCCATAATTCAACTCCAATTTTACAGTCACTTAGTGACAGAACATCAAACCTACACCAGAGAACTGCAAAGCTACGGTGTTTTACATGTGCATTCAGTTCTCATGGAGTGTGCTGTTTCCATTCAATTCTCCCTTTATCCTAGGAGAAGTACAAGCACAGAGAATTCATAAAGATTAAAGAACAGACTGGAAAATGGTAGTACTCTGCAAAAAGGGGACAAAAGCACCACCAGGTATGTTCTGCCTATCCTCCAAGAGCAGAAAGGGAACAAAGGGTGGGAAAGGCTGCTTTTATAAACGCAAGTTACAGACCCCTTGACCAAGGGAAGAAACCCACCCATCACACACTCTTCTGACAACAACACCGGATTAACATATCTAATGTTATCCGCCCTACAAAGGGAAGACTTCACTGAAATAATATTCATGTATGAATGAATAGTTGTAATAATGGCACTTAGGTCAAGGTTCTCATCATTACTCACTGAATTTCAATGACACGTAGCTTCCTGCAGAGCCACAAACATTTTTAATCTTATAAAATGCTTTTGACTGGGGTTGCAGGGGACCTCTGAAGATCTAGTCCAACTGCCCTGCCATGGGCAGGGACATCTTCAACCAGACCAGGTTGCTCCAAGCCCTGTCCAGCCTGGCCTTGAGCACTCCCACGGATGGGGCAGCCACAGCTTGTCTGTGTCAGTACAAGACAACAGCTGTTTTAACAGTACACATGAGAAGAGCTTGGGAAAAGAGCCAAAGTCATTTTGCCTCCAACAGCGGTGTCAGAGCTTGGCAAAGGGTATTTACAGCAGCCCAGTAACACTTCCACGGCAGACAGCAACACTGAACTACCCCGTAGCCCACAGAACTCACCTATTTTGTTTGACTACAGGAATGTCAGCACCTTTAGGAACAAGCTCCTTAATTTCTGTTGTACCAAAATTTTCCACAGTGATCTATTCGAAACAAACAAAAATAGTACAAATGTTATTTATTGCATAAAGTACCTCTCAGTTAACAGCAACATGTTAGGCAGACACAGGAGCTAAAACTCATGGGAATCAGCTGCTGCTTTTGTTCAAACACTCAATCAGAGGCAATTAAAATAGATGGCGTGAGCTTGGTAAGACACACTTCAAACACTATATACAACTTACAGTAAAATTAAGACAAAATGCTTCTTCTATGTCATCCTCTGGGTAGTCCAGTAGCTGTTGCATTCCCCTGCAAAGTAAGTTACAAAATACTTGCACCAGGGGAAAGAAAGATGAATTTATTTTCCTAAAGTGTTCTTTAGGCTCTGATAATTCAAGTTTTAGAAGTATCTTTCTACTGTTAATTCCTTTATTATCTTATTGACTTGCACCCTTGCTGGGAAATCCCAAGCAATCACTTCCTTTTGATTATCCCATGGGGTGAAGAGGGAACATTCCTGTCTTAAGACTTCAGCTAAGGGATACCCAAAGCAGAGGCAGCTAGTACTTAAAAATCATAGACTGGCTTTTCCATTAACATCATTGATTTCTCCTTGAATCTATGAAAACTTTGGCATCCACATCACTGAGGCAATCAAGCATCCTCTTCTGCTCATTTGAACCTCCTACGTGTGCAGTCCTATTCAAATCCCTAGTCAAAAGTAAATACTTAGCATGTATTTGTTCCTCAAATAAGTGAAAATATTTTCTCGATGGACTTGAATAATTCAGAACTGAAACTATGTTTGCACTTAGGCTTATAAAATTAATGGCTAAAACTCAAGGGGTTTGAATTTCAATACTTTTTCCCCCTAAAATGCTTGTAGGATCATAAAACATTAACACCACGTAGCAATCAGCAGGGGTATAACAACAATGTCAAATGTGTCAGATGACATGATGACTGCAATTTACTCTGAGATGTTTATCCACTTAATGTGGAAAAGAAATGTTATGTTCTTAGAGGAAAATGCTAACCTCGAAATTAATTTCTAACAACACCCATTTCTCTTTCTTGCTTACCTGCCAACATCTGGCATCAATTCTTTTAAGTCATCCAAGGATGGTTTCTTATTCAATAGCTTTTTGTACAAAGCCAGAGGGAAATGAAGGTCTACAATAGTAAAATTATATATTGCTAGCCCACAGACAACACCAATCAAATGAAACAAGTCACTGTCTTCAAAGGTCTAAGAACAGAAAACAGACAAGATGGTTTAAAATAAGAAGTTATTTTAATCTTGCAGAGTCCAGGAAGAAGTGTACAGTGCAGTATAATCGGAGTGAATTTAATTTATATTTTCTTTATATATGTATGTATCTGTAAGTACCAAGGAAAACAGGATAAAGTTTAACCAGCTGAGACTGAAATCCAAGAGAACAGAATCCTTTCCACTTAAAAAGGCTGAGCTGCAACATACTCTGTGTTACAGGGGACACATATTGCATTAAAGTTCTGGTTTTCAGTGATTTCCTATTGCACTAGTCAGTAATTAAATATGTCAATTTTTTAAAAAATTATTCTGGGGAGGAAGAGGGAAGAGCTCACTATTGACCCCCTCAGAATTAGTTACCAAGGCTTAAAACACACCTGTGGAAATGTAAATATTCAGGTGTTTGGGATCCAGCCATCCCAGTCAGTGTTCTCTGAAGGAGGACTGAAAGGTCAGGGATTAAATCCTCCAAGAAAGTACAACTCCATGACCACTTATCACCCACAAATGCAACGGAACACAGGAAGACCTGTTCAACAGGCCACTCAAGAATTTGTCTCTGGCACCTTGATTTACTGATTCTGCCCTTGGAAGCAGTTTGTTCTGGCTGGTACTTCTTCCTAAAAAACTGGCTGGGCTGAGGACAATCAGTAAGGAGCAAACAAGGAATGGGGAAAGCAAAAGGGAAACACCAAGGAATGGGGAAAGTTTTGCTCTAACAATGACAAAAATAAACTTTTTTTAAAATACTTGCTTCAGCTTCTACTCTTGAAATAAAACAACCACAAACTACTATGTTCATATATTATCAATACAAATACTGTAAGTTAAAATAAAATGAATGAATATAGACCACACTCTACCTTATCAGAGAACCAGATCAGCCTGGACTCCTCATAATACCTGAACATTCCATATTTGGGATCTAGCAACTCCCTCATGATGAGCAAAAAAAATTCTTTGCGAACGCCTCCAGCATCAACAGCTTCCTCCCCCACAAATATAACCTGAAACACACAACTCAGTGAGCACTGAACTGCAACCAGACTGTAAAGCAAGGTCTGTCCAGAAACATTCTCAATTACTGTGAGCAGTATGTACTCGTAATACCTTGAGTGGCTTCTTGTAGTCTACGTTCTTTGTTTTCCTTAGCACCTCCACAGCATCCCCTACAATGTTGTCCCTCCGGACCATTAATATCAGGCATGGATTGACAGATTCAAATACTGGCAGGAAAAGAGAAGACAAGTTCTGCCTGTGGGCCTGATCGACAGCCATCTGGAGAAAAACAAAGTGAGAGTGTCAGTAGGTAGGAAAAATGCCTGACAATATCAATTGTCCATCAGTCTTGCCTGCAGAAGTGCAGATGGGAACAGCTATTACAAGAGCTATTGAATTTGCCCAAGTTTTCTTTGTATTCCTTTTAGCTCAGGAAGTATTTGATTTCAGGAAATATTTTTCCTTTACCCATTGCTCTCACCAGTGCTAATGTTCATGGAAGTATTAGAACCCAGGTTTTGATATTCCAGTCAAAATACCTTGGATAACAAAAGGAAGCAAAAAATCCTGCATTTCATCTAATGAAGAGTAAGTTGTTTAATATAAAGCTGGTGTGAAAACAAACATACATTAAAAACTACTTCAGAGCAAGAAAAGCAATTTATTTAACTTGTATGATAATTTCTCTATTAAAATTGTTTGAAAAACAAAATGCTCTTGCAAATGTTCTGAGTATGGCAGAGAACTCTTGAGAGTTTTAATACTATTTAATATTGTTAATACAAACACTTAATGTGAACATTTCCCTGAATCTATCAAATGTTGGTATTGACTGTGCATATGCATTTTTAAAGGCATATGAAACTACATTTATTATTAATTACAAGAGCAAGGTTGTATTTTCCTACAGGAGCCCATTACTTGAGCATGACTTACATCATCTGTTTATTTTCAGAGTCACATTAATGACCCAGGTAATATTCCAAGTCTGCTCATATGGAAGGTGGGGTTGTTACTTGGTTGTGCGTGGTGCTTGGCGTTTTTTGTCTGTTTGTTTGTTGGGGTTGGGGGTTTGGGGTTTTTGTACAAGTACTATGGGTTGTGAACACATAAAAAAGCCATCTCACTACTGAAAGGAAAAGAAGTTCTTTGGAAATGTGCAAGTACAAAACAGTCTAATTTCAACGTGATCCCAAACCCACTACCCTCTATCATGTACATACCCTGAGATTAAAACTAGATCCTTCATTTTTATGGGCGAGAGATTACACAGAATTTAATTTAAAAAAAAAAAAGGGCAAAAAAACAACCAGCCAAACCAAAAAGCCAACAGGAACCCCCAAGATCCCCAACTCAGGGAAAAACCAATAAATTCATAACATTAAAAACTGAGACTCCTACCTGCATCTGTATGATTGCATCTGTTTGCAGGAGAGTTGTCTTTGCCTGGGCATCAAATACAAATGGGTATGTGCAAATTGTAACAGGAATATCTGTTAACTGGAATGAAAAGAACCATGTCACAGCTCAGCTTATTCAAAAGCCACAATCATGGTTAAAGAAACCTTTGCAATAGCACTCATTTAATGTATCTATTTTAATGGAAAGAGAACTCAATCTTGACTTATTATCAATGCAGAACCAAAGCATCTTAGGAAGATTACGTAGATTTTTCATTGTTTAGTACTTCAGCCAAAAACAAACAAAAAAAATCCAACAAAACTCAATCAAGCCAAACCAAACCAAGCCAGACACAAACGACACTCTCACTTAGCACATTTTAATTTCAGAACTGTTACTGCAGCCAGTGGGAATAAAAGTAGCCCTTTTTTCCAACTGCTGCTCCGAATTTGCAATATAGACAATTACATATTTTTGCACCACAAAGATTTTTTTTCAGATTACAGCCATGGCTAATTTAAAGCTTTACTCCCAATAGAACACAGCAGACAATCCTTGACATTCACATTTCTGATTTCCTTACATTCTTCAAAAGAAATCAGATTGCAACCAATCTTACCTCAGTTAATCCATGGTTGACATCCTATGACAGCATTTGCACAAAGGTAGCAACAATTAAGATGAAAAAGCAGCATTAGTGTCTGCATTAATTACTCATCTCTGATGTAGAATTTAAAAAATATTTATTTACTGCTTCCCCCCAAGAGAAGGTTTACTGAGAAATAAACATTAATCATAAACATTCTAATTCATCTCTTAAATACAAGCTTGTCTTTCAACACCCTGTTTATCAGTCTTTAAAAACAGGGCAGTTAAAGTATCACGTTTGCTTGGATGCAGAAAAACCACACACTTTAAATTTTTACTTCCACACATTCATTAATGTCATCTGCTGGTACCATTGCAAAAAAAATAAAATACGGGTGGCTAGAGAAAACTTACTAACTTCCTCAATATTCTTTCAAAGCTAAAGTCAAGGAACTGTGGCAAAAACCTATCCGACACTAATTCTCTGCACAGTCATTAATTTACCCCCACTTATCACTCTTCTGTTTACAGATCAGGAATTAATTATCTCAGTTGTGGTTGCTAAACTCACAGTAGAAAATTCCATCAGTTATCTGCCCCTGTAACTCCCTACTATGATTCCTGACTTATTATTCAAGACAGCTGCAGCTTTCGCATTGACTGACCTGCCTTGTACAGCAATTCAGATTATTCTGGATGTTTTCCTATTGTGGATTATTACATTCCCAACTTTTTTGACATGGCAAGTCTCCAGTGACAGCATTCTAAATCACTTTTTAACTGACAGATTGAAATATTGAGCGGTGTCACTCCTAAGAACGACACCCTAGAAGTAACACACCTGCTTAACAATTCTTCCTTAGCCAGTACTTGACATGAGTCTGTTCAGCACTGGTCATCTGTGAAGGTATTTTTATGAAAAAAAGTGCCTGTATTTAGAGAATCTATGGATTTTTTTAGAGGGATAAAACAAACACAAAACATGGGAGGAAAAAACCCACAAAAACCCAAATAAAAATCAACACAACTTACCATTCCCAATACCTGCTGCTGGAACCAGTTGGCATAGTCATTTCTGATATCTATCAAATCTTGTATCTCATGAATGTAAAATCTGTCATACTGTATAACTTGTCCTCTTTCATTCACCTAAGGAAGTGCAATTTATTTTTTTTATTAGCTTTCAAAGGGATATTTTCCATGTTTTTCAAGCATTTGATACGTCAGCCACAGATACCCAGCTACTAAAAAAATTCTAGAAAAACCACAGTGCCTACAAGAAAGCAAAAAACAATGTTAAAGACATGGATACATGGATTATTCAAAATCCCATCAAAAATTCAAGGAAAATACAATTAACTACGCATACAGTATTGCATAACAGGGCTGCCACTCTGAAACATCATATGATCTCACAGGAACAGTGATAATACACATGTTCATGTATACAATGGAATAAATACTTGTTCCTGTATTTGCACAGGTTTAAGAGCTATGGTTCAATAACTCTAGTCTTAATTATACTATGAACACTATTACCTGTGAGCAGAGGAACAGTTTCCATTTAAAAACACTAAGCTTAAAAGAAAGAGAGACGTGGAAAAGTAACTTTATACAGAGGCTTGTCTCTACAGTATCACTTTAATGCAGAAGCATCCACATTTTCCTAATGCACACTTCTTTTCCCAAGGAGTGCTAAGCACTGCTAACTGTCAAAGCAGCAAGACAGTTACAGAGATCCTGCCTTTATAACCTTTTTAATCTCAGCCTACTTTTCACAGATACCTCCCACATCCCCCTCCAAACCACCAGATACTCAATCTACAAAATATCCCAGATCTGTCACCATGTTTTTCCCTCTCACTTTAATCCATACCCTCACAGATGCAAATGAGTGGGTCACTCTGTGTTCCCAAAAAATAGTCAATTCCATCATCACGTCAGATTGGAATCCAGAATCCCAACGATTCATAGGTCCAGATGGAACAGCTACAGATATTTCTGTAGATGCAATTCTGATCTTTAAAACTCATCAGTAACTTAGCTTCTACCAAGTACTCAGCACAGAGATGCTGACAAAGCCAAGCAGCCAAGGAACTGTTTAGAAATGACACAAACGTACTCTGTGTAGTATTTCCAGAACTCTGAAAGCTGTGTGTAGGAAATTGGTAAGTATTCTTCTGTCAGAAGGTGGAAGGCCCATCTTGCACAACTTCAGAAGGTGCACTACGACATCCTTGTAGAGTTCCACTATCTTGAGGAACAAGGGAGGTTCAAGCAGAGACCACCAATTTTCTGTCAACACATGGTGAACACATAAATTTAGTACTTGCCACTGCAGCACTATGTTATGTTATCCTTTTAACTAAGAAACATGTTTGGCTAGAAAGCACCATCAACAGTTACTAAAGACTCTGAAAAAAAGTTGTAACACAACAAATGCTCTATTGTTACACATCAAATCTTCAAGTCTCTTGAAGTCTGTTCATCCAGACTAAATGACAGTATCACAAAGTAACATTTGACAAAAACAGATGGCTCAAAACCTGAAATCTTAAGCAAACAGTCGTGGGAGCAATAGAAAACGATGTAAAAAGATCTGGAGTTCAAGAAACTATCAGTCTGCTTTTCTTTACAGCAGACAAGCTCTTTACTCTCACCAAAACTACTGAAAAAACACAAGAGACAGGTTACAAGGCAAAACGTAACTGAGGAAGATGAAAGTACTCTCTCAAAACGAAATCAATTAAAAGTGAAATATACTGAAAATAATTCTTTAAGCTGAATTTCAGGTGACAGGAGTCACACTAAGACGTAAGGAAGTAGTTAAAACACTCGAGCTATTCTCAGCTGCATGTTTGAAGACCACATCTTGGCACCAGTGAGAAAAGATCAACTGCCTCAGAAGCTCAGAATAGGTGCTGTAGTCACAACCAAGACAATTTAACATCTGCTCTGCAACACTTCTGTAAATTGCTTACAGCTTGTTAGCTGTCTGACCACATGATTTTCACTTTAAAGTGCAAAGACAGATATCAGTTACACTGAACTACACAGTTTAATTCCTCCCAAATGGAATCAGTCCAAAAACTACAATACCAGATAAATTCACAGGGATGGCCTGTTAACTCACCCTGAAGCAACAGAATAAGTGTTTTCTTACACCAAGCAATGTTAAGCCTTAACTTTCTCACTGGGGAACTGTACAGAACTGTAAATACACAGCAGGTGCTGCCAAGACCAGGTCTTCACTGATGGAATGTCTGTACATTTTCATCTGGAGATCCTTACTTTTAACAGGAAAAATTCAGTTTCTTACCAAGAACTTTCAGAGGAGCTTTTTCTAGGTTCAGAATAGCTGCTCCAAAAGGAATAGCTAACGTTGTGAAATTGTTTTCATCACTCATCAGTGGGCACTCTGGTAGAGTGAGATACAGCCTCAAAGCTTCAACATCTGGTAAAGAGCTGGTCAATTTGGGAATAAGGTTCTTTTCCAAACTAGCTGCCACCTACAGCACATCAGAAAATTCTGTTTATTTTAATGCAATTGAGATTTTAAACAAATGCCTACGTATATGAAAACTAATCTAGAAAACCATAATTAAGAGCTTCAGTGAAGACTATTATACATCTAGAAAATGACAGTAAATATTAAAATAGGATATACTGATGTGTTACCTAATTGCCGCAACAAAATACGGTTTCACACATTTGCAGTCCATATATTATTGAGTAAAGAAATCTATCTATAGGGTTGGACCAAGCATAACAGTAGTAATTCTGGAGAGCTGTAACACAGAAAGATAATCCCAAACTTAAGGAAAATGTGCAGCACAAACCTGTTGTGATATGTGAGTATGCTCAGGCTGTATGAGTTTGTGAAAGAGTAGTCTAGCAGCATTCATATCAACCCCTGAGAATCTAGTGCTGGTTTTGTAATGATCATCATTGCTGCAAGAAGAAAAAAAAACCAGAAAGACTGAATCCCGTATTCTCAGCAACTCAAGATTTTTTCCCCTGTGAATTTCAGACCTACTGACCAAGGATTTAAAATATAACATTTTTTATATGGCCTTAGAAACAACTGGAAAAAAAAATCTTCTCTAACTGCAAGAAAATCACGCAAAAAGGTTAGGATATAAAACAGCCCATGCAAGAATTGCCCTTGAGTTATAAACAAGCTGTGGCTGACAATGTAATGAGCTTTGCTGGCTTATGTGGCAGCAGCCAAGACAGGCAGGAGCCATTCTGCACTGGGGCAGCCGACAAAACCCAGGGCAGGAAAGGAGCAGGAGTTTAAACTGAGGGCATCAGAGCACCAGTGAGACAAGGAAACCCTGGGAAGGTGTCCCAGCTGACAAAAGGGACATGAGGAGGGCAGCCACCATTAATGCTGTCCACAGGACCACTTGTTAAAAACCTGCCCACTTACCTCAATGCCAAGAAGCTCCCATTCAGGCACCCAGTTGAGGAGAACGTTCCATCAATTTCACTGAAATTGTTCACATGAAAGGTTATATTTGGTTTTCCTTTTACACATTAGCATTTGCAATAAAAAAGCCTGTATTTAATCCCTAACAAATTACACTGTACAAAGTATGGGACCCTGACTCAAATGTGACTAAACAATACTAGATAAAACCTCCATGCAAGACTCAACACTTAAGACAGCTCGAATACAGCCAGTCTTGAAATTTAATTGCTTTGCATCCTCTTTTATTAAAATAGAAGCAATAATCTTTGAGTTGTTCTCATATTCCTTTACATGTATTGCTATTTTTCAATGTGCAATTAGCTACTTAATTTAATCTTGTATAGTCATCTAAACTGAAGCAGAGATGACACAGTCTCAAGGATCTAAACTACTCAACAAGCATGACAATGAAAGCACAGCAAGAGCTCTGCACGTCACAAAATCAGAAATTAAAAATAGCTCTGCTGTGTATGCCCAAAGCCCCATTAATGCTCAATTCAGAAGCAGAATTACCAGAGACAACTTCTTTCCCCTACATCACTTACTTAGCTATCTCTACAGGAAGTCTTCCAGATGGGAAACTCAGCAATCTTTGAATAAACGTTTCATTCACAGTCCAGATCTGCTTCAAAAGGTCAGGATACCTAAAATCATCTGGTGGCACCATGTTCTAAAATATTTTAAAGAAAGCATAAAGAATAAGGCACACAAAACTGATTTCCAGAACAATCAGCCCTCTGGTTGAGCTGTCTTAGCTGACAATTTGCCTACCCAGACTATTGCTGTGAAATACTCTGTGTTCTAGCAGTTCTGCATTCACTATGAAAGCAGAGCATACACAAACCATCTTGATTAAGTGTTCATTCACACACCTTGCTTATGGCCAACTCCTTAAACATTACTTGTCTCTATGAAGAACACTAACCAAGCTTTAGATGTGAGCAGCAAGCATCTCCTCTCCAGCCACTAGGAGCCACTTAGCTCACTGCCAAGCTGTGAGCACACAGAAAAGGAGCCATTCAATTTTTTAGACAGATGTTCTTCCACCCCACTTCCATCAGGCTCCTCTGAGAATGAATCATGCTTCTGTGAACATGCCCTGCATCATCAGGAGCTGAATTTGGAAGTGCTGCTCATACAAAATGAATTCCACTAAGAGCTGTAATAGTAAAGAGGAGGAGAAGCAAGATCATTGTTTTGAGTAGGAGCACTGGTTCAAAAAGAGATGGCAAATAGCACCAAAAATAAGATTAAATTAGCAAGAGAAAACATTCCTCCTGAGGGTGCCGTCTGATAACATTGAGCTGACTCAGTATGACAATGACTATCTGCTGCCAAAAAGCAGCACTTCTGATCCCATCCTACAGCATCAGGACGAGGAACACTTTCACCATTTCCTTTGTGTCCAGCCAAAGAAAAAAAACTCAGGGAACTGAGCTGCCCAAAAACGGACTTGAGAAAACAGATTTTGGCCGGGCCCCCTTAACTGGCAGGGACACACAACACCTAGGGGTACAGTACACACAAAACTTTGGAAGAATTCAATACAAATTACCAAACTAAAGAGTACTAAAAGGGATACTTTTGCAGCATCGAAGTTCATCTATTGCTAATACTTTTTGTACAGAACAAGCCACAATAACTGCATTCATACAGTCTCCAGTTCACCTCAATTAGTCAGTCAGAAACTACTCCAGTAATTATGAAAATTGCACATAAGAAAGTTTTTAAGGAAGTTTTAATAGACAAGTTTTGAGCCTATATTATAAGCAATTTCCCAGTTTACACCTGCTAAGCAAGTTTCTCTCAAATACAGCAATGGTTAAAACTCTATCAGAATTTAGAAAAAGAACTCAACAAAACAATCCTAGAAAAACTGCTGAGTCTGTACAACCAGAACAGGCTCTGAGCACAGAGCACTGCTGTAAGTACACAGTTTTTCCCGACAAACATGTTTCCCCGCTAAAATCCAATTTTTCCCTTGTGTCCAAATTAGTTTTCACCCTATATACTCAACTCTCGATGCTTCATTAATCCCCATGGTCTAATATCTGCTGAGCTGTACTGGAAACAGTCCCATGAATCTTCACCTTGTTTTAATCTCCCAACTCACCCTCCAATAGCATTTTCTGTCCACCACACTTCCACATTGCCATTTTTAGTATAAAGTCGTTCTAGACTGCTTTATGTAGAATTTAAACAGATCAATTCTTGTTATTTTAAAGCTTAAGCTTTAAGACTAGTATAAAACTGTGACATAACAAACTATGTCACCACCTGTAATTTTTAGCAAAATGCTCCATTTGTTTCTTTACCACCGTGGTATGTTAAAATGGCTACAGAGCAGAAGACATCAAAGCTGCTGCTGTCAGGAACTGAGGAGGACTGGGCAAGGAGTGAAGAGCTCAAATACTCAATCAATTCTTCCCTTATGACATGAAAAGAAGTGCATTCATCCATCAAGAAAAAAAAGCTTATGCCAAAAAGTCTCAAGAGCTCCCTGACAGCTAACACTCACTAACTGGATCCAAGTCCTCCAACTACTACCATGACTTAGTGCCTTTCGCCTCCACACTGCTCCAACAAACTCTACAATACAGTCACATGCACCTTCAACATCAAAATCCTTTCAAATGCATCAAACCCCCTAAAATCTAACTTGGACAAGCTTTGGAACCAAATTAAATTTAATTTGTTACCTGTGGATAAAAGTAGTGTGCAAAACTTTGGTCCCCACCAGAGAAAATTCTCTTTACACAGTAGCACTCCTCACTGTCTGCAATAGGAATAAAAAACAGGCCACTGTGAAAATGTGAAATTGAAAAATGAGTAGGATGTTGCAATCAACACTCAGTTAGAAAAAGGTTCCCTTGTTGCAGAACCTCAATACAATAGCTAAGACCACCTTCCCCTGAGGTAAGTTCTAGGTCTAGAGCTACCAGAGGCCCTAACCCAGCATGGAATTCCTACAGCAGGAACACAGAGCACAGTGGAATCAAACTGTTTGGAAAAAGTGATTAGGGCCCATATTTAGTTTAAATCTCAAGAATTCTAAGCTACTATAAAGGAACAGGTAACCAAGAAGTGAATACACCAGACGTTGCTTACCTGTGCTCATCGGGCATTGAGAACTATAGGGAATCCAGCTTCCTTTCACTGTGAAGGGACTTTTCCTGTTACTGGTGGTCCCAGTACCTAACTGCCCATTACCGCCGAGTCCAAAAGAATAAATTCTTCCAGAAGAAGGGACGAATGCAGTGGTGTGCTGCCTAGGGCAAACAGAATTCAGTAACACCAATCTAAGCACTGGAACATGCTTTGTGCAGGCCTGTCCAGGAATCATGGTAAACAGTGTGTTAAAGGTCCTGTCATACCCAGCGCTCCACTGGCAATGCACTGCCACTGGCAATATTCCATTTCTACTCCCAACAGGCAATCCTCCATTTTCATGGAAAAGTTCCCGGAACGGAGCTGCCAGTGCTTAGCCCCTGTCTGACCTCTAGAGCATATCAGAAATGAATGTCTAGAGGCTGCCTGCATCTCCTTTCCCCTTCCCATCCTGCTCAACTCTACATGACCCCTCTCCTTTCACAGGCCTGTGAAGAACCAGTCGGGAAGTTGTGTAAATTATTTTGTACTTTCCCAAACACAACAAGAAATAAAATTAACATGAAATGACAGCAACAAACACTTTCACACTTCACACTATTGTTCACACTGCCAGTTTAGAAAATCAGAGCCTCTCAAATATATGACTTCCTTTAGTTCTTCTATGAATGCTTTTAAAATCCCAAAAACATCTCTGAGTATCTTTTGTTAGGGCTTATCTTGTCTTCCCTGACCACAAAGGGCAAGAAACCCCCCACTTCATATTGCAATACATATGAAGTTCTATACCAAACAAGTTATCTGTAAGATTCACAGTGTTAGCACGGAATAGACCTTACCTGCCACAGGTGATTTGCGTGACCACACTTCCCATAAGCTCAAAAACTTTCCTTGGATTTATCTCATGGCTGGTAGAGTTATGACCCAACTGACCATAGCCTCCAGCTCCAAATGTAAAAACCCCACCTTCCTAAACAAATGAATTTTTTAAATTAAGATGATCATATATCTCAGAACAAGAAACTTCACATAAATAGGGTTTTAATAAATCTTTTCTGATGATCTTGGCATTGCAGGGAAAGGACAGAAAATATACATGGCACAACAGGGTCCTGAGACACAGAAGAGTCACAAGTTAATTGGAGTTATGAAAATGTAGCACAGCTATGAAATGTTACCTCATTTGTGTTAAATCACACTCATCTAATTTCCTTATTATCACTCAACAGTCCTGCCGCTAACCTGCCTCTTTTTTAGATACTAATCCTCATTTTTCCTCTTTTCCAGTTTTCTTGATGAACTTCACCAGTATACAAACTCACACTATTAGAAAGTATACTTCGGCTTTGAAACTCTGAATACAAATTTTTTAGTGATTAGCAAACAGGAAGCTGCTCTGCTCAGCAGATGATACACAGTATGACTGAAACAGCCTCATTATTTGAAAGCATAAGAAACCAGAAAATTTCAATATCGCTGTAAGGCAAGTAATTTTTGAAGCGTTTTTGATTAATCAAGAAATTAACCAAAATCTTCAATGTCTAAACCAGAAACATTTTCAGAAGTTATACACCTTACCTTACAACAACTCTGAAACTCGCCATTTTCAGATGCTTTGAAAATGAAAATCTGTTTCTTTCAACTCTGCTCTGCATCAGCCTGGCCCTCAGCTGGAAATCATCACTAAAATTGCAGCATCCACTGAGAAAACCCAACGGCCTCAGGATAGCAAACACTGCCAGGTTTCTCTGAACTTCAGAAGACTTGGGGAATGCTCACACACATACACCTCTTGTAGGCAGTACTGTGTATCAGCCCCTGGCTCTGCAAGGGACAATGCAGCTGTACACATGGGTGACAATCTGAACAAACATTCACAGTACATTCAGCATCTCAAAGGAAAAGAAGCATTTAGAATGCAAGATTTCTTGTATTCGGTATATTTTTTCAAATATTTAACCATTCTTCCAATCTTTCCTCAACTTAATCCCATAAATTTCGAAGAAATTTTATTCAGAATTTAGTTTATTATTTCCTATTCAGGTAGCACCTTCTCCTGGAAACATTAAAAAAACTGGAGCATAAACAAATGCATATCTAAACATAAACATATCTTTTAAGTTCTGTACCTTCGTAAGGGCAGCAGTATGATCTTCTCCACAACATATATGAACAACCTTCTGACTTCTCAGGGACTTCAGCAGCGTAGGAACATACCTGTCTGAAAGGTTTAATAAAGAAAGGTCACTTAATTTGACAATAAAAATCAAAACCCAAGTAGTTTTGCTCATTTATTCTAATTTGGTTCTAGTCAAGCAAGCACTTCAAATTTGTTACCATAACACAATCCTTGTGACTGAGTTTTGGATCTTGGAGATGGAAGTGTTACTACAGAAAAAACAGGGACTACTACACTGAAAAACTCTGTAGCCCATGGTCTCATTTTCACTAGCCCAGGACCATATGTCAATACAGAGATCATATAGAACAGTACATTAGACCTGGCATTGGCCATGACAAAAGAAAAATAAAAAAATCATTGTTTTGACTTGTTTGTGTGCTTCATGTTTTCAAAATGTTCCTGTAAGTTCCACTTCTTTGGAAAGTGTATTTATGCACAGAGTTTAATATTACTAACTGCATAACAGAATGGAGCATTGAACAAACAGGAAGCAAAACAAGCTTCCCTCCATCACTAGAATGCATCAACTCATCAAAAGCAATTTTTTTAAACGTTAGTGCTAATGTCTTAAAACCTGTCAGGCACGCTAGCATGTCTGCAAGAAACCCTATGAAGACATTAGAAAGGGATTTTACTGCGAAGTGATGCTATATAAAAACCTGGGGTTACACACATTCCAAAGAATATGTAGAAGCAACTGAAGTCTCCCATGATTTCTGAAAAATAATTGTAATTTTCTTATTACATGAATGTGACAGTTTTTAAGGCATTCGGATGTGCATTTTATTTACAACATATTTTTCCAATTTTAAATGGTTGACAACAAAGAACCAGTAAGAAAATCTGAACTCATGAAACCATCTACAGATTATCCATTACTAAACTCTGTGTTACAGGACCCTGATAGCAAACACTGCCATCCTGGAGCCCTGTGAGCAGATTCTGTGCATGTAACACAATACAACCAACAAAGAAACAATTTTTTGTCTAACCTAACCACTTGCTAAAAATCATTGAGTGTCATCCCCCTAGCAGAGGAAATTTTGGAAATGTTAGCCAAAAATTGTGAATGATTATCAGAAGTGGCCTGAGAAAGAAATATAAAAGTAATTGGCAGTAAAAAATGAAGATGGCTTAAATGTGACTACTAAGGACAACCAATTAGTTTTGAGAGATTACTGCTTTTGCCAAGCAATTTCATCCACATAAAACTCAGTTCCAACTGTAACTACTGCACAGTATTTTAATTCAATCCCATTAAGTCACAGGAAGATGTAGAACAGGGAAAGGGAACAAGGCAAGCAGACAAGAATGTCAACATAACGCTGCCAGAATTCTCATCACAAAACAGATGAGGAAAACACCTCTGTGTCTTCTTCATGCAATCTCACGTGGCACTGGCACACTCCGACAATACTGAAAAAGATTTGTTCTGTCTGCTCCTTTCCTAGGAATACTGCTCTCTTTGGATGCACAACCCAAAACCTTCAGCATGGAACTCTCCTGAAGCAATGCTTACTTACCATTATCATCATTAAGACCCAGCTGCCCAAATTTGTTGCGTCCCCATCCAAAGATGGCTCCAGAAAGAGTTAGTACAAAACTATGAGCTCCTCCTGCTGCAATCTGTGCAAAAGGGATTCCCAGCAGAGATTTAATCATTTGCGGTGAGGTTTGTTTTTTATACTCATAACCTAAGCCCAGCTGGCCATATTTGTTTTGTCCCCAGGAAAACACTTCACTTCCTGTTTGAAGGAAAAAAAACAAGAAATAAAATTAACATAGTTTAATAATACAGTGTTTATCCACTATAAGAAAACCTAAGGGTTAGACTGTTACTCTTCAAATATTTTTGAGTTTGAAAATGCATACAAATTGCTGACTTCTGAGGCTAAGCATTCTTGTGTAATTTGCAGGCATTCAACTCAAATACTTAATCAGACTGGAAGTATTTAAATTGCATTCAACCCCCCCCCCCAAAAAAACTGCTCTTAACATTCCTGTTTCAACAGTACTAGATCAACTGAGTTTGCTTATTACAAAACAAGACACTGTTCCATGGGAAGTTCCACTACTGCACAGATGTTTATGCAGGGATCTGCCAAAGTTGCACACAGACATGCAAAATTTTCCCATTTCCAATCAAAGGCCTCATCTAAGCTGTTCTAAGGTAAGATGCTTAATTTTCACACACAATTTAAGAGACATATATTTTAAAATACTGTCTTCATTATATGATCAATGAAGCACAAGGTTTATAACATCATTCAATGCCTTATAAAGAAAAAAACACTTTGAAGAATGACAATCAAAGACCTATTTATGTTAAGACTGCTTCCAAAATTAAGTATTCTCTAGAACAACCAGTGTTTTGCCAAGGTATTTACTATCCTAAAGATTACCACTCAAACACAAAATAATTTATTTTGCTGACATGATACGTTTTCAAGAGCAATGTTACCTTCAAAATACTTCCTATGTCCCTCCCATCTCCACCTTTCCAATAACAGTTTTATCAAGATGGGAAAACAATGAAACTCATCCTCTGGAGTACTGGTCTCTCAGATTTTATTTATGTATACTAACAACCAAACCCAGAAAACCCTACAGTGCATGTCAAGAACAGAAAAGGAGCTGCAAATCCATGAACTGGCAATAAAATAGTGATGCTGTACTTGAAGCCTGTAACTATTTAAATCACTGAGTGAATTTTAAATGACAAATTCCTATCACATTCTTGCACCTTTGACCAACAGAACACTTAACAACACAGCTCTGCTACTCCCCACATTCTACTGCTGATTTTAACTCAGGCAAAGGGTTACTTGTAAAGCTCTGCCTGCCTGCCCCGAAAACAAAGGCATTTCTTTGGGTTATAATGATAATTACACCTGGGAATACATGATGGCATGGAAACCGCCCAATACGAGCCCATGAAGAGTCACATACAGAACCCAGGCACATATAATCCATATAAACTACTGTATTTGAAGAAAAAAAATCATTCCGCATACAATGAACACCTGCCTCCCCACAGTTATTTGCTTCATATTTTAAACACTGACAAACTACAATCTTTCCGGAATTTTTGGTTTGAGTTGGTAAGTTTCCATTAACCCTTTTCAGCAGCCACTTCTTCCAAGTGGAAGTTTTGGCCACAACTGTCCTATATCACGATGAGGCAAGCAAACAGCAAATTTAAACTCGTGTTCGTTTCTGGAGAGCTGCACCAATCAGACATGCAGTACAAGTGATGCCAGCTAAGCGTGGGCTCACAGCCCCAGCAGAAATTTGAAGAGATACTGAAACTTCCAAAAGGTGGCTTATATGTGACATGGCACTTTAGCTACGGAAGCACCGAAAAACAGAGGCTTTGCCATAGTAAAGCAGACAAAGTCACTCCTGTAAGCCTCAGTAACTTGAGGTTACAGGTTAAAACAGACCAGGGACAGAGCAGCGTGCCAGCAGGATGAGAAAGATACGGGACCAAGAAAAGGAAACAAAATAAAAAGGAAGTGACAAGAAAGCCAGATGATAAAATTAAAAAGAAAACAACACCCCTCCCCTTCGAAGAGATAAAAGCACACTTAACATCTGTTTGTATGTTTGTTTTTCAAACTCAAGCTTCCGTCATTAAGTTACACTGCTCCTACCAACCTGAAATCCCACTTATGTTAAGTGGAAACATGTTTTATAAACACATTGCCTTTTAAAAAAAGAGAAAATAAATGTTGAAAACTTTTGAATTCCCTGGTAAGAAAGTACATAAAACGTAAGAAGAATTTGGCTTACCTTTTGAGAGTGCTAGCGAGTGATAATAACCACAAGCAACTTGAACAATTTGGATCTCTGATAAGCTTTTAATATTTCTATTGGGGTAAGAAAACAGAGAAAGAATTAAGATACCAGATCATGGTATGAAATAAAGGGTAATATACACAATGTGAATCCTTTTCACTGAAGTATATTAAACATCCTAACTTTAATTAGATGCTATTTAGTAAAATCTGAAGTCAAAACTGCTTCTTTTCTAAAACTTTTAAGGTCAGGTTCTGTCTTATTTTCAAATAGATGAAGTCTGTAAAGGACCATAATAAAGAATTAGGGAGGTTCATGTGCTGGGAAGGCAATCTCACACAGCTGAATGGAGGAACAAATACAGAATGCAAGAATAAACTGATTCTTACTTCTAGTTTCCAAAATTTCAGTTTACAGAGCTAACACACATTGCTCAATATTACAAAGAAGTTGCAAATAAACCTGCACGTACATTAAAACTAAAAATGCTTTCAACTTTGGATGAAAGTTTCTAAAGGGCCTGTGGGCTTTTAAATTTCATGCAGAAATAACATCTTGAATATTGTAGTCATGAATTACTAAGGTTCCAAGGAATTGTTACTTTTGTGTGTGGACTTCAGGTAGCTGGAATGCTTAAGGCATTCTGAAAACAAGCACTTGACCCTGGCCAACATTAGTTTTTTTAACTAGAAGGTGTACTATTTGATCACAGCTGAAAAGCTTTGGGATGAAAACTGAAGTACAAAGATCAGACAGCAAATGTACCTTCTTCAAATTGAAAGTTTAACACTACTTCTCCTTAACTTCTCTTAAATGGCATTCGTACTCTTAAAATACCCATCCTACTTTTCCAATGTAAGTCTCATTCTTAGTGGAGGACTATTAAAAAAAACCAAACAAAAACACCCCAAAAAGCAACAAACCAAACCAAGCACACCTGTAATACATTTCTCACCTAAGATGACTTTTTGAGAAAGGAAACTGTCTACACACAGTATTCATCAAGTGTCATAGCTAAAATACATTTTCTGTATTTATATGGTTTTACCTATTACAGCAGAATGGCTTAACCAATGTGATTTAAGCACATTATTAAAAAAAAAAGGCAAGTTATTATGTACTATTTTTAACCTGGGCACTCTGATGCATTCCTCTGTTCCTGGCAAGCCAAGCTGTCCATCAGTAGCCAGACCCCAAGCATATACCTGACCTTTGTCATTTAATGCAAGAGTGTGGGCTTCTCCACATGATACAGCTACAATATTTTGGGCATCCAGTGCACAAACGTGCTCTAAAAAAAAAAAAAAAAAAAATTTAGTAGTTCCAAAAAAAAAGCTACTAACAAGCTAGGGTTGTTCCAACCAGTTTTACACAGTACTAAGATATCAACTGAAGCGACATTCAACAAAGCCCGTAAGTTCTGCTGAAACACTCTTTATTTAAAAGTATGAATATGCAATTCTAGGAGAAATAAGAAATTTGACACCCCAAAGTAACCAATAATGACTGTTTCTGGAGCAATATACAGAAGTGCACGAAACCTGCAGCTTGATCGTAATGGTTCCTTCTAATCTTGCCATTTGAAAATGAGTGCAGAAACTCAATTAACAGTAAGGTCAAATAGATTATTGTCAAATGACTACACGTGCAGACATTATGTAAGAGGAAAACATTCCACCACAGCAAATTAAATTCACCTATTCATTTTTAAGAAAAAGCCTGCAAAACAAGACAGGGCAAATTACAGACTAAAGCTACTGATTTTGCAATGAGCTACACAATGTCTTCTTTATAATGCAAAATACTGTAGAAATAGATCCTAAAGAGTAATTTTTCTAGACATACAGTGCATGCCTCTGAAAAGCACATACTAAAATATCTGTGATTTTCTTTTTCCAGCAGCCTGCACCAATACATTTGGAAACGCTCAAAGCCTGGTTTTGGGCTTATGATTTGTGATCAGAAGTCTAACATTCCATTTCAGCAGTAAGTAAAGCAGAGAAATATCATCAGGGCCTGTCATTAAGGCTGGAATTTTTAATAGTTTCCTTAAATAAGAGATTGCTTGGATGTTTTATTCCCAGTTCTCAAACACAAATTCTATTCCAGCCTAAGAATGGCACATCACTGAGAAAGCCTGTGTATCGTCAATGCTACGGGCACTCTAAACACAGCCTAGCACAGCCCAAGTCAACTTCAAAACAGTAGCTAACATTATCTGCAACATGACAGGCACTCAGCTTCCAAAATAAACCAACACAGGCAGCAGATATAAGTTCTTTTTATTACATACAGCTGGTCTGACTAAAGAGGTTACCACCCCAATTCACCCATCAGAGCCTCCCACAGTTCTGCCAGTGGGAGAGGTCATGGAAGCACTCTCCAGTTCGAGCACCAGCACACAGATTAGCTCAGGCAATCTTCCCCAGCTGCTGAACCAGCCAGCCTGACTCTGCCTAATATGGATTAAGGAACATTCATGTAGTCCCCACGGCAAGCAGAGCTCTAGAAGGTGTAAAGAGGAAAGGCAGTGGGGACACAGACCTAGCAAGGACACACAGCAACAAAATTATCTTCAGTTAGCAGAAATACATTCAAAAGAGAGCATCCACCCATCTGTAAAGATACCAAGCCTCTTCAGACTGTGCGAGCTATCGCAATGCTCTGACTTCACATTACAACACTCAGCAGTATTATCAGTAACCTCTAGGTGAAAGGAAAATTACAGAGGACATTACAATCTTCATACGTCTGAGCGTGTTAAAAAAAAATTATAGCAGGTCCATTACATATGAAAGGTCATACAAATTAAAAGTCAGATATTTTCATCGTAACCTTTAGATTTAAAAGACAATTCAGCATAATTTTCAAAGTGGGCAACAAGTAGTCAGAGTAAGTTTGACATGCTGAGTTTCTCTTCATGTTCATGAAGCAGATGTTTGCACAGGATTAAAGTTTACCAGTTTTAATATCCACATACTGATTTCCAATAGAAATCCAAATTAGTTTTAAAAAGTTACATATCAAAAAAAAAAGAAGTCTTTAATTGGCACCAAAACTGAGTAAAGGAGAACTACTAAAATACCATGTGACACCTCATTTCTATTTGAAAAATTTGTGGCGAATATTGAGCCAAGCAAGTTGTAAAACTGCTCTAGGAGTGATTAGAATGAAGTCTTAGTAAGCCTTTCCAGTTTGTTACGCTCTGCTGTAAGCAGTGTGAGCAGCACTGTTCCCTGGCTCTCAGCAGCACCAGCTATGACTCACATGCAAGCTCTGAAGGGAGCCCATGTGCACACTCCTCTGCAGTCCCTGCAAGATGTTTACCCACTTCTGCTCCAGAACAGCACTAGGAGGGAGCAGTAACACACAGAACATAGGTGGGAAGAAAAACAGCCCAGAGAAGTGTTACACAGCATCCTTTAGGCTTTTCCAAATCCTCTCCCTGTAGCACTGCATATGCTGGTAAGTCTTTTATCAAAAGTTTTATTTTTAGTTCTTAAGAAAAGAGAACATTGCTTTAATCAGACCTGCTGTACATCACGTACTAGACAACTAAAAACACACTGCATGTTTCTCAGCTGTGATATGCCAAATACTCATTTCCACCATATTCCAACAGCCAAAAACATACATAAAGTAAATGCTAATTCATGCATTGCCACAGGTCAGCTCCCCTTGAGATTAAAAGCAGGCATCGAGTCTCCCACAGCCTTAGGCAAAGTGATTCCACGCTTGAAATAAAAAATAGTGGCACTGCCCAGCTGCACAGCAGGCAAAAATATGGGGGGACTGCCACGTTTCACAGCTGGTTGTATCCAACTGTCACAAGAACCCATCCACGCAAAGCAATGCTTTTCCAGTTAAAAATATGTCCATTCTTGGAAGAACTATTGTGCACGAACTCGGCACGTGCACAGACACTGGCAATCTTGGCTTTGATGAAGCACAATAGAACAAGAGACACACGGAATCTCCACAATTCACCACTTCTAAACTTACCGGGTCTTTTCCTGGCTTTTTCATGCCCTAGTTGTCCTAGATCGTTGCATCCACATGTATAAACAGTCCCATCATCCAGGACAAAAACAGTATGTCTCAGTCCACATCCTACATCTCGGACCCTTTTATTTAGGAAAAAGTCACTTTTTCTGGGTTCTAAAACAATCTCTTCATCAATTCCACCCAATCCAAGCTGTCCAAAGGATGCATTGCCCCAGCACAACATGTTTATACTTCTTTTTATCAGAGCTCTTCCAACTTCCCTTTTCTAGAATATTCCTTCTGCGTAGCTGTTAAGAAAAAAGGAAAATGTACATCTTTCAGTATTGCCCCCAACATTTACATTATTTTCTATACAGCATGTAATTCATGAGCTCACTTTGTCTATACCAATGTATTAAAACCCTGAACAATTTAAGAGTGTGATTTGCTTTCTTGGACAGGATTTGCGTTAACTCGGCAGTAAGATGCTTTCTTTCCCATTTCAGATACAACTTTTAAGATGCACAACTCCCTGGTTTTATAAAACTGTGTTTCAAAAACTTAAAATATCATTCTCATAAAACTTCTTTAATCCCTAATCCAAATTTATACAAACTTGCAGTTGCAACGAATTCCAACCGACCTCAAATATCTTCCAAGGAGACAGGACAGGCTACTTTCTTTACTTGAGGAGTTGCATGACTCCAGCAAGCACTGTGTACGGCCTCAAGATCATCACCAAAAGCAACACTTGACTCATAGCTTGGAAAAAATTGGTCAGCTCTGATCAATCCAGATATGCAATACCAAGTACAATATGCTGTGTCAGTCCTTACATTAAAAAAACTATGAGTCAACTGAACTTACAATTTAAAAGAAAATAAATAGCTGAAACTCAAGTCCCCAATCTTGCGCTGCAATCAACACCAGCTATAGCTTCAGTCACTCTGCAGTAACAGGAGGCCTCATACTCCCCCCAGCAAGCCCACACCCCTAATCCCTAAATTACAATTATCAGTATTTGTGCTGACAGACTCTGTACCTTTTTGGAAAGGATTCAAAGCTAAAGCTACTCTTCTCTTTCATTTGCAGCAGTGAATACAACTAAGAATTCGCGACAATGCTTTCACTACTACTTATACTACATAACCATGATAGTAAGTTTCCCTGTATTTTCAGAGCAATTTAAAAGTCAGTGTAATCCAATGTAAATTACTGTAAATTTTCATCTGCGACCATTATTTAGCACACATTGTGCAGGGTCACAACATGTACAAACTACCTAAATCCCAAACTGCTCAAAGAAGCCACCCAACACTTAACATCTAAGTGTTACATACACCAAAGGGCAGAATTCTTGCCAGCACAACAGGCAAAAGTCAAAATGCAGTAAACAAGACACTTATTTTTGCAACTGCATAAAAAAACCCCAAAAGCAACACCAAACCAAAACAGTCAAACAGCTTAAAATATATTGCATTCTGTTTACCTATCTCAGGAGGTGAGCCATGATCAAATATTTCCCTAGCTATATCCTACCACATTCAGAAGCGGACATCGAAACGAAGGGGTCTTCAGTTAAGACATAGCTATGCAACAGCACATGTCACACCTCTGTAGCAGGGACTTGCTTCAACCTGCAACACAAGAAGTTAGAAAAGATGTATGATTATAGTTCTTCCAGATTTCTGTAAACAAGATTTATCTCCACCTCCAGCAGGGAAAAAAATAAGAAAAGTTCTCCTTCCTATTAAACTATATAAGTATTTCCATGGAAAGCGGGGTTTTTTTGTTTCGTATCATCTAAGAGTCAGTAGCCAAAGTTCTGTACTTTGATCTCAAATCACGGCACTCTTTCACCCCTGCGTGGTCATGAGAGCCAACTCGCGCCGTCAGCTGCTGGATACTCCCGCGCGTGACGTCGTGAGCGGCCCGGTGCCGACAGCCAGCACAGACCGGGGGGAAGCACCGCACTCGCCCTGTGCCGCCGGGGAGCGCGGGGCGGCGGCAGGGAAGCGCCTGGACGCTTCGCGCAGGCTGTGGCCCCTGTCTGAGCGCTGGAGCACGCTCAGGCCGTGCCCCGTGAGGGGAACCCGCCCGCCCCAGCGCTCGCCGCGGCCCCGCGTTCCCTCGGCGGGGCTCGGCTCCCCGGGCCCGCCGCGCTGAGGTGCGGAGGGAGCGGCGGGCGCGGCCCGGCGGCG
>VXAZ01002138.1:1788351-1899213 GCA_013399875.1 Gymnorhina tibicen
TGGGAGTCACCGCGTGGTTCGGTTCCCGCCGTTGGGCTGTGAGGAGGCGGAGCTAGGAGCTGACGGCAAAAATGAGCCTTCGGAGAGGCCCAAGAAGCGAGGAGCGCCGGAGTGGTGTTTTCGTGCTTCTGGTGTGCTCGGGGAAGCGCAGGGCTGGGCACGGAGCTCGGGTGTTCCCTCCGGTGGTAACTGCAGCCGTACGCGTTCTTGGCATGGGAACACACGTGAGCGCAAAAACACAGAGCCGTCGTTGTGTTACATCACAGTTTTTATACTGAGAATTTAAAAACTTGAGTGTGTTCTGGGGCAAACAGCTCCCTGAGAAGAGGTCTTCGTATGGCGTGTTTCGCCTGCCTTGCAGAGTTCTTCAGACATTTGGGCGCGTGTTGCTGTTCCTTATCCAGATCTACGGAGATCTGCAGAAGCCTCTGCTTGATCTCTGAGGGCACGAAAAGAATGAGATCAGTGAGTGGGAAGGAACTGGATCCGCCAGGGAGATGCAGGAACAAACTGTTCTTCGTACTCCAGTTACGCGTCATTAACTTGTGGGAGCACGGAGCCGTTCCCCGCGGGTGCTCGGTGGTGCTGCTGCAGCGGGAGGCAGCGGTGTGAACACCGGGCCTTCCCGCTCCAGGGAGCGGCGTGGCTCGGGGGCTGTGCTCTGTCCCTCCCGCACAAAGGAATGCAGTTTTCGGAATCCTCCAGTCTGGCTACAAGCTTTTCTCCGTGTCACACCATACCCAAGGTGGGCATGGTAAAACGCTTTTTTTTTTTCACTGAACACGTATCTCTAGTGGAACCACTAAAAGAAAAGTTTATACATGCCAGACACATTTTTAAACTTTTTTTCTCCCTGGTATTTTGCTTGGTACCGGGGAGGAAAATCCGTTGCAATTTATGTAATTGGACGGGGTTGGGAATCCAAATGAAATTTCCTTATTTAGCAGCCTCCTTATAGTAGGATCCATCTTTATGTAGGTCAGGAAGTGAAAAAAGGCCAGGACCAGGCATACTTTTCAGCAAGTGATTTTGCAAACTGTGGGTGAGGAAAGTTCTATGTTTGGTGTCCTTTTGCCCTTTTGTTAAATGGAAATCATTTAACAACATCCCAATAAATGGGATGTCTTGGTCCAGCCATTAAATACTACTTTGTATATGTAAATAGGTAAAATTCCACAGGATTTGTGGTTGTAGATTTATCAGTAAAGATCCAAACCAGAAATACTAAATTCATACCTAGAGAAAATTAGATTGCTGCATAGCTGACACATGCTAAATGATGCAGCACTTTTCAGGGCAGCAAATACCCAGTTTTGCTGTTTAAAGGAGAAATGTGAGTGATTTGCCTTTTGCCATTCTGCATCTAAGACTGGAAGGTTAGCAGGAGCTGTGACAGAGCAAACGGAGGAAAACATTTCATTTGTTATCTTTTAAACTTCCTTTTCCTTTTGTTTGTGAGCCCAACGGAGTAGTAACTGAATAACTACACTGTGAAGTGGATTTTAATATTGGCATTCATTGTGCAATGTGTCCTCTGACCAGCATGTGGGGATATGCCCATGTACTTGAAGAGAACATTATATGCCCACTACAGTTTTATACAAGGAAAAGTCACTTGGTATAACTGGCTTAACACATTAAATAAAAAATATATACAGCATGAAACAACATACAGTGTTGCACAAATCTCAACTTCCCTCTGTAGTAGACATGGCTATTTTATTTAAAAGAATTATTTTAATCCTAAAATCAGATTACTGTAAATTGAATAATTCAAATGTGTCTTCAAATAAAGTATAAGCCATATTTTTATTCCACTTATCACCTATCTTAGCAAATTTTCTTTTCTGTGCCGGAGAATTCATATAGTACCAGCCTTAGTACCTTAGGGGATCCCCCTTCTTGGGGCTAAAGACACAGAGAGTGGGGGGAAGGGAGTACGTGCTCTGGTGCCACAGCACTGCTTGGGCTCCCTGCCACTCAGCACAACCAATCCTGCACCCACTGGCACTAAACCTGCCACAGTGGGGTTCTGGAGCTGCAGTGCTCAAGAGAACTGTGGGTTGCTTGCACCCCAAAATTCCCAATGTCCATTCCAGTACTTGTAAAAAAACCTCAGAGATGCAAAATCCAGTGAAAACAAGAAATGTAAATTTGCTTAATTTCAGGGATGGAATTTATTTCCTTGTAAGTGCCTTAGCACTGAGGGTTTCCTATTACCATTGCACAGTCTTCTTACTGATGGTCACAACAAGCAGGAAACTATTTTCAGTTCCCCTGCCTTTATTAAAATAGCAGTGCTTGGCTACTGCCTGGTGATAGCTGTCAGCACAATTGTGGTTTTTAAATGGTACCCCAGTTAATCCCCCACTGAGATAATACAAAAATGGGGAAGTAATCATCTATAGGGTTAACTAGTATGTACTTTATGCTTAATTACTAGAAAACATCTTTCAGTTTACATGTTTTTGAAGGTTACAGTGTTATGGCATACAACTTTCTGTATAGTTAATAGCAGACATGGACTCCACTCTCTGCCTCCATTTTCTCCTGGCAACAGCCAGGACATACTTTATAAACTTCAATTCTGCATTTCAAACCCCTTTGCTTTATACTTTGATGTGCTGCAGACTATAGAAAATAGAAGTGGGCGTCCAGAACAGCTGATAACATGAAATTAGAGATGTCAGCATTTTGCTGTGAGAAATTACCAACCTTTGTGTGAAGCCTTTGTGTAGAATATTCTTGATTAAGACAAAGAAAAGGCTTTAGAATGCAAATAGCCTTACAAACAAGGGATGGTCAGACTCTTTTATGCCATTTCTGTTTTACATTTCATCCTTAGATTCTTCACAGTATCCATGTAGACAACTCACACATACACAGAGTACATGTTTTATATGCTCTGCCACTTTATAGCTGAGCATGTTGTAGTTCTCTGCCTGCCCACCCTGCTCACAAACAATTCTGGTTAGCGCAAATGCAAATGTGCTTACCAGTTATTAAGGCCAATTATTTATTAACTGATGGCAACATGCTGAAACAACTTGAACAGTTTTTGACCTGATTGTGAACATAAATCACTACAGAAATACTAAACCGATAACATTGCAAGTTCTGTGGTTAACTCAAGGCATCTGATAAAGGGAGCTGGGTAAGGGAAAACTGGGGATACATATCTTCAAATTAATATAAGTGAAACCAAAAACCTGCAACCCCCCACTCCCCTCATCCTCTCAGGCCACAAACTATAGCTGAAATAGCCAAAGGAAAGCTATTCACGATGAATGCTGAGAAAATGAAAAAGCAGTGAAGGACAAGGATGAACCCAGGACAGGGAGTCTGTAATGAAGGAAACTAGCTCACCTTGTGTTAGGGATGAAGCTCTAGCACTCACAAACCCTTGCGTGGATCCAGTGTCCCCAAGCCCACACAAGCTGGCACTGAGTGACTCCCCCATGCCCTGGCAGTATGGCAGAAGCCACACAAGTGCCCAGGCAACTGCAGGTTGGGGCTGACGCTGCTGAACATTTTTGAGCGTCCTACACAGGGGGTTGGGAGTGCAGCCCCTTCCCACATGTGGCATAATTTCATCCTATTGAAGGGATGTTTCACACGATTACATGAATTTTTCTGTTATAAATAGATCAGCAGGCCAGGTGCTAACTGAGCACCAGGAAATTCCCATGTCATCTTTTGGGTTTTTTGGTTTAAGAGCTGGATGCCGAGACACCGGTTCCCACGTCATTAAACCGGGCATTTGGTCAGGCCAAAACTGACCTTTGATTTTTAAGATGCAATCCTACATGAATACAATATCAATAATTGAGCGGGTTGTGCCCTGCAGAGACCAATTTGGTAACACGCTGAACCTCAGCTTATAAAATAGCTCCAAGTGGTGCCACATGCTGCTGATTCTGACATGACACTGTGTCTTTGCACGGCAGCATGATGAAGCACCCTAAAATTAGCCTTCTTACTATTTCGTAAAGAGCAGGCAGAAAGGTAGCAGCCTGCACTCAGGAGAACAAAGAGGCACAGGAGAGGACCAGAACTGAGGCTCACACACAGCCTGGTCACGACACTTCATGGTGAGCACTCTTGGCTTCTTTGCAAATTTCCATGTTGGATTGTTTAGTGTAATTTCTTATGCCAAGCACGGGGTGACCTGATTGTGAAGAAAGGAAGGTGCTCGTGTAAACAGAGGTGGAGAGGAGGGACCTGTTCTTCTCAGGGGGCTTGGGATTCAGGAGAAGGGAAAACGAACAGTGAAAATTACATGGATGGTCTCTTTTCTTAGGGGTGTGGTGGGAGCTGGCATTTAATTCACAGAACTAAGTTTGTTGTTACTGGAATAGAACTGGGAATGGAAGAAAAAAAATGGGCTGATATGAAAATCAGAAACAACATGAAAAAGTCCCTTTCTGTTGAGCCAAACTGATTTTTTCCTGATACTCAGTTCTATCTCTATCCCACTTACTGCATGATAAAGTCCTTGGCTGTACAAGGAGTAACATTTGAGAGCAAAAAAACAAATCCAACTTCCAGGCAGCAGGAAGATAGGCATGGATGTGTTTATGTGTGGGAACAGACATAGCGAAGGAAAAGGTCCTAGACCACAGTAACACAGATGAGGAGAAAAGAGAAACTGTGAGGAAACATTTGAATATCAGAGGGCACAAGAGGCATGCTATGAAAGGGATGTGAGCACTGACTGCTAGGAGGGAAGGAGGCACAACACACGTCTCTAGGAAGCAGAGGACCCCCCCATCAGCTGGGTGTGACAGCCTGTGGCCCCATACCTAAACAACTGTCAGTACATGCTGTTTTCTCTGTTCCTGGGGTAGCACTCTGAGAAGAATAGCTGGGAAGAAAATAACACAGAGGCATAAACCATGACTGATACATTCAAACTACATACAGCTGCTTCTGCTATTAGTTATCTCTCAGAAATACGGGACTATTTTGCAACACAGATATTTGTGTTCAGTAAAGATGATTGGACAGTACTCTGCAGCTTTTGTGATTTAATTCGGGACAATATTCATGATTTCACATGTATTACTGAAACCCAGAGAGGCATGATTCTGTAAGATCTCTTCTGTGCTGTTAGCAACCAACAGATACTTGGTAGAGCGTGGACTGAAGTGTGGTGTCAGAGTGGGAGTGAATCTATGACATTTGTATCAACCACAGTACAGGACACCTCTGTTCATAAAGGGGATTAAATATTTATGGTGGTCAAAGAGTCTTGGGCAGATGGAAAATTAAATTTCTCTTGCAGATGTTGTTAAGGAGCTCCACAGAATTTTTATGTGAGCAGTCAGAGCTTGGAGTCCTTGAAGGGCTGTAACTCTTTAATTTCCTAGAATATAAATCTCAACCTTGGCACTAGAATAAAAAATTTAAAAAAAATTTGGAGACAGAAGGTAAGTGAACTGTATGAGCTGAGCAATCAAATCCTCATAACTGTGTGAAAAATGAAATCACTGCTGCTACCTACACACAATTCCTATGTAGAGAAACCCAGTGACTCCTTATGTTCCCAGAGGTCTCCTAAGTCAATTTATTTAGGAAAGAAAAATTGCCACAAATTTGTAATCTTCTGTTTCTGTTTACTGACACTGGAGTGGAGTGAAGTGCTGCCAATTTGGTTGTTGACTTTTTAGTATGAGCAATTTGGATGCTCCTATTTCGCTGCAGAAGACTTTGGGTCAATGTTTTTGGGATAATGTTTCTTTGTTTATTTGGTCTACCAGCACAGAACAAACTGCTTCCATTTAAAAGTTCAAGCTTGAAAGGGGAAGCCAAAGCAACTGTATATCTTTTGGAAGCAGAAACAGTAGAGCAGCCACTTGTGCCAAATCTCCATTGCATTTAGCTATGTTTTTTTCTTGGATAGGGAAGGAGGTGGCAGTGATTCATCACCTATGTCTGCCTGATGAAGGCTTTCTTGTCATTAATGTCAGCAAGTCACTAGGACACCACTAAATATGATCACTAGTCCCAGTCAGAAATGATAATTTCAGGGGTACTGGATACTCCCCACTTAACACACACATATTTACTTTCATAGAAGAATAATACAGAGTTATTTTCAGCTTCTGGGCAAGGTTCTAGAGCAGCAAAATTACTTCTAAATGTACATAGACATGAATTTGAGAGTAGTCCTAGAGCTTGGGACCCTGGAGATTTAAGTGAGATTGTTCCTGAGACTGTCTCAGACAGATCATTTCAAGAGTATCCAACTGATACAGCAGCTTCTGTTCACCCCATGACCCAGTGGAGACATCCAAAGCCAGACAGATTACAGGAGAGTCAGCTTGAAACACCAATTTCATCAGAGAACAGTTACACATAATGTTTTAGCCAGTAGACTTGTCAAAAAATACTGTGCCCAAATGTGATATAACTTCTGCAAATACAAACAATTCAATTCAAACACTATTAGGTGCTTACAGCTTGTAGCAAACTCAGCCAGGCAAACTGGCTCTTTAACAGGTGGTATCAATATTACAAATTAAATTCCTTTGAGTAAAATTTCTTTTTTTTTTTAATAAAATGAAGGAAAGGAATGCTTTTTTGTCTCATGAACAAGAGGTTGCTTTGTAGTAAGAAGCATTAGAATTAAAAATCACTTTTCTGAGAGGCAAATTATGTGATCTTTATCATTTTCCCTGACCTCGTGTTCAAGTTTGAGCCTCTAAATAGCTCATCACCATTATAAACCTGTTTGTGTTGTCTTCCATGTTTATAATAACCATAAGCATCAAAATAGTCTGTGCGTAACTATAATAATCCCTACTTATTTTGCTGCAGAATTATAATAGGCAAGAATCTAGAAATGTTCCATTTATAGCCATTACAAACAGTTGTAATTTCCAGAGTGTTGTATCAGCAGTGACCCCTTAAGAATCCAGTATTTGGGATTAAAGTGTCTGCACATTTTCAACTCAAATTTATGAACCATGTTATCTTTTGGCAAAGTTTTAGTTTAGGATAGTTAATAGCAACACATACAGTTTTAAAATCTTCATTTTGAAACTTCCCACACCATTAGTTTTACAGCTAATTTTGACTGGATATAGAACTATTTGCCCAAGTAACAACAAAACAGATACTGCTATTATAATGATTTTCTGATGTTTTCTAAAAAACCTACAGCAAGTTAAAAGAAATACCATTTGACAAGTAGAATTAAATGGATTTTAAAATACAATTTAATTATATATATTTTGAAGTGAAATTTAAAAGCTCAAGAATTATCAAATAAATTTCAGTTCAAGAAATATGTCATTTTTTTACATTAATTTTTGAGACATTAAAGATTCAAATAGCATGCTTGACTCTGCCATGCTTCCTTTGGACATATACTGATCAACATAAAGAGAATAAAACCAGAAACTAGTAATATATTCCTCATCAACTATTTTCCGATGTAAAACTGTGGCTTCATCAAATCCTGCATCTCAGGATCTAGACCAGAGAGATCTTCACATCTCTGCAAAAGATCCAAAGGTTTTTTCTTGTGCCACAGAAATAGACACCAAGTATTTCAGGATTAGGAAGCATGCAGTATATAAAGAGTTTCTTTCCTGAGTTTTCCAAACCCAGGAAACAATCCTGTTTGGAGCACTGTTACCCCTCCTTAATACCTCCAATAACACAACTGAAAGGAGCCTGTGGGAGCGCACGGAAAGTCATTGTATCTGCAAGTGACTGTTCTTAGAGGACTCATCCTTGGGAGTCAAATTATCCATCAGTTCTTGGATTTTCAGCTTTATTATCTTGACTACAGCTGGGAAAACTCTAGAAGTTCTTCCCACTGAGTTCTTTCTCTTCGCCCTCCCCAGCCACTCAAAGCCATCATTTTCCCTGCTTCCCTTTCCTCTAAGTCAAACCCTGAGACAAGTCAATTATTTCTCAGTGGAAGCCAATTTAAACTAGCTGAGTCTTGACGGGTTTATATCACAGCTCAAAACCCCACAATTGATCATGTCAAGTATGAAACCCCACGTTTTTACTCCTTGCATTTCACATGAACTCTATCCAGCACTGCATGAGAGCAGCACTTCTGGCTCCCCTTCCAGCTCCAGCCCCCACTTACACTTCTCTGTAACACCTTTAAATCCTATTCAGCAGAAAAATGCACAACAAATCCGCTCCACACAGCAGGAATAGTTTTCATATCCACAGGTTATAAACATTGTGATTGAGACTTTCTGAACTATGTGCCTTCAAAATATGTATTGTCATTTTCAAAAAACGGTGAGTAAAGATTTAGGTGACTGCCTCTAGTCATTCTAACATCAAACTCTTGGCCAATGTGAAGGTATGTGAACACCTCAAGTGGGAATGCACAAGTGGATCTACACAGGCAAGTCCTTAAATTTTCAACAAAAATGTAATAACATTTAAAGCATATCTTTTTGACAATTTAATGAAAACATAGTCTTGGTCTTCATATCCTGTCTTTGACTTTCCAAACTAGTAAATGTTTCTTCACAAAATAGATATTTTCTTGATTTACCATGTTGTCCTGATTTAACATTAAGAGCATTACATCTAAAATTTAGTTCAAATGTTGAATTTCCACAGCCTCACATCAACAATTAAGTGTGCCAAAAAGGTTTTGTTGTGCTTTAAAAGGCCTTTGCTAATCAGATTAAATGAAAAACACTTACCATATTTACATTTTCTTTCTAAGTATCACAGTTTGAAGTCTTCCAATATTCTTCCTTTTCTAAAGCAAAAAAAAAAGTGAGACATTTAAAAAAGGATTTTCAAAGGCACCCCAGCCAGAAAGAGAATTCCTTTTTATAACTGGTGGCATAGCACAAGGCATTAATATGTGTCACTGATGTATCAGTTGATCTAAACTTGGCTTGTAATATGCATGGTTTATCAGATCACAATGTATTTTAAATTCTGTGATAGATCTTTTGACTCCTTCCACTGAGTAAATAATGTTTTGACTGGTACGAAATTAGATAGTTCTGGAGACTGACAACTGAATAAGCAGAACCACTGGCCTGGGAAAGTATTCATCAGTATTTCTGACTACGAGGTGATTTATTTGAAATAAATTAGAGGTCTTATTTAAATTCCTAAAAGAAAAGTCATATTCTCCTTTCTTTTTTCTTATCCTCACTCTTTGTCTGTCTTACATATGTGTGAAAGTCACCTCTGGCATAGCTAACCATCTGCTTGGCTAGTCAGAACGGCCAGTACCTCCCACTATTGTTACTCTGAGGGAATTTTCTGGGTCATGATCATGTAAGTGAGCTTACATTACCTGAATGCCATTTGTTCTTCAGCTAAACAGAATGGTTGTGACACTGATGGTGTTTCATAAGCTGGTACTAACAATTTCCTTTAATTCTCATCTCTGACGCTTCTGAAAGTTTGCTTGTGTTTTGACATGAAAGACCTTTTTTTAAAATTAAATCTATTAAATCTGTCGGTAGTGCTGTATCCTTAAAACCCCCCGGTGTTCTGAAGCTTCATCAGCATCTATAGATAAAATTTTGCAGTGCATCGTCATATACATTTTTACAGTTCATGTTATAATGCACGTCAGTTTAGTGTTACAATGCAACATTTAAAGTGGGAAGGTGACTCAGTGGCTTGAGGGAAGGCGTTCCAGACAGATGAGGCAGCGTAAGGGAAAGGGTGCCAGAATCACCGGGAGGGGGCCGGTAAACTGATCTCAGGTGTGCACAGTGAGGTGACACACTCAAGTGTTGGGAAAACAGGAACTCCAGCCACCTAACGGGAGTCAGAGTTTGGGGATGATATCCTAGCTATGTTTTCATATCAAAATGACCCTATTTTAATTCAAAGGAGGAACATTTTCAAAGCCCTGGGACTCCTGCCAAGGGCTTTTCCCTTTGTCAGGGCAATCGGAGCCAGGCAGATCGCTGTGCACAGAGCACTCAGCAGCACTCTCCTGGGTACAACCTGGCAACACGATTCCCGAACACCACGGGCCATTCCTGCCTTTTATTTGTTGGCACAAAGACTGCCACGCTTTTCTGCTGCCCCCACGTGTCGAGATGAGAGGTTCCCTGGAGGTGTGGCTATAACCTGTCTTGCCCAGCTCTGTCCTCTTCCCTCAGCTCATCCTGTCGCACCCCTGCAATACACTACACACGGGCTCTGCTTTCCATGGAGTTTGCTTCTGTCGTATTTTAGCAAACTGTTCTCAGACCATGCTCTCCTGCTACCTAAACCATGCACTTCTATGCAATCTACCTAACCAAGCTCTTATCTCTAGCCAGTTCTTCCAGTCACCTCACTGAACAATCATGTTGCTGTTCTCCAGACTGTTTATCTAAGGTGAGGTGATCCCACGGCCGCAGGTTCAGAGGTGGGCTGACTGTCATGCCACTACTGATAAACACTGAAACTCTCATCTGAATGTGCCTGGAAAGCAAGAGGTCTCAAGAAATTATTTTTAAAATGTAGAAATGTAGACTATACATGAATGCTCTCTCCTTATTTTCATCTGCCAACAGCTTAAGACATTCTAATTAAGGGTGTATCTTGTGAAGTACAATTTTGGCAACTGCATTATTGAATGTTTTGTCCTATTAAACATCTGACTCAAGCTGGTATTTAGCACAGTTTTGGTTGTCTAGAACAGGTTCAAAAGCCTCTGATGCTCAAAACACCAGCCATTCATTCTGGGTTTGGGTTCTCTAAAATCCTAAGGCTCCTGATCTACACTGCCACCACGCTGAGCTGCCTCAGCCTCCTGCCACCTGCCCAGCCCTTTAGGGTAAATTTGCTGTAGGCTTCAGGGCCTCTAATATAGACCATACAACACTGGAAAGACACTACCCCTAAGCAGAAAAAAAATACTGAAGATACCTATATTTTATATATAGGGTATAAATGTTTTTAGCTCAGACAGAAGTCAAGAATCTTTGAGTTTATTTTCCTCACTACCATGCAACTCACATTAATCGGGTTTCCACAAATAACAGCAAATAAAAGTAATTTGTTTTGTTCTTTTGTGTTAAAATCACTTGCAAAAAGACTTTCAGTGAAATCTCCCTGTTCTTTCAGGGTTTGGGAATTTCTTTGCAAGTAGCCTGGGTTAAATTCTGCTTTCTGTTCTAGATGTATGAAGCCATTTAAGTGATAAGAATAAGGAGTGAACTGTAAATCTCTGTTTGACAAATGTGTAATTGGAAATGGAGACTGTGGTTACAAAATACGCCTCCCTGGACTGACTCTTAATCCACTTTTAAAAATACAATTCACAACATGTTGTTGTGTTAATCTCAACCCCAAGTCAAAAGCAGTCATGTTCCTGTCTCTGGACAACAGTGCGTGGTCGACAAAGGCAGACACTGTAGATGTCAGATCTACTTAATATCAACCACAGAAATAGCTACCAGGAGAAAAAAATTAAACTTCTCTACAAGTTTCTACAAGTATTTCAACAAGTTGTTCAAGTAATCAAAATATAAAGTACATAATATGGCTTTCACTGTAGCAATATTCCTGTATTTCCTTTACCTTTAGATTTAGGTAGGCAGATAACTCCACTCTTTGTACCAGTCACTCTGACAACATGTTCAGTTGATATTAATTATGGCTATGAATATTCTTATTATATGTTTTGGAGATGTATGTTCTGAAGAGAGGGAAAACAAATTGAAATTGATGGATCTGTAGCTGCTAGGGTCTAATCCTGCTTTATCTGAAGAACAATTTAGATAAGCCTTGAGAAAGAGGAGAGCAAAACCCATAAAGGAAAAGCAAAAGTACAAACAGTGTTTGGCTTAGTGCCCTCTCTTACATGAAATCCCAGGAAAACAAGTCCCTTGGTGTGTCAGCTCCAGTGAGATACTGCACACCTGGCAGGCTGAGGCAGTGCCAGCCGGGGCTGTCTCAGCTGGAGACCTGAAACAACACAGCAAAATTAGCCTTGTCTGCTACGCCAGGTTCTTACTAAAAACAAGAGAAGGAAAGACATAAAAGACAAGAAATAAAGAGGAAGTAACAGCAGACAAGGAAGGAGAGGGGTCATAGCAGGAAGGCAAATCTCACATATCACACAGTGTCCCAAGTTAGGTGAAGAACTAGAACTGGCATTATCAGATCCCCTTTTAATGGTCTGTTTTGGTCTAATCATGCCTTGCAATTAGGACAGTGAAATCCTATAGTGTCAAAATGGATCCCATAGTCTCTGGTGATGTTGGGAGCAACAGCCCTGACTGTAGATCTCACACTTTTCAATCAAGCTGGTCCTTTGGCATCAGTGGCAAATCAAGCTTCCTCCTGCTTCACTTGCCCAAAGAAAGTCATGAATGGAAGAGCACATACTCAGTAATCAAACCCAGCTTCTGTGTTATTAATTTTAATAATTGATTTCTGATCCTGTGTTCTGTCAATTACGAGACACAGTCTCCAAGACATTGGGTAGTATAGATAGGAGTCCTCATTAGTTTTATCTCGTAAGTTTCTAAATTATTTTTAAAGCCAATCTGATATAAGAGGTTGCATCAAACTTTTGCTTCTTTGGGCAACTGCTGGTCTCTCTGTCTTGGTATTTGCCATGTGCTCTACAAATCATTGAGGTCTGAGGGTGCTGACCACAGGAAGAAGACTGGTGTGAGCCAAATTCTGCACCCAGACATGGTAACTTCCAGGAGACCCTACTCAGCCACAGGAGCCTTTCCAGGGAGAGCTCATGCATATTCTATTTGAACCATAAGGGGAAACTATCCACTTTAAAATCTCAATGCTAGCAGCTTGTAAAATGTTGGTTAGATATCCCAACATTAAAAAAAATTAAAAAGTGATTTCCCTTAGGAAAGGAAGAATGTAGAAGCTAATGCAATATTAACTGTACAGGGAACAGTGAAATGCCTGTGAACACTTTTTGCTAACTCTTTAGTATCACAGGCATTTTTGAAAGGCTGGTATTATATAGGATAATATTGTACAATGGCTAATAATGGAAAAAAAAATTCATATTTTAAAATAAGGACACAGTGTCCTCCATGTTTTTTAGACAGGGAACCTGCCTAAAAGAATCTAACGCTTTTATAACTGAGTAGAAGTTTTTTACAAAAAAGGGATTTCACAAATCCACTTTTACAATTGCCACCCATAACATCAATTACTTCATGTTCTGGGGATTACCTATCTTTATAACATTTTTCAGCTGTACCTTTTCTACTGCAACAAAGCAAACTACTGGTGCATTTTAACCTATTGAATAATTTTGAAAAGCAAATAGATGGAACGTTGGGGTACAAGAGATTGTGGCTCTGTGTGGATGACTGGAAGACTGCTTTCATTACTGTGGTTATAACTTTCTGGGAAAGTCTGACTCGTCTCCTATTGATGATAGTGACAGAACAAACTGATTTCATTGGAAACAGCATCAGCCCCCCTAAACCACTAGTACATTTCCTCTAAATAATGCATGAGACTGAAAAATTCTCTAGGAACACTTGGGCAATCCTCAGATGAGCTGAGGATTGAAGCTGCCCTGTGCAATGATAAAGCCTGTTTTGGGCTGGGTGCAAAAGAAATAGGCACTCAAGGAATGTTTAAACATTATTATTTGTACTTTTTATAGGAAAGAGGTACCATTTCTATCATCCTTCTAATATGTCTCCACTTCTAAAATTAGAATCCAAATTAGAATTACACAATACCTGGCAGACTCATGATAAGAGATGTGCTGCATAGTGATATGAATAGAAAATACCCAACTCATCTGACACAAGGTTTATAAATTACTATTGAAATAGCTTTTCCAGGAACATCCAGAAATTTGCCATTAACACTTTTCTTACCAAAGGAATAATGGCCTTAAGATAATTCATAAAAGTCTATAAAAGAGAAACAGGGTTTGCCACTGCTGTTCAAATTACCGGGCCTTTAATTGTAGTTATTAAAGCAGCAACAGCCACTGATACTTCAAAAAAAGACGTCGCTGCTCTTGCCCAAAGCTGCGCAGGTAGGGAGCAATTCACTGCCCTGGGAACAACCTAGTCTAACAAAAGGCAAAGTGGGTACTTTATGAGTCAACATTCATATTTGACCAGCAGAATGGTCACAATCTAAGCCTCTCTTCTGCTGGTACTCCTTCAGCTCATTAGAACAAACTCAGCTAATGCACTATTACATATTACCCATTAGAAAGAAATCAGAACAGCCTTGGGAAGAGCAAGATCAGTGGTTGGTGGGATGCAAACCAAGAGAGGGTAGTAAATGTTTGCTCCACAGGGCTCTGGAGAGATCTGCAAAATCCTTGGAACTTGACTGCAAAGAGCCTTAAGGAAGCTTTCAAAGAAATGGCGTGTCTCATTTCTCATATAATGGTTCAGCACATGCCATTAATAGAACAGTATTAATTTCATCCTAGTATCTAGAAAATCAAGAATTTTCCATTTATGATAAATCTGTAGGTTTACAAATAAAGCTGGATAATCCTACTGAGGAATAACAGCCAACCAGCCACATACAAAGTTCCATTTTAAACTCCCTTCTTGTGAGTCCTGTTTGAGCTTGTGAAGGTAGTTTGGGCTTTGACAGCCAAGATCTGGAGAGAAATAGTGCTCATGTAATTTATTCTAGGACACTATGCCTCATTCTTCTGCCAGCCAGCAAAGACAAAAGGACATAAAGCTGGAGGTCATGATACTTTGAAGTGCCTTTTTAGTGCTCAGCAGGCAAAAGCCTGATTTGAATGTTTTCTATGACTGTAGACAGAGGAACCACAGTATTTTTATGGGCTTTATACTGTTACTTACAAACTAGTGAATCTAAAATTCTCTGGTGTTGCTCTATCAAAATGCCAGCTCTGCAAGACCTGGCACATCCACTGTGTATGCTCCAACTTTCCGTGGTTCCTGGCAGTTTTGGCCTTGTACCATCTGCTATTACAATGGTCAGTCTGTCTGCCACAGTAAAGGCTCATAACTTTTTGTGGTTTCTCAATGCTGTCCTTTCTACACAACCCTTAGCTTATTTGTCGCTCTGATTATTCAATGATTTTGCAATTTCAGCCTCTTAAACTCTGTCTTAAGTGGAAATTTCTTGCATTTTTTTAAATCAGCTTGAATAATTTTGCACGTCATGCACAAAGAGCAGTTCACAAACAGCACACAAACAGCAAGACTCCATGGCAATAATTGCATCTCAGCAGAACTCCCCATAGGTGTACAATTATTACCAGACACATCAGACTTTATTTTCAGGCTGCAGACTTTGTAGCCTACACAGCTACTGTCCCAACCACAGCAGCACAGGGTACCGTATCAAGAGGCAGTTTCTGCCAGCGCTGTATGGCTCACATCTACTGTTACAGATACTATAAAGAATATCTTAGATCTCTAGTCCAGGTATAAAGTTACATTAAGACGTCACCCAACCCATAAAATGCCTCACCTGTGCCCAAAAGAAGGGCTGACTTCACTACACAACCTTTCAATATCATCACCACCAACTCATGTTCATAAGCTATTCTTACAAGGGTATTTGTGCTGGTTTTTGCTGGGGTAGAGTGAAGTTTTTTTCCACAGTAGCTGGTATGGGGCTGTGGTTTGGATTTGTGCTGTAAGCAGTGTTGGTAACACAGGGAGGTTTTCATTACTGCTGAGCAGAGCTTACACAGAGCCAAGGCATCTTCTGTCTCTCAGCCCACCCCACCAGCGAGGGGCTGGGGGGCACAACGAGCTGGGATGGGACATGCTGGGACAGCTGACCCCAAGTGACCCAAGGGATATCTGAAAGCATGTTGGGGCCATGATCAGCACACAGAGCTGGGAGAAGAAGAAGGACATTCCAGGGAAATTCAGAGTCATAGAGTTTTGTCTTCCCATGTCACCATTACACGTGATGGGGCCCTGCTCTCCTAGGGATGGATGAACACCTGCCTGCCCAGGGGAGATGGGGAATGCAATAGGAATAGGCAGATCCATCAGGACAATGCATGGCTCTGAGGCTGGCGTCAGTGGAAAAATTTGGGGGTTGTTGACCATGGGAAGATCTACTCAACAGCTGGTCTACTCTGACACCTGACTGGATGCACCAGTCTCAGAGTGGAAAAGGAGCTCTAGCACAGGAGCTAGCGGGCTCATTGGCAGAGCTTTAAACCAGCTTGGAAGAGGGAAAGGGACATAACCAGGCTCGCCAGTGCTGAAGGATGGGATGCTGTGCCAAAACGTGAGGAAATGAGCACTAATGGATCCCTCAATCTATTTCACAAGGTGGTGGCTACAAAGTACCACACCTGAAATGTTTCTACACTAATGCACACAGTACCAGGAACAAACAAGAGGAGCGCCAGGCTTTGGCCCAGTCCCAGAGTTTGACATCACTGTATGAGTGAAACCTGGTGGGATGAGTCTTGTGCCTGGAATGCCCTGTTGGATGGTTACAGGCTCTTCAGGAGGGAAGGGCAGGACAGAAGAGGCAGAGGGATGGCACTGTATGGAATAGAAGGGTTAGAATGTATGGAGATCACACTTGAAAATGGCACAGTTGAGAGCCTCTGCATAAAATCAAGGGGCAAACAAGTAACACAGATGTCATCGTGGGAGTCTACTATAGACCTCCTAGGCAGGACAATGACACTGAGAAATTTTTCTTTGAGCATCTAAGGGATGCTTCCAAGTTAGCTGCCTGTGTCCTTATGGGGGACTTGTACTTGTCAGAAATTAACTGGTACAACCTAGGCCAGAAAATTCCTAAAAATCCTGGGTGACAACTTTATGGAACAGGTCCTAAGGGAGCCAACTCGGAAAGACGCTCTCATTGATCTGCTGCTTGTCAACAGAGAGGATCTTGTCAGCAAAGTGGGGATCAGGGCCGTCTTGGCCACAGCGACCACAAAGTGATTGAGTTTAAAATCTCTGTTGACAGGAGGAAAAGTGACAGCAGAACTTCAGCCCTGGGCATGAGGAGAGCAGACTTCAGGCTGTTCAGGGAATTAGTAAGCAAGGTTCCCTGGGAATATATTTTTGCAGGTGCTGGGGTCCATCAGTGCTGGTCACTTTTTAAATATCCCCTCCTAAGTGCACAGGAGCAGCAATTCCCAAATGCTGGATGGAAGTCAAGCAGGTGAGGCAGAAGACCAGCTTGGCCAAACAGGAATCTTCTCTTGGAAATAAGGCAAAAAAGGAAGGCGTGTGCCCAGTGGAAGCAAGGTCAGGAGACATGGGAAAAATACAGATATGTTGCTTGCCACTGCAGGGATAAAATTTGTGTGGCCAAAGCTCAACTAGAGTTGAAGCTGACAGAACTGTAAGGGACAGTAAAAAAATTTTTTTTCAAATATAATAATGGCAAAAGGCAGTGTAGAAATAACATCAGCCTGTTCCAGGATGAGGATGGTCACAAACAGGGACATGGACATGGCAGAGCTGTTTAATGCATTCTTTGCCTCTGTCTTCAACATGGATGATGGACCAAGGGGGTCTCAGTGCCCTGAGCTGGAGGACCATGACTGTGAGAACGATCAATTCCCAGCTGACACTGAAATTCTGCAGGATCTGCTGCTCCAGCTGGATCCCTACAAATCCATGGGGCCTGATGGGATTCATCCAAGAATCCACAAAGAGCTGCTGATGTCATCGCAAAGCCTCTCTCTATGATTTTGAGTTGTCTTGGGAATCCAGAGAGGTCCCAGCTAACTGTAAGCTGGCAAACGTTGTCCCAATTTTCAAGGAGGCCAAGAAGGAGGACCATGGAAACTAAACCTGTCAGTGTCACTTCAGTGCCTGGCAAAGTTATGGAGAAGATTATTCTGGGAGGCATTGAAAAACACCTGAGAGAATGCAGTCATTGGTCACAGCCAGCACGGCTTCATGAGAGAGAAGACCTGCTTATCAAACCTGATTTCCTTTTATGACAAGGTAACCCACCAAGTTGATCAAGAGAAGCCCGTTGATGTAATCCTTCTGGATTTCAGTAAATCTGAATCTGCAATTTTGATACAGTCTCTCCCAGGATCCTTCTGGACAAAATGCCGATCCCACAAACACATTATGGGATGGGTGAACAACTGGCTCATGGATCAGGTGCAAAGGGTGACATCAGACTGGTGACCTGTCACTAGTGGGGTTCCACAGGGCTCCATCCTCAGCCCTGTGCTCTTCAACATCTTCATAAATGACTTGGACACAGGACTGGAAGGGATACTAAGCAAGCTTGCAGATGACACAAAGCTGGGAGGCCCTGCAGAGAGGCCTTGACAGATTAGAACACTGGGAAATCATCAGCCATATGAAGCTCAACAAGGGAAAGTGCTGGATTCTGAACCTGGGATGGGGCAACCGTCTCGTCTCTGTGGTGACCAGTGACAGGACCTGGGCGAATGGCCTGAAGTTGTGTCAGGGGAGGTTTAGGTTGGATTTTAGAAAAAGGTTCTTGACCCTTTTTCACCCAGAGGGTGGCTGGGCACTGGAACAGATTCCCCAGGGATGTGGTCAGAGCCCCAAGCCTGACAGAGCTCAAGCAGTGTTTGGACAACGCTCTCAGGCATATGACCCTTGGGGATGGTCCTGTGCAGGGCCAGGAGTTGGACTTGATGATCTTTATGGGTCCCTTCCAACTCAGCTTATTCTGTGATTCTGTGTGAAATCGTTGCTTTTATTCGCTTGTGTGCACGGCTTTTGTTTCATTTATTAAACTACCTTTATCTGAGTCCATAAATTTCCTCACTTTCACCCTTTCAGTTCTCTCCCCCAACCCGCCAGTGGTTGGGAGTGAGCAGCTGTGTGTGGCCTTATCAGCTTGGGTTAAACCACGACAATATTTTACAAAAAGAGAGGAAAATAATAGAAAAGTATCTTCAATGCATCAGGAAATTTTACATGAGAGAACTGCCTTTCCCTCTGATTTTTCCTACTGTTATGACTCATAAAATAACTTTCTGAAGAACTACATTCCACATATGAACCTCTTTTCTAGCACAGGTGCTCCCTTGATAATGTTTTGAGAGATCTGGGAGGTCAAGAAGCCAGCTATTACATCATTAGCTATGAAAAATCTTATATATCAATTCTCCATCAAAAATGCATAACACTTGATTAATCTTTTAAAATCAGAATTGCGACAAGCATTTTTAATAAAATAATGCATCAACAATTGAGAAGCATTTTGGGTAAGATGAACTGTTTAAAATTGCAGACGACTTTTTGTTGCTGCATTCAAGTCATTTTGTTGCCACATGTTCGTAGGAAGAGTAGAAATGAAAATCTCATCTCTGCGTTTACCAACTGATGTGGTAGGTTTTAGCCAGTCAAGGTTTTAAGTAATGAAATTCTATATAGTAACAGGGTTTCTCGGTGTATTGGTTCAAGTGTGTTGAAATTATTCCAACTATGTTTATTTCTAGTTTTATTTACAGCTTAGTTTCGATTGCCTCTTTTAATTACTTTTCCTCCAACAGTTCATTTCTATGCATTCAATAACAAATTTAGAAGTTCTAGCTTTTTGAGGATCTATAGTTACAGGTCATCCTGAAGGATTTCTGCACTGTTTCACTGTTGATCAAACTGAACACTCCAAAGAAGTCAGGAATATTTTACTATTTAAATCACACGTTTGCTGAGTTTGCCTTTGGAGTTGCAAAACTTTCATGTTGTTACCAGCTGATGGGTTTCCCTGTGACTGTAATCTTCAAGTTCTGATCAAAACTTAACGAAAGAGCGATAAGTAGTAATTTGAAAAGGCTGAAGTGTAAAGCAGCTGACAAGAGTGATACAATGCCACTACAGAGCCTCTTGGATGAATCAGCAAAACCCACATATGCAGCTATAGGGGCCGTTTCACGAGCGAGGAGAAGGCATTCAGTGCCCATAGGTGCTGTGGGAGCAGTGGATTCCCTGTCCAATGAGGTGGAATGCTCCGCGGGCACATGGTTTACGCTGCTCAAAATAACTTGGGACCTGCAAACTGACAAATGCTATTGCTCCGGTGGTGACAGGTTGTCCAGCTCCTTACAGCCATCCTCATAATAACGAAGGTTAACTTCCTTCACTGTATGGACTCCTAGCTGTTTCTGCTCCTGAGGACTCGAAGAATCCCCTCACTTCCTTAACTTTAATCTCGCACTTCTGGATAACTGTCATCGCTACTAACTGCCAGGGTTGGGCAGCAACATCTGGAGGAATTAAAAAAGGTAATCCCTCAATTTTAGATTGGTCTACATTTTGATTTTGCCGAGTGTAGCGGAAGGGTTTGATAAGTGTGTGTATCTGAATGCTAATTATAGCTGGTAAAGCATATACAGGGAACAAATAACTTTTAAACTGATTTAGATTATGCTGAGGTACGTGCATTGCAGTGAAAGAGAAACAGTGCTCTGCGGCATTATAAAGGACCTGAATAGCATTGGTGGGGTTCTCAAAATCCCTCGGAGCCAGCCTGACTCCTCTAAAGAGTCAACAAGATTCTAATGACCTGAAAAGTTCCTTGCTGGGACTCTTTCCTCTGCCTGCTCATCTTCCCTTCATGAAATAATGGAGCGGTGAAATACTTACATTGTGGTATTCAGCCTTAAACCAAGATGCCATAATTTGGAATTCCTTCTTAAGCAAAATCAAACCTAATTTAATGTGACCCCCATAGTTAAATGCTTTCTATTTATTTAATTATTTATTCCGTCATGTAAAATGACCTCCGTGGCTATATTTAGTGCAGGGAGATCTGCTCTCTGGATTAATGTACACAACAGCTGCAGAAACAGTCCTGCTAGAAGGGCATAGCTCTCACCCTTGAGCTCTCACTATCTCCTTTGCTCTCTTTCTCTCTCTCAGAAAAGTATTTGACTGTCAGTAGCAAATGTTTGGCCCAATATATTGCAACATTAAGCAGTAATCAGAAGCCCATGTTAAGTTTTACCAAATAATCCATCAACAATTGACGAGAGAACAGAGTAGTTCCTGAGTATATGTTAATAGAACATTATACAAGTCATGCTAAAGACACTGATTACTTTATCAGCAGTTTTGTTTCGATCATGAGGTTTACATTTGTGAAGATGCTCTAGAGTTTCAGAGTGAAAACAAAATCATCAAGCGTTCATGGAACAATTTCATAAACTTCAGCTCTGCTCTTCTCCCTCTCCTACACCTCCTGAAGGTTCCTAAGGTCAGGATATTTCTTTGTTCTTGTCTGTCTTTTAATTTTTTTTTACTTTCAGAAACAGCTAACAAAATTAAACAGCAAGAGTGGTAGTTCTTGTAGCTGAGCAGAATGATATTTACATACCAAAAATATTTATAGTCAATTCAGGAGTTAGTTAGGTCTTGTACATGACAGAGTACCAAGCACAAATGGGAACTGTGTGCTCTGTGCTGGTTTTTATTCCTGTGCATTCTTTAGAGATTTTACAGCAGGTCTTGCTGTGGTACTGAAGGAATCTTTTTTATCAACAGCTGATAACAATTAGTAGTCTAAGCATATTTGCACATAAATACAACATTAAGAGAGTTTGTTAAAAATGTACACAATACCATAATGGCAACTGGGCAAAGCAACCTCAATTGTAAACTAAACCATGGGTGTGGGGGAAAAGAAAAAAAATCAGTTTCCTTTTCTGTTTAAAACTGAACTGGCTTAGTGCTTGTTTTCATAAAGAGGACAATTGTACAGGAATGGGCAAATTATTCCTGTAGAATATAAACCTCATTTAAACATTGCAGTTTGAAAATACGATTAAAAATATGAAGGCTTTTATGTTACAGTGTTCTTAGGGAAGACTGATAAAAAAACATAAAAAAGACAGAACAGCGGACAAAAAGAAATATAGTGAGACCGTGAAAAAAGAAAGGCACAATTCAAAAACCTGAGGTGGCAAATGCAATCCAGATTTCTTTTGTGTCTAATTTAAGACTTAAGTTCCCTTTTCCACTGGGAACCTGTATTTGTAGGAAAACTGGATTTCATTTTAAAACCAAACAGCCCATAGATTTGAAATTTCCAGACAAAGAGATGTGCAAATGCCACGTGGGTTGCACGGCCCTACTTTTCAGGCAGTTTGCACTTGTTCAGTCTGGCTACACAAGCCCTCAGTTGTGCAGTCATCAATACCCGTGTGTGAGTCCCTCACACTGGTGCCACTTATACACGCAGGGGTAGAACAGAGACTTTTGCTCAGCATTTTAAGTTGTGCAAATTCTCATTACAGTCCCAGTGCAGTGCTGTAATTTGTCAGTCTAGACTGAGCCTGTGCAATACCTTTGAACACTGGCAGCTAAGCTGTAGTTTCAGACCCAAACTAAAACATTACAGTAGTCCTCAACCACGTGCATTTGTGGATTTCTGCACTACTCCCACATACTGCCAAGCAGGACTCACAGAAATGACTGGGTTTAAATCATTTGGCTCACAATCCATGAAAATGGATTTGCAGTTTTAGCCATGAAAAAAGGTGTGCAGAGTGGTACGTCTGTGTTTGAACCAGGGTAAATGACTATTATTGCCTGTTAGTTATATTTTTATTGAGGACTTCCATATGTACATTTAGCATCAGATTGTGGATCTCTGCTGCTTTTGTTTAGGCCTTCCATATAAACTTTTACTCACATGGGCAATCCTTGATGGAAAGAGGACCATATACATTACTTGAATCAATAAAAACTTGTTCTACATTGCGAGCACTTGAAGTACACTCAGAACTTGTCCTGATATCTGAGGCCTGGCTGCACAGGTCATTGGGAGAGGAGGATGGAGCAGCATCCCAGGCAGGCCTCAAAGACAGCCATCACCTGTCTTCCTTTCAGACCTAATTTAAAAATCAGCTGAAATTTATTTGTTTCAAATTGATGTTGTTTCTTCAAGATACTGTTTGGCTTGCAGTTCAAGATTCACTGAGGAGGAAAAGGGAATTTGAGGCGTGGGATAAAGGGTCTCATTTCTCATTTTGAGAACTACTAAGGGACAATATTAATTATGAAAAAATGAAGACTTTTTGTGATCAGAGTGAAAATAGCTCTTTTCATTATATGAGAGTATAAAGGAAATGTTTAAGAAGTTGGAGAGCTCTTAATGTGCTTTTCCCTTGAAGCAGAGTATTTCCTCCTGCTTAGGGTGTCTAATACTGTAACAGTGAGGTCATGGGCCAGGGCGCGACTCCAAGTGCACACAGGGCTCTTGCAGTATCTGCTGCAGAATAACTTGAAGAGAGGATTTATCCCATCCCATTTCTGAGCGATTTTGTTTTGATGAGAATTTGTTACACTCCTGAGCCTGGAGGCTCTCTGTTTTCCATATTTAATTATATTACTTGAAATGGGAGTTCAGTTATCTGACTCATTACAAGGAATGGAATTCAAAGTCACTAATGTATCTAAAACAGAAAAGTAAGCCACCTTCTTGTACACAGTTTTCTAAACACTATTTTAAAAATATCTCATATGCACGCCCCCAAACACACAGAACTGCTAACCTCAGTCCTCTACTCCAGCCTAACCTTTCCTGTGTCTGGAGTCTCAACGTCTGTCTTGCAGCAGCCACAGCTTGTCAACAGGCAGTACCAGAAACAGTGACAATGGCAACTGCTAAGTGAGAATTCCTGCAAGCACACGAGAATGTGACTGTGATCATCCAACGTCTGCGAGACAGATCGCTTATGTCAGCTCTTACCTTGTTTTTCATAGCTGCAATCATACAGTTGGAACTCCCCCATAAACGTTGGTGTTCAACAGTCTATGGGTAAACGCAATTTCTGTGCAATTAAATTAATCATGAAGTTGATATAGCCTCTAATATTTGCCAAATTTTCCAGTTTCCACACTGAGGTGCTGGGCATGCAGAGTCTTGCTGTGTAAAGGCCACAAAGGTGCCTCTCTGCAGAGCAGAAGCAGCTTGCTGCTCTGATGCTGGGGTTTCACACAAAAGCACTCCCAACAGAAGTAACAGGAGCTTGAAAAGCTAAGACAGGAACAACATGAACTAACTAAAATTTCTCTTTTTAAGTTTTGAAAGCCAAAGAAGATGCTCAAATGCTTTTTGCATTGAATCTGCTAATTGTTTGTTCTGACACAGAGAAGGAGAGTTTGAAAAACTATCTTTAGGGCATCAAGCACTAGAAGCTGTTCTCACCAAATAAAACAGAGCTGTATCAGATATATCTGGGATTCCCTTCAACTTTGCTGAGATTTCACTAGTGCTGTTTCTGTATGTAAAGCTCAGATTCTTTCAGTGGTGACTCAGGAATGAGTCTAACAAACCTTAAACAAGAGGAAATGGAAGTGTTTGGTGTCACACTATGCAATACCTCTGTGGTGCAATTTTCCTCCCTTCCATGTAAGGATTTTCAAGCCACTGCCAAAACAAACTAATTCTACCTTTGTGAATATTTAATCCTAAAGATCACTTGGCTAATACGAGAACACTGCCATAGCCATAGGCTCTTGGAAACTCAAAGCTTGTTCAATTAGTTGGCTAATGGAAATTGAATTAGCAGAGTGAAGAAATTAATGGAGTCAGTTTTATTCATGGCATCCTCTGGTGCCTTTCAAGATAGCAGGTGCCCAAAATCACTGCTGTCCCAGGAAAGCCAAAGATGTTGCCCTTGGCGCTCTGGTTTGGTGCTGTAGGTAGTGAACCAGTCAAGAGAGGAGAACTGCAGGCTGCTGGTTTCAGTCACCCCATCTCCCCCCTAAGTAACACCAGTTTAGAGACATTATTTGTAACCAGCAATGCAACTCCTGCCCTTGATACAGGTTCATGACGACACTTTTCAGTCAGCAAAATTATCGGTGCTTTCATTGTCACCACAGATTGCTGCCTACTGTGCTTTTAGTTTGTCCTTCTTACTGCCTGCTCAACAGAGTTACCTGCACTTATCTGCTCAACAGAGACATCTGCAATTACAGTACAAATAGCACAGTTCTTTGGAAAAAAAACCCAACACAACAAACTGGACATCTCTCAAGGCATAAGCAAGGCAGAATTAATAACTGTAATGGGACTGCCCAGTAGCCTCACAGCAACATTCATTGAAAATTAACATTTTCCATTAAATTCAAAAGATCACATAATTCAAAATATTTTAAAACTTCAGTAGACAAGCACTGCCTCAAAGTGCTACATTTGACTAGAACCCAACTACTTCATTACTAAAAATAGATTAAAAAGTCATCTTCTACACAAGCTGAAAATAGAGAAGAGTTAGATATAAAATTCTGACCCTGGATGAGCTCTAAAGAAAAGCGATGGCGCTTTAAGTATTAAGAATTTGGCATCAGATTCCTTCTCATTAATCTCTTTCTTCCCAACTCCAGAAAGAGAACTCTGCTCCCTTCTACGTCTTCTGCTCCAGTGGGCAGAAGGAAGGAAGTTGTTCCAGGTCCTTTGCTGGGGAACTGTTTGTTTTCCTCCATTCACTGTCAGACAGTGGCTGCCTCACTAGGGTTTTTCAAGCTAGAATTATAAAACTATGTGCCAATCTAAACACATCTTTGAGAGTAGCTCCTTATATTGCAGTAATACTCCTTAAGCAAATCAGCAGAAATTATTTCTTTCATGTTTCAATGCTTTCAATCCATCAAAAGATGAATAGAAGATATGCAAGAACAAAGTCTCAAATACACCCAGAACAAAGTCTCAAATAACCACACTGAACGCACAGTTGCTTTACTATGGTTTCCCGCAGAAAAGCTGCACTGTGATTAACAAACTCTGTTGAAACAAACATAGCACTTAAACGAGAAAATCAAGCAATGTCTGTGCAACAGAGGAAAATGAAACCCTGAATAGTCTCAGTCAGATAATTTTATATAATCATATACTCTTTAGACAAAACCATTACAGGAGTTCTTCAAGTGCATTTGACTTCAGCAGGTTTTGATCACACTATATTCCTTCCCTACTTGCCTTTCCTCCTTAGAGTGTCCAGTGTTCTCTAAAGATCTGCATCATGTTTTTTCAGCTCTGATGACCTTTAGAGACACTGAGATGAAGATGTGCCGTTCTGAAATGCTGCAGAAAGAGCGGCCAAAAAATGCAGCAAGCTAAATTTTGCCACCTTGTAAAATACATACTTCTCCAGCCTTCCACTGTGTCCTGTAAAGCTACAAAGAGCTGGATGTTCTAATTCAGCCAGAGCCACCCGTGGAGAGGTCAGTGTGGAGCTGCATCCCTCCAGAGCTGTGACATCCCGCTGAGGCACACACGGCTCTGGTTTTGCAGGCTCAGCCACCCTCCCGGGGCAGAGGAAGGAGCTGGCGATGGCTCTGCCTCACCCTTCGGCTTTTAAGCAGATAGAAAGGGGCCCGTGGGGAGCAGGCCCAAGGGCTGCAGCTCATTCATGGGACAGGTCTGCCTGCCAGTCTGTAAACTCCTTATGTTAGAATGTATTTAAACTCTAGGGAGTTGAAACTGTAGCTTTAGCTGTGACCTTTACAGCACATAGTATGCGATCAGCACATAAACAAGCTGAGAGAGCCCCTTAAACACGTTCAGCTTCACTAAGGTGGCACAGCTGCCCAAGAAGTTAAAGCTGAGCAAGCAAAAGCAGTTTCCACTGAGCAGGAACGTTAAGCCTCATGGAGACCTCTTTGTACTCTTAAGAGGTTAAATTACAAACTCTGTCCAGTCATGAAACAGCTCACAATATTATCTCACATGGGCTTCCCAAATCAATGTTCTCTATGTGCCACAGCTTCACCGAAACACTGCGCCACATAATTTAATGCCAAGTGTTCAATTAGTATCACAGACCCTGGCTCAGCTGCAGGGACTAGACTGGGTGCTTAGAAGCCTACAATTTATATGGCATTTTATTTCTCATTCTTTGTACAGGCACAAACTTAGCAATATTTTGGCTGGGTGCCTCTGTAGTGTTAGTGGTTTCCTTTGCTTCATATTATGAAAATAAAGCAAAACCAATAAACCTAAAATTACAAATATTTATGTAAGAAAAAGTATTTCAGTATAACAAATTGTGGCTCAAGCAGAGGGATTAATGTCTCAAAATGCACATCAGATTTTGATAGCTGTATGTTCATTCATTGAAAAAGAATATAAACAGTTTAAATTGAAACCTTCCTTGTTGTAAATAAGGAATAAGGGCTGCCACTCACATTCCAGGAAGAAATACTGCAGTCGTATGAGACATTACCACTTCATTTGTTCTTTACCAGCCCTTTTCCCAGGGACAATTGTCCCACTAGAATATATAAATTACTTTCACAGCAGAGATACCTTTTTAATTTTCTTTCCCTGCCAACTTCAGCTGTTACACAAGGCTGTGAATGGAGATGGCCAATGCTAGGGCATGGATGATCTCTTCTCTTGATGCCACAACAGGAACAGAACCTTCTGCAGTGTGACAAACCAGACACCTTGGGGTAGGAATACCTGAAACCACTGCAGCAAGATTTGCCACACCATAAATGAAGTAGGAGGGAGATAATGAGCACTGCACGAGCACTGAGAGACAGATCCAGTAAACAGTCATGCACTTGTCTCAGTATCTGTGAGGATCAGCTCCCTGAATGGGGTAAGGAGCAGTTATTTGTCTTCATATTCAGGCCACCAGAAGATGAGTGTGTTAACAGGATGTCTGAATCCCTCTGCACTCATCATGGCTCTCATGTAAATAAAAGGGAGAACATCACACAGTTACACTTGCTTACGTATCAAAATGGATGCTTTAGCTTCGCTTATCAGGCATGCAGGTCTTACGGGCTTTCTGATCCTCTCATCTCATGTGGTACATTTTTTCACAATCAGGATGACCTAAGATCATGGTTCTGAAAGCCCTGTAGTACAAATTATGTTTGCATCAAATAATGACATTGTTCTCTACTTACTTTAAATAGCTTATTAGAAATGATGCTGGATTTATGAAGCTATGGAACATTTAGCACCATTATAACTTCCTGTAAGGCATGAAAAATTGTCATTATAGAATATTTTTGTTCTTTCTCCTTCCTGCTCATATCCCTCATATGATTTTGACGGTTCATTTACTTACTACTTCAGTGCTTTTCAAGCTAAATTTACTTCATTTAAAAGTACTGTTATTCTCAACAACTTTCAGTCCCTGAAATATCCAACACTTAATCTATCTGATGAGATAGTTTCTTAGCTAAGAAACACACATCAGCAATGATGATTTGACATTGAAACTCAGTTAATAGCTCTGTAGTTGAAGTTTTGCCTAGAACAGAGTAGAAAATACCACACTTGCAGTTACTTTATGTGAGGCTCCTGATAGTAGAAAGTGATAAAAAATGAACTTTACTGGGTAAAAGCAACAGTAGCTGGCAGGATGTGTAGAAGCAGGCCTTTAACACAAGGCCATCCTTATGCTTAAAGTTTTACAAGTACTTACAAGTATTTAGCACACAGATGCAGTTTGAAAATGTTGTGTTCTGCTTTTCAGAAGCCTGTCATTGTGTTCAATTAAAAAAATTGCTATTGATAAGGCATGGTCCTATTTGTCCTTTTTGTTGGCAGCATGCAAGACGACAGTTTAGAAACCTCAACATCAATATCTCAGCTTCTGAGAGAGAGTTATTTAGCAGAAACTAAGCATCAAGGGAAGAGTGAAAGAAGCAGATCAGAGCCAGTTTCTCATAATTTCCACTATGGCAATGCTTCTGGTGATTCAGATGAGGTAGCTGCCCAAGATGACCTTCCAGATCTCTCTGCCTTTTTGAGCCAAGAAGAGCTTGATGAAAGTGTAAACTTGGCAAGACAAGCTATTGATCAGAATCCACTGGAAACTAAACAGGATGAGCTTCAGGCACATTCACAGCACCCCCCAGATCAGCTGAACAACACAGGAAAACACAAACAAATGGCCCAGTCTACAGCTTTGAAAACATCAGACAATGGTCTGCACTCCAACTTTTGTCAGGAACATGTCAGAAACACAAAGGGGTCCAAAGGGAGCTCTCAAGATCTAAAGAAACACCACCTCCCTTCTGAATCAGAATCCAAAAAGGAATTCCTGAACAAGGCGGCAGATTTCATTGAGGAGCTCTCCTCCCTTTTCAAAGCTCACAACTCTGAAAGAATAAGACCTCGAACATGCAAAAACTACAAGAGCAAAATTGATTCTAAGAGTAAGTCTGCTCAAAAAGGTAGCTCTAGCCTGTCTCTCACGTCAGAAAACAGAGAAAGGCTTTCCACTTCAACACCTCAAGACTTGGAAAACAAAGCAGAGAAAACATTTGAACAAACAGATGATCAACAGGCGGCAAACCTGGAATCTATCAGCCAATTAACAAGTGCAGAGCTGAAAGCAGAGTCAGAATCTGCATCTGTATATTCTGATGAGCCCATTGGACAACCTCCTCGCTTTACTCAAAAACTGAAGAGCAGGGAAGTTCCTGAAGGATCCAAAGTGCAATTGGACTGCATTGTGGTAGGAATCCCAGCACCTGAAGTCAGGTAAACATATTCTGCACTTGTCATTTTGTATTTCTGTAATGGTAGGTGTGTGCAGGCAGGAAATACCTTGTTTGGGAAGAATATTATTTCTACTATGCTTCATGTCTAAACTCACTGCTTTAAGTAACAGTTTTGAAGCATTCCCTTGGCAAAGCTTATGCCATTACAAATGTTGTATTGTGTTCAGCCCTTAAACTTGTAGAGGAGTCTGACTAAAAGAGAAAACAGTGCCAGAAATTCAGGGGTTTTTTTACAGAAAACAAACAGGAAATATCGCCATCCCCTAGATATTTGCAACACTCTCTGAACACTTCTCTTGCTTATAAAGACTTTGAGACTTATTTCTTCAGGCATTTGCCTTGATAAATCCTTTGGATAATACAAACCTCAGTAGGATCCCTGGACACGAGAAATATTTTTCCCCCTTTCATCATTCATAGCTTATAATGCAAAGACAAGAAGTGAAATCATCTTCTCTTATGTATCTGGACCTGTACACAAACTCGATCTGGCTTTCTTTGTATTCAGAACAGGTGAACACTGAATTGCTTGTTTATAGACCGTACTCCAACACACAATGTTCAATTTAGGTATTTCTCCAGAAGGCCACAACACTGTCCTTATACCAGCAGTCATGTTCATGTTTAAAAGTGACAAGGTGTTCATGTCATCCAAGTTTAGGTGTTTAACAATCACCTGAATTAGAAGCTGACATTATAAAGTCACAGAACCCTCGCAAGGGCAGATCGGACAACCCAGGAATGAGGGCTCATCCTAAAGAGTATCCAGGGATAACCAGAATGCCTGTACACCCAATTCAGGAATCACTCGATTCCACAGAAATGGATGACAGATACCTTTGGGTTCATTTTCGTCCCAACAAAACTTTTAAATTGAAATTCCTATTTCAATATTTGATTTTGTTCATTTTGATTAATTAAAGAAGCTACTTATGCGAATGCCGTTCAATACAGGAGCTGGCACGCTTCTGTAGAATAAGCATCTATCTGATATAGGAAATTAGGGACAGGGAGAAAGAACTCCCCTAGGGAAAATTAGTCCCAAGCAGTTCAAGCTCAATAAGAAGATCAGTCTCAGCTTCCAGTTTCCCAATTTAAACTAAAAAATGGAAGATAAGTCACAAGGGGGGAACTCTGAACTCTCTCTCCCTTGTGTTTGTGTATGTATGTGCTATACTAAGGAGAAAGCTGGGAATGTTAGCTCCTTGAACAGTTTCCTGATCATAATTATTTATTAACAAAACTTTGCCATGTTCATCCAAGATTCTTTCAACTCCACCAATGTGTAGAAGTAACACTAAGAGAGGGTGTAAAAACCATCACTTGACTGAGTGATAAATATTCACATACTTCCAGTGATCGTGGCCTTGTTAGTCACTGCTACAGCACAAGGAAACCAGAAAACGGAGTGTACTTTGGGGTTTGTGTTCCATTAATCACGGGGACCAGAAGAACACAGCATCTTTTCCCTAAAAATAGTGCTTATCTTTAATCTGCTGTGCAAAGCTTCCAAAAGAGTGAAGGAAGCATCTTGTTGGCCATAGTTGTGGAACTGTGAGCAGAACTGGGCTCAGAACTGGCAAATGTCTTGCTTGGAGGGTAAGAGTTTTCCAGGGTTTATGGTGAGTTAGTTCAGTGTCTGTGGAGCTGGGCAAGGAGAGAAGGATTCTAATAGACAGCTAAGAGAAATTTAGAAATCAGCAGTCCCAGGAAAGGACTGACTGGTGAGGTAGCAAGTGATGAAAGAAAGCTTAATGACCTTTGACTTAAAATGGACTTCCTAACCACAGAAAGGGATCCCAAGTGACTTACAAAGCATATATTAAATTATAATATATATATATATATATTATAAAGCATTTATTAAATACAATTACGAAGTGGAAGTTGCACTGTGGGATCCCAGAGCATTGTGAAACAAGAACAAGATTCAGCAAGCTCTGTAGCGTAGTTAATCAGTCAACACTAGGAGCAATCCGACGGTTAAACTGATGTAATGGGGATTATAGGAGAGAAATTAGAGACAGGATATTTAGAAAGAAGCTGATCACAGGGATAGAAAGGACTGGAAAATATGAAGGGCGTGATCCCACGTTTGAAAGCAACATAGTACTAAACCAAACTGATGTAAAAGATGCAGTAAATGACATTCATGGTGGATCAGGGTCAAAATACCATTTTGATTATTTATCAGATTACCAAATCATGCCAGTGATAAAGCATTACAGGTGTGGTAGGTAACTATCAAGCGCGAGGGCTCACTGAGGGACAGAAAACTGGATGGTGGAGTAAGAGAAGAAATGAGGAACTGATTTGAAATACCAGTACATGGAAAGCTAAGGCCTCTTGGCTGAATACAGAAAGACCTGTTCAATTGCTTTTTAAGGTAACTTAAGCCTTAATGTAATGAGCCCACAATTCAGAGGAAGCTCATGAAGCCAATCTATCTAGAATTTTGTGTGAAAAGTTACCCATTTTTCAGTATCATCAGCTGAATGCAGTGTCCCAGAAGAGACAAGGACTGATACCAGAGGATGTGTGCTTCCAGCTAGCTCGAACCTTAGCTCGCTATTAAAGAGCACTACTACAGTTACTGCTGATTGCTTTACTCTGTACTGTGGGTTAGAAATAAGCCTTTGAGAGAAATGTGTAGTGTATTTCCAAAGTGTTTGATGACCTCCTTCTCATGCTCCCTTCTACAGCTCTGTTTCTGTATGAGTAATGGTAGGTGTGACATTCACTCCTCTCTGTGAGGAGAGAACTCCTTTTTCCCTCAAGTTCAGAGGTGCCTACATTTTTCCAAACTGTTTGGCACATCACTCCTAGGTTAATTTTACTGATGAATCACATTGCATGGTTTGGCATACACAGCTATCCTGGAAGTGTCATGAGGATTTAATGTTCTAAAAACAGGCTCTATGTCATAAGGTTTCCATGAAAACATTCTTTAACATAGGCATACAAAACTTAAAAGGTGTGTTTTATGCTGCTTGCTTTGAGGAGACCAGACCTGCGACTAATCACAGATTTATAGAAACTCTGAAGCCATGCAAGATTAATCAGGATTTTTCTTCCTGGCTGCCAATGAAAGCGTTTCTCTGTTTTAGTGCTCAAAGGCTAGAGCCAAACTTCTCTTACATGCAACTCCAGTCAAGTCAATGGATTAAGATCTGGGATGAATTTGGCACAGGGGATGACACTGCCTGTGCTTAACGTGAACCTCCCTTGCATGAGGAAGCTATCGTTGCAATCCATGGCAGGAATGAAATGTCAGTGACAGAGAGTATTGCTACTTCAGTCATGCCACGTATCTCAATGTCAGAACTCCCTCTGGAACTGACATTTCATTGCTACCACGTACAACGTTTTCACGGTAAGTATAAAATGTTAATAAGCAAGAAGTAGATACGGCCATACCAAAGTTTTCCATGAAGCTTAACTTCACAGGAGACAATTGGTTTTGATTTATAAGCATTACAACCAGACAACATTCACACAACATGCTCCTTTTTTCAACTTAATCTCAAAATAATTGAACACGATGCTGAAAATAGTGACTACAGAACACACTGCATAGAGAACCAAACACAGGTTTGAAACAGGAGTTTATTCCTGAAGTTTTAAATCACTTCTGCTGCAAATTTAGGACTAACCAAAGAAAAAAATAACTGCAAAGAAAACACTTAACTCTACCCTGCTTCACTCTTTGAGTCTACTAAAGGAATATACTACTTGCATAGTAATAAAAGAAATGTAAAAATTAGCTTATATGGTGTTTTTAACTTTGCTTGTAGGAAAATTAAATTGTGCCTCACAAAAACACGTGATAGACTTATCTCTGCACAAACACAACAGGTTAATTGGAAAAGCTGATCAGTACCACAATGAGCTCTACCTTAATGGCAATTATATCACAGCATTTTGTGTAATGTGTTTTGCTCGAGGTGCCACTTCCGTAAGGAAACACATTTAAGTGGACACAAAAACATAATATTGCTTTACTATGCAAGTTATTTTAATATTCTGAAAAGGTGCTGCTGAAAATGAAATCAAATTCTAGAACATGGGTATTCTCTTTAATGCTTATTCATATCTGCTAAGGCTAACATGCTAAAACAAGGCTACAATATAAGGAAGAGGCATGGGGTAGTATATAAAAAGACATGAGTAAGTGCCATGACTCATGTCCCAAAGTACACAGTTGCCTACATGAATTACACACCTAAAAGGCAACTTGTACATTCATATACCAAATTTGTGCCTGTAGTCATACAACTGCCTGAACCGTCTCTCCTGATAATGTGACCATTTTCAGTTATCACCAACTGCAGATCTTGAGAACAACAATAAAATAAACCATATTGTAGATAGAATTTTAAAAATGTCTCCTTTCAGTCTTGCGGGAATCCTATGTAATTCCCTCGTCTAGAATTTGAAAAGGCACTAATAATTGTCAAAGCGCATTTTCAATCAACCCGGTAATGCACATTACCATACTTCTCCCTTGGGACTGCTAAACATTTCCTCTACTTGCTCCTGGTAGAGTTGTTCATCTACCCCAGGCACTGGAGGTTTGTGTTCCGGATGCCAACTACGAGCTATGCTGCCTGTACCTACACGTGTGCAAGGACAGCACAGAACAGAAAAGAAAATGTGATACTTCTGGGAAACCAGTCAAAAACCCCCACTTTGTATCCAAGTATTAGTGGGGAAAATTCCAGATTTTCTAAGCCATTATGGGCAAAGTCTAAAATAGATGTAGCTGTTCCTTCTGTTTGAAGAGGTTTTGTTTTAGAGGTTCTGACAGGACTATGACAGAATGTGAACACTAAAAGTCAATCAGAAGAAGGTAGAAAGAGAATTATTTTTAAAGGAAATGTATTTTGAATGGAAGCGCAAACCAACAGTTTCAAAATAAAGATAAGATAAATAAAAAGTAGTATTTTCAAAATAAATGTTAGCAAGGAACCATACAGTCTAATCGACTGGAAAATAATGGTAATGGTACTGTGATCATGAAATCCTTTAAGGGAAAGGTAGTTTATAAATAATAATTTTAGACCAGTGATTTCACATTTTTAAAACTATTTTTAAGTGCTGCTTCATGCCTTGGGAGAGAAGTTAAGGAGAATGGTTACACACTCCAGAGCAATAAGTAATATACACATGTATACATTCACTCTGCTCTTACGCCCTCCCCTCAGTGTCTGCTTTTGGCCACTGCCAGGAGAGCACGCTGGGTTAGGTGGATCTGTAATCTGAGCCAGAACACCCAGGGAGTTCTTCCTCATCCTTCCATGTGTGCCAGCTCACCTGGCATCCTTGGATATGTGCTGCTGTTACTGCTCCCTTTTGTATGAGCACAGCTGGCTCTCCAATTTCCAAAGGTGCTGCATGCTCTATGGGTTTGGGTAGTGGCCAGAACGCTGTTTGCATCCTAAACAAGTTCCACTGAGCTTTGAGAAGGAGCATGATTGGCTGCTGAAAGCTACCTGGAGTAAAGTGCAGTCCTAGGCAGAGTGTCCACTGACAGAAGGTAGCTCAGGGCATCTCTGGTGTGAATGAAATACCCTGTCGGCTTTGAGAAAACCACGCTGGACGGCTTGGACTGAGGGGCACAGATAAGGCCTGGTCTGCTGCATAACTACAGAATCAGCATTTAAGTGCTAGATCTGTACCCCTTCATACCTCAGAGAGCCCTTGAGGCTCCTTTCTCAAGTCTATATTAAACTTCTGTTATATCCTGGGTTTCTGTTGGTATGGACTGTTCAGAGATTTTTTTCTTTTTTGATATAGTCAGGGTTTTCTTCATGCTTAATTTGTAGCACAAACTGTTGTTAAAAAGTTGTGCAATTGAATGGTCAAACAAATTTATTTATTCCTGTTTTTCCAAAATAGCTGAGATGGAGATGCATTGAAGTACCTTATAGTGTAAGAAAGGAAATATTAATTACTACAATTATTACTTAAAAACCTATCCTTATCCTTTCCACAACAATCATATTTTCTGTAGTACCACTCAAATGTTGGCAGGTTCTTTTACCAAGTTACCATATAAGATGGATGAAACAATTAATAATTTTTTTTAAATCAATTGAACAAAAAATAAGTATGACAGCCCCCACCCTCGCATGCAGAAGATGCAATAGCTAATCACATGTAATTAAGAAAGTCACAGTAAGAAAATACAAATATTTTTGTGGCATTTTATATCTATCTATCTATCTATCTATCTATCTATCTATCTATCTTTATGAGAAAAGTTACAGTGAAAATGAATGCACTTAACTTTGGCTTTTCAAATTTAGCTAGTTATCTATAATCACAGGTATTCCTGAGTATTATCTCAAACATTTAACTCTGGATCTTGATACATGGCACTACATCTTTATAAAGCCTAGATTTAATTTGACTCTGTTTCTGCAGACCCACCTGCTTTTTGTGCTTCTGTTCTGCCTTGTAACAAGCAACAGCCATGGGCCTGCCCTCCCCTCCTACCAGCTCAGAGTGAGCTGGTGCTTACTGCCAGTAACACGTCCTACAGAGCTGTCTGTGAAGGTGCTGCTTTCCCTTCTGTGTGCATTCCTGCATTTTCCACTGAAACAACCCTTCTGAACACTGAGGGACCTAGGAATACCCGAGATGAGAGTGTGAAAGCTCTCGAGAGCCCAGTAGATTCTTGGATACGTAGCAGTGTTTAAAGAGGAACACAGCAATATCGTGCAGGAAAGAACTGCAGGTGCAGCTGTCTCACTGGCTGTTTCTGTATGGAAGTACCTCTGTATTGTAATAGATCAACTCTTACCTAGGGATAGACTTATGCCATCTTTTATAAAAAGCAGATTGTGTTAAATATATGACAAACCAAAGACAAATTTCAGTCACATTCTGAATTAACATGAACTTAGGAAACACAAGTTTGAGGGAAATTTGTTAACTTAGGCTTGGGGTTTTTTGCTGCACCTTAAGCCACTACACAGATCTGATTGTACCTAAAGAGAAATTCAGAGCTGGACTGACAGTGTTCCAAATTCAGAGCTCTTTTACCCTTCACTGAATATTATGAAAATCATCAATATTTTATTCCTATGATTGTTGATTCAATACTTGCCTGCAGTACTCTGTCAGATTCTTCAGGCTAAACCCACCAATTTTATCATCAGAAAGACTTCAAACACTATCATCCTAGTTATCAAGTTGTTTGCATTGAAAAACAATTCCTTTTTGCCTTGCAGGTGGTACTGCGAAGGGAAGGAGCTTGAAAACTCACCAGACATTCAAATTATCCAGACAGGTGATCGACACTCTTTGATTATTGTTGAAGCTTTTGAGGAGGACACAGGGCGCTACTCGTGCTTTGCTTCCAACATCTATGGAACAGACTCCACTTCTGCAGAGATTTACATAGAAGGTAATGGTAGAAGTGCTGCATTGTTTCAACAATCAGAAACTGGTTGTTGAAATAGGTCATATGGGATTAAGATACACTTATGTATCTTGTTTGCTAACTGTGATAGTTTTGTCACAAAAAGTACATAGCAGGAGTCAACACTTTTCATCATTACTAATACCTTTATTATTTTTCTGTAAAACACTTTTCAGACAAGAGACCAGCCCTTACATGTAATTTTATTGTGTTGCTTCCCAGAGATTTTATATATCTCACTGCAAGATCCAAGTCTAAAAATATTCCGATTCTGAAGCCACCTTGTATTTTTTGTATGTGGAACTCTACAGAAATATAAGAAACTAAACTTTGTGTCTAATTCTTATTAATCCCTTTTCCCTGCAGTCGTTATTACAAATTGAATGTAGGACAGCTTCATCTTAACCCTTTATTGGGACCTTGTAACTAAAATAAATACGCCATCAATTTGACACTGTACATGCCCAGTAGATGCTGTAAATCAAACAGAATACATCTCTGCAGGTTTAGGTGTCTTTTCTTTCTCCTTATGCTTTTTACTATACCTAGTAGGCCTAAGAATGATCTATTTATTATATTTCTCTTTACCACTTTCTTGGGTATGATTTTAGATTATTGTGCTAGCAGGACTATAAACTTAAAATAAACACATAGGATTTTTTTTCTATTTTTCTCAGAGAAATATGCTATGAGCACCATCACTGACCACAGTGGGACCATTCATAAACTAAAGCACTGCCCTAAAGGTGAATTTTGTTCTGCTGCTATTCTTCCTTCCTGTCTCTAATCTGACAGTGAAAGAACAAATCCTTTTTTAGTATCTGCACTGCCCCTGACATTAATGGGAGATGTCTGTGCTTGGCAGGCATTTACAAGTTCTCGAGACAGGGGCCAAGGTCTGCTTTTACCCAACTCAGTGGATGCTGGATAGGAGCCATGGCCGATGGAGATGCTCACTGGCAGGAACTGCAGAGAAAATGCAAATTCCAAGCACAGTGAAGGCTGAATCAGAAGTGTAAAATGTCTCAGTAACTGACAGCTGTTAGTAAACCGAGCTAGTATCTTCTCCATACCGTGCCACAAGGCACTAGCTGGAGGATAATAGCTATGATTCCAGGTCTCTCTCTTTTTTCTTTTAATCTGATAGTATCAGGTGTCTGAGAGAAGAAAACTCTCACTTGATTCACAACACCAAATATGGATTAAATCATAGTGGCATTTTACAGAGAACCCAAGGAACCCCAGGTATTCATTCACTCTTGAATGTTGTTTTCCTTACTTCAATTGCACCTCTTCCCAAATCTGCCTTATCTCAACAGCAGTTCTGCATCTTGCACAGTATGGAATGCTGGTTCATCTCCCCTGACATGTGATCTTTTGTCTTGGCATAACTTTATATTACATATCCATAGAGTGGTCTAGAGGAAATCTGACTAAAGGTTTGTATCATTCACAGAGAAATTCCAAAAACCCCTCTGCTAAATTATTTTTTTTTATAGGCATCTCTTCTTCTGACTCTGAAGGTGAAATCATCAAAGACGAAATGGATCAGTAAGTTTAAAATCAATTACATCTTCCATATTTCTTACCCACAAGTAAGAAGTTAAAAAACCCACAAGTGCAGACATTTCAGTTTGCAGCTTCCAACACATTATCATCCTGTTCAGGATTTGTTTGGATTGGTTGGGTTGAATTTTGTTTGTGTACTTGTTTGTTTGCTTTACAAATGGAACAAGCACACATTTGTTCGCTTGTGTGTTCTCAACTTTAGATTAAGAGTTGAAATTTTAATATTAAATATTAATATAGGAAGATGTTACCATAAGGACTGAAATTCTAAAATTAATTTACTAAAACAAAAGCCATTTGCCTAGATCCAACTTAATGCTGATTTAAGTGTCTGACTTGGACAAAAAATGTAATATAATTTCTCACATGAAAATACACAAGGTTCTTGGCAGAATATAGGTAGAGATTGATTATTCAGATTTAAGATAAAGAAATTAATAGATATGCACTAGAGTGAACTGAAAGGATGGTATAAAAGTCTACTTAATTACAGAAAGAAAATATGTCAGATGCAATCTAATATCTGGGAAATATTTATTTATTTGTCCATCTATTTATTTTTCCTAAATGAAATCCATCCCCTGATAATTTAGACCCTGATCCAATGCTGTTAGACTCAAAGTCCTTCTCTTAACTAGAAAGCAAGTCAGACTGGTTGAAAGCTAAAATACTTTTATTTTTAAATCCTTTGTATGTACAGATTCAACACCAAAAGCAACCAGTGCTTCATAAAAGAGGCCTTAATCAGACAGACTTATGCACCCTGTTGGTTTTTTCCATCACTAAGGAGAATTATACTCATTACAAATGTCAGTTTTTAAAATGCAAAGAGAAGATATTTGCACTGTATTTGACTGAAGACCTCAGGCTGACAGCAAATCCTGTTGTATGCAATTTAAACTTCAAAGCCATAAAGTACTCCAGATTGAATTGGTGCATGGGCTTTGATAAATGCTAGGGTTTTTATAAAACTGAAGATCAAGAAGGTCTCAAACTTGGGATGTACTGCTAATTGTTTTGGGATGAATTGTGAAGTTTTCCATTCTAATTCAGACTTGTCCAAGTGTCACAGGCATTTTTTTTTCACATTCATCTCATTAGGTGTCAATGTAGGGTTGACCATGATCCTAATCACTTGATGGCATCTTTAAATTACTTATCTCATTAAGCTATGAGGTAATTTTTTTCTCAGAATGCTGCTCTGACATCACAGTAGGATGTCCTCAAATAATCACATTATGAAAGACCAGGTTTGGGTATAATAAGGGTGTGTTCATTTTTGCTTAGCTTCCAGCTGTCATCACATGAATCTGAACACCTGTAACTAAAGGGAGTTAATACGAGAACAGGTGCTAAAAGAAGTTCAAAAAAGAAATCAGTGATCACAATAGTTATATCTTCACTCTGAGCAATGCTTCCTCTGTTTTGAAGGCTAGCTTTCCTGGGGGGACCTCAAACTGAATAAAAAGACCAGCTCTTCACTGTCTGCATTATTTCACCTAGCAATAAAATTAAAAAGGGTCAACTCTTACATTTCCATATATAAACAACCAAAAAGTGAAGAGGCGTCAATCTGTACGCTAGCAAAACTGATGATATTTTGGTCGGAAAGCATGACTCTTTTTTATTTTTCAGCACTTTATTTTTGAATCTGTATCCAAGAAAACCATGGTATTTTCATTACCTTATAGGCCCAACTCTTCACAAAATAGAAACTAGCAGTGTCCTCTGTGAAACTAGCATTGCTTTCTCATGCTGCTCTCAGCTGGTACCATCACAATTGCATTGATCCAGGCCATTTATTGCATTTGGTGTGGCTGAACTAAGTACGAGATAATAGAGTGGTCAGATATGCCAACTGACTTACAAAATGCAGTTTTACCTCGGAGGAGTACATATCAGCTTAGATCAAGAGGAATTCAGTCCCAGAAGTGAGGCTGGGGTTGACATGTAACTGAGACAGAGATAACTTAGGGACACACACACAGCTCTAGCTTCAAGTTAGAGAACTTGTTCTTAATATTTCACAGCAAACCAAAGCCAGCCAACACCTCCGTGAATGCAGCATCTCCTGCTGTCAGAACTGCAACCAAGCATCAAGAAACCTCCAAGGCACCATCAGCTGTGGTTCAGCCTGTGTCTGTACCTGTCCAGACTGTGTCAACACCAGCTAGCCAGGTAGGGGGGACAACATGGTGAATTTCAAGGACTAAAAGTAAGCTCTTAAAAAAGTGTTTCTTCTACAGTTTGTGACTGAGAACCCCAAATTTTCTGGCGTTTGCTTTGCTGTTGACCTTCAGCTTTGAGCCTCACAGCCATACAGTCCATAGAGGAATGGCCCTGCTTCCAAGGTAACCTGGAGCACCTGGCCAAGGGCAGGGAACCTTCCTCCCCTGGCTGCACGAGGAGCAGGTGGCTCAGCCAGCACTGGGAATTCACGTGCCTTCCAGCAGCTCAGAGGCAGAAAGGGCACCTGGATGTGCGAGTCACCTTCCCGGTGACTCCTCTCCTCATCACAGACTGGCTCATTCACTTTCCAGCCTAGCACATTTTCCTCTCCCTCGCTACAGAACTCACTTGAAATCTTTCCCTTTCAATGAAACTTATTTTAAGCTGAATCGTTCCACTACTATGTTTACTTTATATGTAGATAAGCTTGTTTGCCACATAACATTTTACTATTCACATCAAAGAGTTTCTAATTAACATTACCATGCATTTGGAGTTGTTTTTGTTGCAAACTGTCAGCATGTTCACAGGTGTGAATTCTTTCCTGATAGGAAAGAGGAGCCATACTTACTTAAAACTGAAAAGTTCACAAGTTTCTGAGTTTCTTGCTTTACAGTGCCTTTTCAAAGTTTACAGCCCAGAATCAGGTGGTAGCCAATAAAGAGATACTGAACAGGTGAAGTAATGCACATTTACTTTTGATTACAATGAGAATAGAACTAAGCCTCTGCAACACTTTGCCATTTTGAGAGAAGATGCTTAAGGATAATAGTTACCTCAAAAATCACTGCTGTTAAATTTTGTTGGCTTGTAAGGCACCATCTATATAATTTGGATGTTTCCTGAGATACTGAATCATTAACTCTGCTGTTCTGGGGCAGCTCCTATTACACTAAAATAAAAAACTATGTTAAATACTCAGGCTATATAACAAAATTTTCCAGGAGGAGAACAATTCCATTCCATTTTCACTGAGTAGGATCAACAGGTTGATATCCCACCTCTGTAAATGGTTTGGTTTTGGCAAAGGAGAAGAATTATAGTAGCAGTCACAGATGTAACTGGACTTAACATTTCCTTATTAACATCAAGAACTATTTTGTAAGTAAGAATTTTAAAAAGAAGACTATGACCAAGCAGACAACATATATTTGCCTTATTGAAGTATTAAGAAAAGATGTTCCAATACACTGTAGTAAAGCTTTTCTTGCCATGATTAACTGAGTAAGGCAATAAAGTAATAAGAGCATTTTTGCTGTTATCCCGTCCAGGAGGATCACCAGCATTTGTCCACAATAGAATTTCTGTTCATTGCATTAAGTATTTTGCTTTGGACTTCATCCACCAAAATCTCTTTTATGTCATTCCAATAGCATGGAATTTCTCCTGTATATGAAAAAAATAATGTCTGTACACCTAAACATCATCTTGTGATGTTTTGCTATCTACAGGCTCAAAGCCCCACTAACTATTTGCAAGGACTGGATGGAAGACCTCTAATTGCTGCTCCTGTATTTACAAAGGTAATTTGTTCTATGACATATTTGAAAAGTAGAGGTCAGATAACTGCAAAGAGAGATAACTAAAAATTAACTCTCAAAAANAAAAAAAAGCTTTTCCTAAGCCATTCAAGAGTTTAAATGGCTTTCTTAAATCTTACTGAAATCAGTATTACTGCCAGAGCATTAAGACATTTACTGACTGTCTATTCATTTTCTCTATTAGATGTTACAGGATATTTCAGCTTCTGAGGGGCAGCTTGTTGTTTTTGAATGTCGGGTGAAAGGAGCTCCTTCCCCAAAGGTTGAATGGTATAGAGAAGGAACACTGATAGAAGACTCTCCAGATTTTAGGATATTACAGAAAAGTATGTTTCTTGTGTGAAAATATTGTGTCTAATAAAATACGGTCAAGCAACAAAATTGCTAACATAGCAACACTGTGAATTTCTTATTACAACTGTAATTCTAATTTTCAAATGCAGTCAGAACACCTGCAATTTTCTCAAAGTCACTGAAATGCTAAAATCATGAAAATTCAACAAAAATTCCTTAAATGCCACACTAAATTAAACCTAAGTGAAACAATGGTTCATCGTAACTTGATTTCGTGTGGGTCAGAGTTTCAGAAATTGTCTTCAAGACACAATAAAATTGTGCCAGTACTGAAAAAAAACCCAGCTACTTGGAGAATTTATTTCCTATTCCTAAGTTCCAAACAGTGTTCATAAGTATTCATATTGTTCAGTGGCTTTGACATACCATTGAGTATAAGGCCTGTCTGTCTTCACCACCTCTTAAACAGAAAATTGGATCAAAAAGAGTATTCCATCATATTAAGAAGGTCAAAGTTTGCATTTAGTGCTTAAGAAAAAAGAAATATTGGCAAAAGTAACTGTATTCAATCTAATAATTCTGCTCTTCTTCCCTTTAGAACCACGATCTATGGCTGAACCAGGTGAGGATCATCAAAAGGCTCATAATTTTTTCATTACATAAATGTGGTGATTTAACCTCACAAAATATTAATTATTAAAACTTCATTATTTTATTAATGTAATTTCTTCTTTTCCCCATGTTCTGTAGCTACTAGGGACATACATTTCACTGTAGACTGTTCCACAAACATGTAATTTGAATTAATTCAGTCTCTTTTGAAGAAGATGCTTCCATTCTGCTTTGACCCAGTTTTAACTCAGGATCTAAACGAGCTAAAGATTAATAAAAATAATGTATGAGGGTCCCCTGTACATCTGAGGTCCTGAAGTATATGAGATGAGGTAGACCTGAGCTATTTTTATCTAGTTTACCAGTTAGGGAACATTGCATCAGATGTTTAGCCATGTCAGCCATTCCCTGTGCTCCCTACCAATGTAATGTGAGAGTACCACATCAGGTGTTCCACCCCTGATATCAGCAAATCCTATAAATGTGGCTGGATCTGCTGATTTCAAGGATCAGGGCAGAATGCAGGCTACTTCACATGGTTGGAAAAGAGGAGCCTTATAGCTTTGATTGTTTTTCCATGAGAGGTTCACTCTCCTCATTATGCTTTTTGCCATTAAAAATATGAAGCTGCCCCTCCTATGATGGGAAATTACCAAAGGAGTATTAATACTTATGGAATATAAACTTCTGTAACTATTCTCCTTGCCCTATTCAAAACCTTTTTTACCCCAGAAAGTGTCTTGAAAGAAACTGCCTCTGTCTGAGATTGAGGAATGAAAAAATGGAGCTTCTACCAGAAGCCACCAACACGCTTCTGTTACTGTCCAGTGGCATCACTGCTGAGTAATGTGAAGCAGTTTTTAGGGGATAATCAGTTGGGTGCAGTTGTCACAGCCTCATCACCTGCTGCTCATTCAGAAGGAATGTGGACTTCCATGCATGCAGTGGTTGGCAGATCCCAGCATGATAAACTAGATACTATAATGCCTTAAACTAGTTCTGTTATCATGCTACTATAATAAACTATTATTCTCCTATAGTTGATAGCAAACAATCTCTTTGTTGCCATTAGATTTTCCTTGGTGATGAGATGAAACAATCAAGTTTAAGTGTGTTACGGCCTTCGACAAAAGTACTCATAAAATATTTATCCTATAGGGTTTTAGGAAAGTTTATTGAAAAATGGTAGAAAAATAGTCACTGAGTAGGTGAAGAAATTTTATCAGCCCACATTTCAGTCCACTTTAGATGCTACTGTTCCTCCCCCTCCCAGCTACACAGCCAAAACAAAAGATTTAAAATCCCATCACAATAGGTATTTATTAACTGGTACCGCTGCCCAGACGTGTCAGATACTGGTCAGACAGGAATGTCATAAACCCAGATTGACTTTTCTAGATGGAATATCATTTTTGCTAGTACAATTTTGCTAGCATATTTTTGGTGCCCATTAGTCATCTCCACAAGGAAGTGAAAAGGCAACTTTCTATAAGCACAGTTAGCACAATCCCCTCTATCTGAAAATCTGCACTGGTATTTTTGAAAACAACAGCCTATATGTATGTGTTTTATATTTCTCCCCCTTACAGAGTGACTCCACTTGAAATGTTCCCAGTCAATTATAATTAATCTTTCAATCTGCAGAGATGAAAATACCTATATTTTAGTGAGCTGAGAGTGTGGGGTACACTATATTTTTTCAAATTAAATTTTAAGTTCTTTTAACTCTGTACTTCATGTGTTAGGAAAACATTTTCTAATGTTTTCCACACACTGCTGACACCTGTTCTTTGCTTTCATTGGGCATGCTGGAACACAGAGGGTACCAGTTGCTGCAGACAATGCTGATAACAGCTGCTGCACACAAAGGCTGCTAAAATTGATAATACTGATGGAACTAGAAACAAACTGAGCAAGGTGGAAGACCTTAAGGAAATCTCCCCAAAGGTAGTCAGGGTTCTGTGTGTTTGTTCACTGCACGTTCACTTCAAGTACTAATCCTGTTCTGATGTTTTGCAGAGGAGATTTGTACTCTCGTTATTGCTGAAGTGTTTTCAGAGGATTCCGGCAGTTTCACCTGTACTGCAAGCAATAAATACGGCACAGTATCCAGTATAGCTCGTCTGACTGTCAAAGGTAAGAGTTTGAGTCCTTTGCTCCCTAAGAAATACAAGCAGAGCAGGCTGTGATTTATGCCCTGTACTGTTGACTCCAATGCAGCTCAAGTTCTGGCAATGCTCTTCATAACTAAAAAGTGTGAGAGTTCTCTGGGAAAAAAAAAAGTTTGCCTTTCAAAGATGTAGTGGAAATCACTGGGGACATGGCTGAAGACCACTGATTGATTTTCCAAACTGCAACAGTGCCTCTTTTCCCTCTACCTTTACAATATACCTTTTTTAAGGGAATTGTTCTTTAACAAACGAGGTCAAACAACTCAGTCCAACAGCTGGAAGGACACCAGAGTGAGTTTTTTGAACTGTAACTTTTGGGATTTCTTTTCACTATGATTTATGGCATTTATGTATCCCAAAGATTTGACCTTTCCTCTTTCAGCACCTGAAGACAGCAGTAATGCTGCTGCCCTTCACACGACGAGCTCCATCGACTTTGTCGCTACTGAACACCAACCTCCCCCACAAACTCCTTCCAGCCGTGGAGCAAATCAAACACCCAAACCTAAACTCGAAGGTGTTCTTGTGAACCACAATGAACCCAGGTCGAGTTCCAAGGCAGGGCTCCGTGTACACTTCAAGCTGCCTGAAGATGAAAAAGGAAGTGAACCATCCTCAGAGGATGGACCTGGTGCTACAAACCAAATCAGACCCAACCATTTCCCAGAGAAGATAAATGGACAGCCAGTGAAAATACCAGAGCCAGCATCACCGTCCAAGGAACCTCCCCCAGTACTGGCTAAACCAAAGCTGTAAGTAAAGAGAAGTCTAATTCTCAGGAGCATCATTGATATTATTTAGTATATATTGACAACACTATTGCACTAGAGCAAAAACTCAAGTGCACAATAAAAAGATGGTAGGTATCATATGGCGTTGGCCTAATTAACAATAATCTTAGAAAACATACTCTACAGAGCTAGATTATTTTTTCTGTATATCCCTCTCAGAAAAAGTGATCTTCAATTTTAAAAGGAAAATGTTTTCCCTTTGAAATGTTATTAATTCTACAATGTTTTCTGCTGCAATCAAAAGGTGAAGAACACTGACCTTAGGCAGGCAAAATAAAAGCAGGTTCTTCAAACATCTCTCACTCAATTCTGGGTATGCAATATTGCCCAAATCAGACGTATTCAGTCTTATACACAGTACAGACTGGCAACCAACAAGCAACTGTCATCCCAAAGGTCATGCCTCATTTTACGTCCCACAAATGTCATCCCCACCTAAAACAGATAAAATACTTGGAAATGCTTGATAATGTGAAACCACTTGAACTAAAAAGCACCTGCATGATTGGTGCACTGGGAGCTCAGGGGAAATTTGAAGAAGTAGCGTAGTTTTCTCAAAGGACAATTTATGGAATTCACACTTCAATTTATTAAGAAAAGTATTTTCAGCATTTTTTAAACCTCCCACACATAGTTTAACAAAAAGCACACAGACACCTTCATTTCATTTCTTAAATAGGAGGAAGTTTTACCTAAGGGCTCAGGAAGGACTTTATAAAGTAATTCACTGGTACTCTTAGGCAGGGATGTAATTTCATAGCATAAACATCACAAGGAGAAGACAGAATTACATACCTTACAGCAGAGGAAGAACTTGGAGCACAGGTTTTTTTAACTTGTGAAGCTCACATTCAAGCCCTACATACTTTCTGAGCTATATGAGTTTAAGGGGGGAGCAGAAGCAGTATTTAAGTGCCCAATGCTTGCATAAAGCAGAATTTCTCTCAACTACCCCCCACCAAAAACCCCTGTTACAAAGGATTGCTTTATTATGCAGATGTATATATGAAGGGCACAAAATCAGGCCCACACAACTACTAACTCTCTAACATTCCACTTTATGAAAGCTTGAAATTGCTATCTTTATCTGCCTTTAACATGAGATGAGTTTAGTACATTATAGAAACGAATGCTTTTAACTAAAAACAAATTATGTTGAGTATGTATTTGGTTTGTCGGGAGCAGTTGTGATGGGTCTTTACATCTACACTTTCCACTTTTTATCAGTAGTTATTTAATACTCCATAGTTTATTACACAATCATTTACCATATCCTCTACATCTTTTCTGGTTTTGGAAGGGAAAAAGCTCTCCTGCTTTTCATGTGCTGTATTTCCATGTACATAGTAACGAAATAAACCACTTGACAAGGCAAAATAATTTTCCTTAATTGCAAAGTAAAAAATCCCTGGAGAACTATCTAGTAGACAGCATCTAGAAAAATAACAACTGCATGGAATGCAAGTTCTCTCTGAATTATCCATTCCTGCCTGTCACTGAATGGCAGCACCAGCTAAACTACATTGGTAATATCTCCTATGGTGGATTATTACAAAGCTTTATCAGCTAAAATGCTGGTTTCAGAACCCACTTCAGCAGAGGTAAATAATGCAATCTGGCTTACAAACACTCATTTAAATTATGATACACCAAATCTTACTTTTAGTTACACAAGCAGAGAGGTACTATGGTGACTTTGACAATGCTATCCTTTAAATGTCTTCAAGTAAGATTTATATTTATATTTCACGTGCTAAAATGTAAGAATTATCTTCAGTCAAATAATTTGCAGACAAAAAGCTTTTGTGCCTCTGGCAAAGAAGGGGAGACGAAGGAAAAAATTATTTTCGTAGCAAACTAATATTATGCTCTTCTCATAATGTTAGAGAATGTGTCACGTAGCAGTTTCCCATCTCTTACTGTATCACAAAACACAGAATTTTTCTCTCTCAATTCATATATGGAAATGCAGCCAACTGGCTCATTCAGGGCTCATAACCAATTTTGTTCATCTTTATTTTCTGTGCAGCGATCAGAGCCAGTTAAAGCAGCTCCACAACCAGGTCCTGCTTGAACAACAGCAGGTGCATCAGACATCTCTAAGAGAGCTATCATTCAACACCACTTTAGTGAATTCTGCCACTTCACTGTACCAACAGTCCACCTCAACCCTGTACAAGCAAAGCTCAGCCTCTGCTTCGCAAGCCTTCAGCTACACCCGCCCCAAGAAGTTCCTGCCACCACAAACGCCCCCACCGGCCAGCTCCTCTACCAGCTCCTCAGTTACATTCAGCAGCGTCCCTCAGGCAACTCAGAGAACAAATAACATGGAAAATTTCATAGGAAGTCCTCCACCTGCCCAAACAAGGCCTTCAGGAGGGTTTACAAGCAAAAGTGAACAGTCTCTGCCAAGCCCTAAAGAATCCGTGGTGCCTCCATTAACACTTTCTACAGGCAGTGTAAAACAGTTTCAGCCACAGACTGTGACTCCTGCTCCCATCTCCCCAACCGGACGGATTCAGAATCCAGTAGCTTTCCTTAGTGCTGTTCTGCCTTCACTTCCTACCGTGCCATCAACCAATGCCATGGGACTGCCCAGAAGTACACCAGCCACGTAAGTAGCATAAATCACATGCACAGACGCAAGAACAAGAAATACTCAAGGGAAACTAGGATGTATTTCTGTTCAAGGGTTCAGTGGGGGATTCACTGAAATACAAGTCTTGCATAAAATAGAAAAGCGAGTTATTTATATATTCTGGTCCTTTAATCTAACCTTTACATCCAGAAAGAAACAAAAAGATAATACCTTCTATAATCAGATAGAATTCAAGATAGGGGAATGTGAGTGTATAAACAGATATACAAGAATGCGGGGGCTCAGAGTTTCATAAGACTGTACTAGAGTGAGAAAAGAGATTTCATGAGCTTGCAGGATAAGTCACTCCAAGACTCTTTGCTTACATGAGGTATAAAAACATTCATACCTATTTTAAGCAACGAGTAAAGTTTTAAAGGTACCTTATACTGCAAGCTATTTTTTTAGTCCAGGTCAATCTAAGAAATAACTTATGTAAAGGTATTTTTCTGGTTGCAATACTTTCTATATTTGAAGTTCCCCAGAAAATCTCAGGAGAGTTAATGATTTGGACATGAATACTTTAATTAACAGCCAGCATAATTTCTATGACAAAATAGCTACCATGATACACGCAAATAAGGATGATGATGTACTGGCAAGGTGGTGGCCTTCAGAGTCTCTTCTTTACTGGTGGAGTTGAAGCGAATTTCCCTTTTGTGGACTATGTGAACTCTGTGTTAGCATGGCTAGCACCTGTAGATTGGTACAACTATTTACTCATATAACTCCAAATCCTGCAGAAAGTAAGGAATATTTTCCCCTTTTCTCCATAGTACAGTTCAAGGTAGTGATAGCTATCATCAAGTCACAGTCTCCTGACTATCGTGCTGACACTCCATCAACTAATCTTACCACAACAGAAAAATGTGTCCCTGTGTCTATAGCATTCACCATGCTGTGTGCCAAGAAATCCTGCCTTCAAACCAGTACTGCACTGCTACTCACAGACTTCCCAGTTGCCAGCACAGCCACATAATTGCCATCACCCCGTGGCATGTGCCTGGAGGCCTGCCCAGCCCTGGTACCCCGATCAGGCACACAGCATAAAGCTAGAAAGGTCACAGTGAAGGTTTTCACTTTAGCCAGCTCAAGCCTTTGGTCTGCTTCCACAATGCTGCAAGAGCAAGCAAAAACCAACTGCAGCTGTCACCAGTCCCCTTCCATCCCTTCAGAGCTGAGGCACCAGTGCTCAAGTGATGTTCTCTTTGCATTAATGACACTTAACCCCCGCAAAGTGCTTTCCTTTTTCTCACTGCTGCACAGGCATGGCCACAGAAGTCTTCACAACATGCCTACCAGGCAGACTAGTTAACTATATTTTCTTCATTTCAGCTTTCCTTGCTCCCAGCCCAGAGCTGAATTCCCACACAACTAGCGCTCCTTTTGCTGAGATTCAAATCTTGACCTCTGCATGGGAGAGAGTCTTAGCAGGGCATAAAAGGTCAGGAAGGAATCTGAACAGCATCTATGGTAATCTGTAAATACCTATGGAAGCTTCAGCTTCTCTTTTTGGCATTATCAGTTACAGTAATTCTGGTTACAAAAGAAGTGAGAGCTCACTGTGTCTGCAGGACAACAGCAGGAAGATACCTTGCAAAGCAATCACCAGTTATGCCTTTACCTAGAGCCCCTGTTATCAAGATCCCAGCATCTGTTCTGGTAAACTACCAGAATATTGCACACTCCCTAGTAGTGTCCTGCTGCTGTGCTCCAGCAGTGCACTCTCACAGTCTCCCAACAGTCTTATTTAAGAGTTTAACTATTTTCAAACCTTACTAAAATTAAACAGACCACATCTATAAAATAAAAATAAAAAATAACTGTTGATGTTAGGTGTCATAAAAGGGTGAGAGAAATGAAAGAAGTAAAAGTTCATGGAAAGAGTAAATGATGAATGAAGATGTGACATAAAGATCAATGAGAAATTGTATTAACTTTTAAGTTATTGCCTGATAACAGTCAAATGTACACATTGTACACCTAAGGTAACATCTACACACATTTCTTTAGCATTTACTGTGACATTATTATTGCAGGATAAATATAAATGGAACTCAGATGCCTATTGTAGCATTACAACCCTTATTCTCTTTAAGATGTGTGTTTTTAATTTCTACGGCATGGGAATGGGATGTCCCATTAAGATTGTACCAAAAAAATCAAATCCTGTATTGTGCTTTGGCTTCTATGTAAATAAGTAACAGGTTCCCCCATAACATATCATATCATATCATACAGGTGACAAAGTATGTATATACTGGTTGCTGCATGTTAGTACCATAATTTTCTTTTAATAGTCCAACCCAGGGATTAGCAAAGAAAAACCTGAAGCCTCTGCCATTAGCAACAGAAGAGTCTATTCGGGAAAACAAAGCTGCACTTGTAAAGGACCTGGAAAGAAAACTGCATTTCAGAGAGGATGCTAACCAACAAAGTGGTCAGCAGGTAAGAAAATCAAGTGTTATTAAAATAAATTTCACTTGTGAACAAGACATATATTATGACACAGAAGAAGAGGTGTTTGTGTGGGTGAGCTGCTACACTACCTTGTATGGGGAGCTTTCGTGTGAGTACTGGCTTGGAATAGCAAACTGGAGCTTTAAACAGAAAGCATGAAGGATGCAGCTGTAGAAAATTTATTTTGTGACTGAGCAGCATTTTTAATTTCTGATCATCTCAGAGGCTGGTAGGAATGTAAAACTTCTTTATTTTCACAGAAGCTTCTGGACTTTGGCTTTTATTTTTTTGCTTTACGTGTGCTCAATTCATTGCACACATACACACGTGCATACACTCTGTATTTTAAAACAAAGTAAAGTAACGAAACAGTTTAGGATAAGGTTTTTGTTTTTCTTTTGGTTGAACTAAAATGGGCTTTCAATTTTTTAGCATTAAACCTATTTTTTCAAATTTCCGAACTTACATTAATTGACAGGGACTTCTTGGGAACTTTATTATTAGAATTTAGCAAAATAACAAACCTTTTACAAAGTTCAACGAACTAAATATCAGTTCACTCTTAACTGGAATCAATAAATTCACTGAATCTGGGCACTGCCTATGAAACTAAAGAAGAAATAAAAAAATGAAATAGTATAGAGGTTGAAATGACTGTAAATCAGGTTCAAGCACCCTCGACTAACAGTAGGACACACTAAGGACTGCTAGATAGCTGCTCTGCCTGCAGGTGATTATTCTTCTCTCACCTTGGCCATGGAGCCCTCCATAGCTGTCCCACCAGCTCAGGCTTAATGCAGCAAATAACATCTGTCGTCAACCAAAGAACTTTTCACAACATCCATTACCCTTCTGACAGAGAACATGCAGAGAGAACCAAAACGCCACTGAGTCTCTGCAGCAAAGTCCCCTCTGTGGACAACTGCAGTGTAATCCCTAGGGGTTTTTAATTTTACTGTTGACCTTTCTTTCTGGCACATCACACTGCCAAAGCACTTTGAGTAAAACAACTGGCAAGCAGTACGTTTTGTGGATGAATCACAAGTGTTACAATTTGTACTTGCTATGGTAGTAAGAGAAATTATTTGGAGAGCTACTGTGAAATACCAGTCAGTCTTTGGAGTTAACTGCACGATAACCCCTTTAGAAACAATGCTCAGTACTAGTGTCAGAGTTATCTGCTGACAGCAAAAGTTATTTATACACTTATTTGCTATTCTGTATGAGACCAAACCTAAATCTTGATTCTCAAATTCCTCAAACACTGAAAAAGTTCAAAGCTGACACTTCTCTAATTGTTACGGTAATTAGAATGCCAATGGCAATGAACTAAAATCAATAAAAGTTCCCTCATTTTCCTGTCAATTCCCAACTTTAATCTCTTCTGATTTTCCTCTTCTCATCTGAGAAAAGCTTACTCCAGCAAATTCAAGTCTGAGTTTTCTCCTCCATGAAGGCAGTGATTATTTAAACAGATGACAGGATGAACAGTGTTTTCCAAAATTCCTATTGCTATATAGAACAATCAACATAATGAGAATAATATGCTGGAGTGCTGGATTCACACCCACATATTTTGTCCTGTTTTTTCCTCTTAAAGATAACACAGAATTAAAAAGCAGACATTTTCATTCCACACATAGCATATCTGTATTAAATCAATTATTGTAATGGTAGGGGAGGGCTTAGTCCCTTTCTCATAAATAGAAATGCAAGTCTCCTCTGTGTGAGAGATCACTGCATAATGGAGCACAGCATCCAGTACGAATCTCAAATGGTGGTTTCCTTGTATTGTCTACAAGCTATTTTAAAAATCTCTTCTCATAAAATGTGTCCTCTGGTGTATTTTTATTTAAAGCATTGTACGGAGACCCCATTTCTCTCATTTACAATACCTGCAGAGCATGCAGGGATCATCCAGAATGAACGCTGCAGATGACAAACCTGTGCCTTAAAGTCCTGGTATTGTCTTGTATTACTACAAAAAGGGCAGTAATGAACAGGAGGGATTTGCATTCTGGTGCTCTATTTATTATCTAAAATTGACTTCCGTATGAAAAATGTTTAGCTCACAAGATGAGATTTTCCTAAGTGTCAGCATTATGCAGTCAGCATGATATCTGATAATCCAGATGTACTCCTTCTGTTTCATCCAGTACATCATTCATCACCAACAATAAAGAAATCCTTGATCAGAACATAGTCGGTAATTTTGCTGATGCTGCATGAGACAGAACAGATTAGTCTCTGGGCTTCTACAGCTATGATGACCATGAGGTGCTGACACAAATACAAATGCGACTTTGCTAAGATTCTAGCTGCCACTTCGATCACTCCCATGCAATAACAAGCTGTCATTTTTACCAGAAAAAAAACTCCCATACCCGTCATTTCTGCGGATGGTAGCACGCTGTAGTGCCAGGTGAAATTTCGTCACAATTAGGAGTGCTGAAAAGAAATGTGATTCAGTTACACCCAAACATCTTCAGTCACATTTGCCCAGTTCTTTCAAACAAAAGAGGCATTGAATGAGGATTGGCTTTATGCAACCACAGGAAGACGTTAGGACAAATCCCAGGATAGAGGAGACTTGACTCAGTGTCTTCCTTGGCTCGAAGACAATCAAATTCATAACTCTGAACTCCCATGAGGACAAGCTTCACTCCTTGCCAGTGGGTACGTGTCGTGTTGCTGCTGTCCCAGGTTGCTCAAATAATTAAGCATTCTTTATCAGCAAGAGAAAAATCTGGAAATTCCACCTTTCAGAACAGTTTCTGTAACAGGTGGCCTGAGCTTTTCTACCACCTTCTCCAGCTCAAGGAATAAAACTTAAGACTTTCAGGCACCAAGAACAGGCCCTCCATTAGCAGGACATTTCCAAGAGCATTTCAGTTTAACGATTAGGGTCCTCTGAGGAAGCTGTTAGAATTCTTTCTTCCATCTTGTGATGGAGAAAATGAACAGAGACTGAGACAGAGAAATAAAAAGAGAATCATTCTCCTGCCCAGAAACGAGGACAAGCAACACCTGGATTCTTGTCCTTGCTGTAGTGGATGTTTCAGTATTTCTGCAAAGTGAAAGAGGACAAGAAGGACAAAGACTGTGGGAGTCCAGAGTGCGGGGAATATTTCCCTGCACTCTGGACTCCCACAAAAGACCATCCCTGTCCACTCATCTCCACCCCCAGAATGTTTTATTGGCACAAAGCTTGGAGTTTCCTCTTGGAGACTGAGACTGAAATGCTGTGAGACCAAGCATCCAAGTCTCACAACCTCAGTGAGTGTCCAGGTAACTGCACCACTTGATGAAAGGAGAGCACAGTCAGCGTTATCTGCAATTCCCAAAATCTGTCAGTCTAATCCATTGGGCCTTTTATCGTCCCCACAAATAAAGTATCTCAGTAATGTTCAGTTAGAATATGTCATGTAGAAACAAAAAGACATGGGGAGAAAAGGAAAGAAGGAGACTTTGGGGAGACTTTGGCAAATGGAAAAATACAATTGGGTAATGGAAACTAATTCTTTTACCCTGGTATTTGAAAGCATTCACAGGCTTCACCAATATAAATTAATATATAAGTATTTCCTCTGTAAATAGAGGAAATTCAGCTTTACAGGCAAAACTTAGAAATTAATGATACTATTTCCTCAACATTTTGTTATAAAAATAATAAAAAATAGAAAAATGAGGTAATGAAATCCAAAACCCTGTACAGTAATAAAACTAAATTAATTAACTGTGCAACAATAAAGGAAAGCAGAGTTAAATACCGGGGCCTGGTTTATACATTTTGGTTATAAGAACTACAAACCGTACTCATATATCTGTGTCATTTACTATGAAGAATATCATGTGGCAGTGCTGATTGGTTGTGTCTTATGTAAGACTCAGATAGCAGCCTTATTTTTAGGACAAAGAAAAAACCTACAGCTGTTTAGAAAATTATGCACAGCCCTCACATGAATATTCTTTACTTTTGCTAGAGAATATTTGAGAACAAACTTCAGAGCGGAAGAAATGCAGGGTTTGTCCAAAAGCTTTCAGATCACTAAAAACCAAAGCCTGTAAAGCCATATGCAGATCCCAACTCATCACACAGGCCCTGACACCAGTAACACCTCAACACTGATCACACAGAACCATCTCCTTGCAGTTCCCATACTGAGCACTCTGTCTCAGAAAGGCCCAGGAATCACCTAGAACTCTGTTCCCAGGGCACCAAAATTACACTTAATTCAATCACTCCAAAAATCTGGCTCAAAATCAAGCTTCACCTCATCTCTCAAAGGTCAGCAAATGTCAGCAATTTTAGACTAAGGGGAATTAAACCACAAAGACTCCCCATGGAAGTTTGTCTGCTCTGTACTAGAAATGAGAAGAGATTTAAGAATCTGACCAAGACAAATTGATATTAATATGTAGAAACTCCCTGTAATTGTGGGAATGAACAGTTGAACAACCGCTTGTGGCTGTCTTCTCAAGACCTGGATCTAATCAATAAGAAAGTACAGACAGGTTTTCATGCTAGGGATCCTGGCTTGCAGAGCCCATCACATCAGAGAGGCAAGCAGAACTCTTCATGCTTGCACACACACTCACTCCAGCTGCTAAGTCTGTGGGAATTGGAGATGGCAACTCCATTTGCTTTCTCTCCTCTTTCCTCCTTGCTTAATCACTCTGAACTGTATTTTGAATATTGTCTATCTAGACAATGACTTGCTAGGCTCTTCACAGGCTTGTGTTTGGATAAGCATGAGATTCATGCCTAGTGCTGTGTACGATGCCCCATACAATTCACCTGAAGAAATAAATTGCCCCAGTGGTACCTCTTCATAGGACATGACAAGTGGAGAAAAACCTGCACATTGGATCTGATGCTTTTTGATTCCCACTGCTGAGAGGGGAACAGGCGGAGGAGAAAGAATCCAAACTAATCAGGAGATTTCAGTCAGAGTAGCCTAGATTAGACTAGGGAGTTAAGGAGTGTTACAGCTTGGAAACAGATGCTGAGATGCAATATATGCCACTTTCTTAGATAAACTGTTAAATGGATTTAGAATAACTGCCAAAAAGCCAATCTAGTAAAAGTTACAAAACTGGGATTAAATTGGGAAATTTGTCTAGAGCTGGCATTAAGTTGGCAACAGAATTTTTAGAATTGTTTTTATATAGTATATGAGAATCAACATTTGAGTAGAGTTCCCTTAGCCTTTCTGTTTGTGGTAATTTCCATGAGTTGCTATGCTAACATCAGATTATTTTGATTCTACAAGCTTCTACTAACTGTTAGTATGTATTTTCACTAAGATCTGAATCCTGCTAAAGATAAATTTTAGCTTCAACAGATGCAGGATTTTAGAACTCATATTCATACACAAAGGTGCTTAGAATCTTACAGGAATTACTATACTCTATGCAATTCCCTTTTTGCCAAAAATGTTCACAGGCAGCAGAAAGGCCCAGGAGTTAAATTACTTGACAAGATCTAGAAGACCATGATGCAGCTCTCTGCTCTGCCACAGATTTTTTTGTGTTACCTTAACAGGTCCCTCAGCTTCTTTAGGCCTCAATTTCCCACAGGTAAAAAGACCTGGCCTGAAGGGTGCTGTGATCTCAGGTGGTCAAAAATTATGAAGATGGGGCCAAATAGATCCATCACAGAGACAAAATGATGTGAACCTGTACCTTCAGCAAGACTGGCAGCGAGAGAAGATTTTGTTTCTTGTGCAGGACAAAGTACAGCCACCCACCAGCAGCCTACAACAATAGTGCCAAGGCAGAGCAAAGGCAGGCAGAAGGAAAGCTGCATTTCACTTCTCTATCTGCCACTGAGTTCCACTAGAACGGTACAAAACCCCTTCAAAATATTCACCACATTTCCTGGCTTTGCTTTGGCCAGTTGTAAGTCTTTTACCCTTCAAAGTATACTGTGACAATATTAATACAACCACCACTGCCTACTCCCCTTTTGCACACTGTGCACACTAAACAATGTGCATTAGATGTAGGAGAAATAGCCAGGTTTCCAAAGCTGCAGTCCACTCAGCACATATAGATAAATATACACAATTATAGATGCATTATATACATTGTACAGAGCATTACACCACTGAACAGGAGCTTGAATTTTTAGCTGGGAGATATAATAATTTTAAATATCTGGCTACTACATATTGAACAAGTGTGTGAATTACTGCCTGTAAAAGTTTCATGTTCTAGGAAAGCTGCCAAAAAAGCAGCTGCAATGCTGCATTTTTGACTCCAAACCAGGGCTTGAACCTTTGTACTCTTTCCCTCAGTCTCCTCAGTATGCTGAACTGCAGCCTAGTTTTAACACTGTACCCCATGGCCACACGGGCTTGTTCTTTGTGTGACACTTTACGAAATAGTTGTCTGAACCACAACAACAACACTTTGCCCTACACCACTTTTGTAATCACATTCAGAAATAGGCTTATGGCTTCCGTGATAAAAACACAGAAGTTCTGTGTTCTCCACAGTTCTTCAGAAAGCCATATTAACAACTACTTTCTGTTCTTGCTAATCCTAAAAGAAAACCTACCAAACAAGCAAAAACCTACAAGATTACACTCTGCATACAGAAGTGTATTTTCACTTATTCCACTTATTCAGAGATTTCTGTTTTTATAAGAAGTTTGGTGTAACATCTTTGGCCTCTGAATGTTGGTGTTCAAATTTTCACAGCAAAGTTAACTTGGTCTTGTTGGTTTGTAAATTTATACGAGTACATATATGCACACCGAACACATTTAGAAAAGCAAAGACTGAAGTATGAGGACAACACACAGGAAGCAGGGGCTGTGGAAACCCTAACTTCAATTTTTCTAATTTAAAATGTATTTTTGAATAGAACTCCTTCAAATGAGCAGCCAAACTCCTGCAGTCAGCCTGCACAGTTCCCAGACAGGAGACTTGCAATTTTACAAGGACACTTAGGGCTTCCATGAGCAGGGAAGCAGCTGCCAGCAATGACAACCCCGTGCTGATAGTGCAGCAATATGCTTTTGTTTTCACAAAGTGCTACTTTTATACCTCCTTTTGTGTATGCACATACATCCAGAGTCACATGCAAAGAAACATGGGAGAAAACTTGTCCATGATTAACTTCAAAGGGTCCCACGAAAAGCATTCCTTCCTCTATCGTATTTTCTTCTGCAAGCAGACATTTGAAAAGGAAGAAGTGCCCATATTTCTTAATGAAGTAGTTTGTAGGAAGTTAATATCCTCAGCACATCGGCCAGGAAAAAAATGATACACTGCGTTCCCAGAAAACTTTTTAGGATCTAAAGCAGATGCAAGCTTAATTTGGTTAAGTACAACTTGAAAATGGTTGCTCTAAGTTTTATTTATTTATGTTAGTTGGTTACATCACTTAAGACAGATCTGCACTTCTACTGGAGTAGAGGAAAAAAAATATGTTAATTGTCTCTATCAGCATTATTTGGTTTCATCTGTAGGCCATCATGGCTACAGCAACGCTACCCTATTAATTTCTTATAACATACAGTGATTTCTTCTGGGCAGCAATGATTCTAGAAAAAAAAATTCCATATGAAAAGCTGCTGACTTAACTCAGCTGTCTATAAACGATACTGAACTGTGCCATCAGCTTGCAATATTTCAAAATTTAACTCTGTTCTGCAACATTTTGTTCTGCAGTCAACACCTTCCACATTAAGGTGATGCCTTGAAAGTGTAAGGGTAATGCCTTTCTAGCCCCATTACTTCCCTCTGCTACAGCAGCCACTCCCTGATTTTTACATTATTCCGCCTTCCTGAAAAGACACAGGCGTTTTCTCAGTATCAAGGGTAAAACACTGATTGCTTAACTTTCCCTCGGAACACTATAACCAGTTCTTGCCACCTACATGGGAAAATGATCCGTTTGGGTGGTGAGAAATCAGAGAAACTCCAGCTTTACACTGGCTTTAAGGAGATGAGAATTTGATCTATAAAGGAATTTGCTGAGACCTGCTGCATGAGAGAAGAAAAGCTCAAGGAGATGAAACTTTATCAGGTTGTTTGGTGTTCCCCAGCTGCCAGCCAGCCCCCTGAGGAGGTGGCTGGTACTACCCAGTGCCTGGCTCCCAGCCTTTGGCATGTCTCACACTGGGACAGAGCGGCCAGCTCAAAGCTCTGCTTGGCAAAGCTGGACTTGCAGGACAGGGTCAGAGAGCAGAGTGGCCCTGTCAGAGTGGGGGAAGGTGTTAAAGGTAAGGAAGGGATCTCGGAGGGGGGACTCAGCCACCTGAGCTCCCTGCGGACGCTCCCGGAACCTTGTAGGTCTCCGCACTGCTCCCAAGCTGTGTGGAACAAACAGCCCTGCAGCATCACAGAACAAGGGTCGAGTGCAAGGAGGAGCAACTTCATTCATCAAATTCCTTTCCTACCTACTCCAAGCTGGCTGCCTTTTCCTACCACAGCTAAGCTTTTCTAGAGCTGACCTTAAAGCAACCTCCCCAAAACAGACATTTTAGACGACAACACACAACATCTACCACTACAGCTCCAAAATCAGCTATTACCAGAGTGTTTATTCCACCATAGCAATTTCCAACTTTTTTTACTTTGTGGCTGCCACATTTTCTTCCTCTCCCCCCAAGTCTTACAAACCCCTGTCTCCTCAAAACTCCACTGTAACGTCTAAACTTTTGGCCACTTCCATCTCCCTGGTCTCCTGAAGAAAGCAGAAGAGTTTGTCAGCTAAAATTTTTTGCTGCCTCTCCATCTTTTGTCCCTATTATCTGGAATTTATTGGTCAAGAGCATAATCAGCAAGATGATGGAATGGTTAAATGATCAAGGATGTAATTGCCAGTGACTTGGGATAGATGCTGGTTCTTTAATTAACATTCTATAAGATTTCAGACACGATGCATTTCTGAAGCTTGTTTTTTCAGCAAATGGAATATATCTAAGGATTGGCTACACCCTTATTTACTATTCCTAGGTTTCTAAAACTCTCTTTTCAATAGAAGCAGGAATGCAAGCTCTGGGCTCAAAACCTGCATAAATCCAGGTCTGAGCAAACTGATTTGTCTTCTACAGGTAATACAAGATTTCCCCCCAAAAAGGTAGTTTGTAATGACTTAAGCAAGGAGCTCGTGCAGCTGTGTGTGTCAGTGCAGCAGGCAGTGTGTGCTACCTGAGAAGTCCATCCAGGTGTAGTTGTCGTGTTCCACCATGCCCAGGGCAAACATTGGTTTGGAGGCACAAACTGAAGCTGGCTCTTGGTCTGAGGCTTCACAAGTCACAGCAAGAGACATTTGGTCAAATGCCTCCTGGTCTAGACAAGAGATTTCCTCATGCAAACAGCTAAGTGATGAGACATTTCTAATTGACTTCAGGGATCAGGAGAAAGTTCACAATCACATCAAACTATCTGGAAATGTTCATTTATGTAGGAATATATTTGGTTTATTGTATGATCTGTTTAATCATCTAAGAATTTAAATGTAATATATTTTGCTTTCTCAGTTATACGAGCTAGAAATCTGTCCAAGTTTAACCCGAAGTTAATTACTCTGAAAATACTTCACTTTCTTCCTAATTTTCTCCTTTAGTAGGTATAGTTTTCCTTATTTAATTATGAACTAAAATATATAGCATTCGTTTCTATAATTAGCACGGGACCAATATTTGAACACAAAATCCTCAAAAATTTGGTATGTTTTAATGATCTGTTTTGATCAACAGTGTGCAAGAGTACAATTTTTTTGACAGGGACTTAGAAGAATTACATGTTTGATTTCTTTTGCTTTGAAAAAACTCAGTCTCATTAATTATATTGTACAGACCCACGATGCAGTATCTATGCCTGCAAACCAAATTCAGACTGTTTCAAGATGTGCTAGGTTTACTTAGGGCTTTTTATCTTCACTTATTGTAGAATTAGTCTGAAAGTGCCCGTGGCTGCAAATACCCCAGAACACGACTGGTTTTGTTCAGACCTGTGCCTCTCTCACCCTGCAGGAATACAGGATTTCAAGCTTTGAGCAGAGGCTGATGAATGAAATAGAATTTCGCCTTGAACGGACACCCGTGGATGAATCAGACGATGAAGTCCAACACGAGGAAATCCCTACAGGCAAATACATAGCTCCCATCTTTGATAAGAGACTCAAGCATTTCCGGGTAATGGAAGGATCCCCTATTACATTCACCTGCAAAATCGTTGGAATACCTGTTCCCAAGGTACGTCATTCTCACTGTAACTGGTAATGGAACAAAACCCAACTACCAACTATTTTCTGTACACCACTTCTGAGCACAGGGCTCTGTGGAGACAGCTCCCAAACTAATCATTTCCCCCACCTTTCTAAAATAACAGTATCTGTCCCTGAGCATGCATCAGGCCTTGAGGTACAGCCACCTGACTCCAGGAGACACAGAACCGCACAACCCCCAGAACTTCTCAGAAAGATGAGAACTGATCTAACCTGTAGTGTGCCTAGAGCCAAGAAAAGAGAGCCTGACAGGCCCAGCTATGACATGCAGCTTCCTGAGTTCAACCTGTAATCATTCTGTTTCACATTATAACTGACCTGCAAAGTTTATAATATTCTAAAATTTTATTGGCTATCACTCAACTTACTTATTTTTCTAGTCACTGTTAAGTCATGGGGACATGTCTGATCACTACAGGTCTACTGGTTCAAGGATGGCAAGCAGATTTCAAAGAAAAACACACATTTCAAAATGAACAGAGAAGAAGATGGAACATGTTCTTTACATATTGAAGCTACTACTAATGATGATGATGGCAACTATACGATTATGGCTGCAAACCCACAAGTAAGGTGTTCTTTTCTCTTTTACAAAAATGCTTGTTTCATCTTTTTCTAATTTATGTTAACAGGAACACAAATTAGGCCACATACTTTGATATCAAGTGGTGACTATATCACAAATCAGATGCTTCAGAGCATAGGAGAGGAAACCATGTAAAGATGAGTGATGAAACTACTCCCCTATTAGATATATAGTCAAAATCATTACGGACATTTTTTCCCGTTAATAACTCCTGCCCTATCTCCTTCCCACTCTCAGATGCAGATAAGTACCTTTTGAGATGTGGTGACAAGACAGACACGATGTTTCAGGCAGAAAGAACAGAGCAAGGACAAACAAATAGTTACATCAGATTTAGAACTGTTGGCAAACACAATTATATTCTTTATCTAGGATGCAAAGATGTGGATCTGCAAATAGTCTCACTCCCTTACCCCATTCTCCTTGACCCCATGTGCTAGCTTAGCTGTTTATTTAGAAGTACATTCATCAGGCGACTTTTTCCAGTTTAAATGTTTCTCCTTTTTTAAATTATATTTCTTTTCAGTTTCTGTATGGCTGCATTTTAAAGTATGCCAGTACAAAGGTACTAGACAGTACCTATGGCAGGAATAAACGAGCAGGGACAGGCACCACTGCTAAATGCGTTGCCACAGCCTGGAAGAGTTTGAGAAGCCCCTGCCTCAACTGCAGGCTAACAGCATTTGCTTTGGGAAAGTAGTATTTTCACTATAGTTCAGCTATTTTATAAAAATAAATCCTAATGCATTGTAAGCGTTCAATATTTATACTTTAAAATTAAATGAGCTGTTAACCAACTATTAATTCTGTTTCCACTGTGATTTGCAGGGGAGGATCAGTTGTTCAGGACACCTGATGGTTCAGAGTGTCCCTTTTCGGGGACGAATATCAACAACTCAGCCTCACAGGTGAAAGAAAAAAGTCCTGCAGACCTTCTTTATGCTTTTTACTGAAGGCAACCAAAATCACTGCACTCACTGAACTTCGGTTCTCAATCATAAAACGGAAGTAACAGCAGCAGTTCCCTCCCAACAGGTCACTTCTATGTTTTTGAAGGTCATCCTCAAATACAGGGAAGTTTAACTATGATTTCATTTACTTGTTGTAGTGGAGCTAAAGGCAAGGGATGGATTAGCAAAATGAAATTCAGCCAAAAAAAGCAATACAAAGCAAAGGCCAGCTTGGGAATCTAATATCTACATGATATAGTTAACTCAATAATCTTTCTAAATGGAAAATACGCAAGAATTAAATTACAGTCAGTCCATTTCTTTCTTCCCTTTTATGTAACTCAAGTTATCTCTGCAACCTTTTCCCCAGTTTCTTCCTTTTTTTTTAAGCATTAGGAAAAAAAAAAGAATCTTACTTCCAAACACCCACATGTGATTTTTGTGTTGCAGAACACGACCCCGGGTGCCAGAAGGAGACAAAGAGGCAGTTCAAGAACGCTTTTTCAGGCCATACTTTCTACAGGCTCCAGGTGACATGGTGGCACATGAAGGGCGGCTTTGTAGGTTGGATTGTAAGGTATTAGCTGGTTCCTCTCTCGCTTTCCTTACCTCTGTACATGTCGTGCTATGTGTTTTCATGTTCTTTACTGCATGCATGAACCATTCAAGTTTTAACGCTTCATTTTAAAAATGGCATTTCTTAATGCCATTGTCTCTGAGCTGATTCCAGGGATTTCTTTTGAACAAATGCTCTATGGGATGAAGAACACAGAAAACACAACCCAGAAACAGAAGGCTCACTTACAAGGTTGTTCAAATTACTAGATATGTTCACTGTGTCCTTTACCAGTATGAACTCCAGAAGTTCTGCTCCATTACCAGATTCTTGAACCTAATCCAGAATAGCACAAAACCATGAGAAAGAGAGGATTCAGCACGTTGCTTTGTGTTCAAACAAATGTTCCCATTGTATTAGACTGAATTACTGAAGATTAATACTCCCTGAAAAGAGGGAACTGAAAAGAGGGAACTGAGCCCAGTTCATTTTATGCTTCCCCAGCGTGCACACAGGCAGAAACATCCCCATTTACTGATTGAAATCCTGACATGAAAGAGTTGTCAAGGTTAGAGTACACATAGCGAACATCCTGTTATTGAACACCTTTAAGGGAATCATCTGCTCCAACATGTTCTGGTAGCCCCTCTTGTGTCCCTGCAGTGCAGCAAAGGTGGCAGTGCTGACACTGACCTCTACCCTGAAGAGGGTAGAAGCTCTGAGGCACAAGTTAATGCCTTGAAGATGAGCAAGACTCATTACTACTTAATTTACGATGTAAAGTTTACTAGGAGCATGCCAAAGAATTTGGTTATTTCTAGCTCTGCTATCCTGGCAGAGCTTGTGAAGCCTTAAAGCATGTCTGGCATTGCACAAACCTGGGAGAGAGCAGTCCTCACTCAGGCAAGTACCACTTCCCTCTTCCTCTGCTTTGTAAAATATTGTTTGGAAAGCAGTATTTTAGACATGAGTAAGTACTGCTACCTAATGAAAAGATTTTTAATACTATAATAGTCTAATAACCTTTCAAAAAATACTTAATTTGTAGTGTTCTAAAGCATGCAAGTTCAACAGCTATGAAGTATTATACCATTCTTCATCAAATCTTACAAAATACGAAGTAATTTGTCATATAAATTTTTTTTCATCTCTGTTAAACTCCAGTATTTTAGATCCAGGAATTTGATTTTTATTCACCCAAAAAAAGGGAAAACTAGCAGATTATTAGGAGTCTTTTGTGAATCTCATATTCTAATTTCATATCTCATAAACTAAGTTCCTTCCTTTCTAAGAAAAATGTAGATATTTCATGTACTTTTAAATCTTTTTCCTTGTTTGTTTTCTGTTTTTCTCCCTTTTGGAAGTAGTCAGCAGAGAAACAAAACCTGAGAAATAATTTTTAAAAAATCTTTCTGGTCTAGATTTTGACGTGATTCAGCTGGCATTTGCAAAAAGGCCAGGCTCTGAATTTACTAGCCTCTCCTGTCAGTTGGACATTTGTCTCGAGATGTTTCCCTGTCTGTTAGGTGAGTGGGTTACCGACTCCAGACCTGACGTGGCTCCTGAATGGCAAACCCGTGCTCCCAGATGGCAGACACAAGATGCTGGTCAGAGAGACTGGAGTTCACTCTCTGCTCATCGATCCTCTCTCCCAAAGTGATGCTGGAACTTACACTTGCCTTGCCACTAACAAAACAGGACAAAATTCATTTAGTCTGGAGCTCACTGTTGTAGGTAAGAAGCACTGAAAAACTAATCTCAGTGAGGAAGTTATCTGTATGCATTTCTTCAAACTTACCTTACATAGTTTCCCTACAGACACGTATAAATAAATAGTTAATGCACTGAGAGCAAGAGAATCCAACAGCTACAGACAGATATGTAACTTTTATATATATTTTTCCCTTCCTCATCTGATGGAGGGAAATACACCTGGTGCTCAGTTGACTACTGCACTCCTGTTACTAAGAGAGGGCCGTAAGAATTCTGCCTCATTATCACACTACCTCTCGTCTGGGCAAAATGACATTCTTAATTTTCTCCCCAGAAAATGCTTAGGGTTTGAATTCATAATATATGTTGAGGTATCCTAGATTTCAGCCCAAATTTTATTGGTTTAAAAATGTTTTTAAATAGAAAAAGTTAAATCTGAATACTGCTCTTTAATAAAGCCTTAAAAGATGTGAGATATTGAAATTTATAGATCTGGCATTAACTTCCTGCAATGGTAGTATGTTTAGACCCATTACACATGCATATATTCATTTATGAACTTCAGTTCTGCCTATTATTTACTTTATGTTCCCTTAGAGAGGCTGTGTCATGGCATTTCACTTCCAATATCCCACTAAAAATTCACAACCTCTTTTGGTATCACAAGAATAATTTTTACCGTTTCTTCCACACGGTTCAGAGAGAAACAAAGAATAAAATATCTAATTGTTCAATAATTCTTTTTCCAGCAAAGGAAGTAAAAAGAGCCCCCATGTTCCTGGAGAAGCTTCAGAACTGTGGTGTTCCAGAAGGGTACCCTGTCCGATTAGAGTGCAGAGTTGTGGGAATGCCACCTCCCGTATTTTACTGGAAGAAAGATAATGAGACCATCCCATCAAACAGAGAGAGGATGAGGTACTGTACCATAATACCCATGCCTGAAGTTTCTTGTGGCTGGACCGATTGCTTCCATGAAAACCTGTGTGATAAGTACAGATGGTGGTGCTTTAAAACCAACTTCTTTCACCCACATAAAGCTGTGAAAAGCTTGCTTCCCTGTGGGGTGACCAATGGCTGTTTCCTTGGTTCAGAACAAAGGCACGATGCACCACTGCTTCAGAGTGGGGATGGAGCTTGCGGGCCGTGGGCCTGACAGAGCGGATGGATCTCCTTACCACACATACTCTGATATGGTATTTTCATGCATTTGAGCACCTTTTTCTCTCTAAGCTATTTTTTCCCCAGTTTAGTTCCAACTAGGTATGAATGCAAACTCAGAACAGTTCAGTGCCCCAGAGCACGGGATAATAGAGAGTTTATTATATCAGATAGAGAAGCTGATAACAAAGTTGGTCACAAAGTTAAGGACTTTGATCCATGCTTATGAAATACGACAATGTCCAGGTTCAGCTCTCACAGTCAAATGCATCACTATTTTTCAAGTTTGTCAAAACAAAAGCTGATAAAATAATGTGCCTGGCTGTAATCAATGATAAATTAATTGCCTTTTTTTTTTTTTTTTTTAAGATTTCTACTTCAGCATATATCTGATTTTTAATATTTTATTTCACTTGGCTCCAACTAATGATTTGATGCGGTCACTGGATCTCTGAGATCAGCTTCAAGAAGTACCCACACCTTCACACACATTCCTGCAGGCTCTCAGTAAAGAACCTGGCTCTGCAGCAGCACCTGTTAGGGATGCACACCTATCACAAGACAAAGCGTTCTTGGAAAACTCTTTCAGTGGTTGCCCTGTCCCCACCCAGAGACTGCTGTCCCTCTCCAACAACCCCACCTGACTCTGACCTTCTACAGCCTGTAGTCTATATGGTTTGGGCCCAGTCCTATTTAATATCTTTATAGATGATCTGGAGGAAGGGATTGAGTCTACCATTAGCAAATTCATGGATTAGACCAAATAGGTGTTCTCATTTCATAGGGATTGTTATACACATGCAAACACTGTAGTTACTAGACATAGTTTTAGAACAACTGTCCTAAAATGCCACATTTCCAGTCGTTTCACAAAAGGTTGGAGAACAAGTTTTTGCCTCAGCTCAGCAGAGGAATGACTAGGGAAAACCTCCCACACCCCACAATGCCAGGAGCAAGCATCAGGGTTGTGACAGCTCTGCTATTTCAGCCAGTTGAGACCAGACTGCCCCTAAGGCTTCCAGTGGCTCTGCACAGACCCACGGGCAGCATCGTCCCTGTTTGTCCCTATCCTGCCTCACTACCGCCTTCCTGCCTGAAGCCAAGAGACGTTTCTGCATCACAATAAGGACACACGCCAGCTCCTATACTACTGCACCCCCAGCATAAGGCAAATTGCATAGTAAGGGAGCAAAGGGTGAATGTTCCCTTTTGTATTTGAGCTGTCGGAAGCACAAAATGTCCTCTTGTCCTGAAAGTGGTTTCATTCCAGTTCATAAGGAAACAAAATCTCAAATTTCAGAACATCCTGGAACTTCAAGTATTCTGAAGTGCTCATCTCTCACCTCTTCCTTTATAACGAGAGAAACACTTGGGTTGATAAAAAGGACCAGCCTCAGCCTAGAGAGCAGAGGAGTCTCAGTTCTGTTATATACTACTGAAAAGTTATTCCTGGAAATTGCAGCCACAAAGTCTTAGATCACTGGAGAGCAAAGGAAGTGGAGGGAACAATGAAGCAGATTTCTTTTAAAGTGTTGGCTAAGCAAATCTTTTTGATTTTCTCACTTGGTCATTTTCTCATGGAAAAGGGTGCCCCAAGAAAGTTTCTGACTGGCTCTGGTTGCTGTTGTGAAAAACATCCCAACTTTGTACAAGTGCTCTTGGTATTTTGTTATGTTCTTGTTCCAGCTTCTGAACTAGTAAAAAGTACAGTACAATTGTGCAGCAGCTTTGCATGGGTTTAGTTCATTAGTATTCAATAAATAATGCTAATATTAACACATCCAGAGCAAAAATTCAGCTCCCACTGTCACACCATGGCTGTGCACAACTGAGAGGAGGCAGAACAGATCTGAGATTTTCTGATCATTGTTTGAGGTCACACTGAAAGCAAATCGATTGACTATAGATGTCTCAGACTGCTATCTCTTTGAGAATAGAAATGGCAACGTATCTGTCTCATATCTAATATACATATTTCAAGATCTGAAAACTGATATGCTCTTGAGAAATACTAATTCCCAAACACTTGTTTTCCCAGCATGCATCAAGATGCCACAGGGTATGTCTGCCTCCTGATCCAGCCTGCCAAGAAAGCAGATGCTGGCTGGTACACCTTGTCCGCAAAGAATGAAGCTGGCATTGTCTCCTGTACTGCTCGACTTGACATATACGGTAGGGATTGGCTGGGAAACAAAACAAGCCCCCAACTAGTTCTTAGTCTGGGTTTGACATGGATTAGAAATCAGTGTCACAGCATGGCCACAGCTTAATAAGGCCCCAGAAGAGATATAATGATACAGCTAAATAGCCAAACCAGCTCTGCTGCATCGGCGTAAAGGAGGGTAAGGAAAAAAAGCCGAAGGAGGAGCCTTGCACAAAATTCTCCACCTTCCCATTTTCTACCTTCCAGAATCCCTAGACATATAAGTATCTATTTTCGAGTTGAACCTTAACTCTACTGCCTCTGACATGTCATGTCTGTGCTACAGCCCTCACCTGATGGAGCAATAAACTGCACACAAGAAAGCAGACCCCCTTCTTCCACAGAGCACAGGGGGTGCAAACCAAGCCCAACCGATGGGGGCTACTTTACATCCAATACATTTGTCTAGGACTTAGAAGGCTCCAGCCCACTTCAAGACTTCAGCACATGACATTTAACTGTTACCTCTGCAAGATGGAATAGACAAAGCAGAGTATTTTGATCACTTCAGCAGCATAATGAAACAGAAATCATGTTCCACAAACTGGCTGGATTAGAACCAGACCCTCAAAAGAAAATACAAAAACCCCATGTTTTCAAACTCATATTTCTAATTTGTTTTTAAACCCCACCTAATTATCAGAAATAAGTCACCAGTGCATCTCTGTCAGACTCCTGCCACCTTGTGGTGATACGGGCAATAGTAATGGAAGGATCAAGGGAGGGCTGGGGAGAGGATGATTCAGTAAAGGTGATACAAAATGAAAAAATTCCTTAGATATCTAAATGTTGAAAGACATAAATTTTCAAATGAAGGATTCAAGGAACAAAAGGAAAAATATAGAAATCAAGAAATGCTTTCCAATTCCAACTACATTTTCTAAAATATGCAACTCATACCCCACAGTGAGTGACAGAAGTAATTTTTCGTTGTGCTGTTTTGAATGGGTGGGGTCGAGAGATTGAAGATGTGGTCTGATATTTGCAATTACGCATGCAAAGAAAAATAATAATGAGTAAATAATGAGTTGAAGTAGAAACAAATTGGGCTCTGCAAGAAAAAAGGAGGCTCTTTTAAAAATATTTCCACATAGGGTCAAAATTCAGCATGGAAGGATTCAGCATGGAAAGACATTTCCTATCAATGCGTACCACGTAGATTGTAGTCTCCCACACTAAGCTACCTCAGAGCACTGGAGCCTGAACTCGACTTCCATTTCCATAACCTTTCATTTTAACTGCTGACAGATATGTCTATCTAATTTGGGTGCAGACCCATATGGATAAACACTGGCAAAGAAAATATAATTTTCCCTTTTCTGAAGTGTTTTAGGGATAATGACTGCTAGGTATTACATAATATAATATTTTTACACAATTTTAGCGGTATTTGTTCACATGGGAACATGTAGAATGTTACTTCTAAATTACTGAATGTGTGTCCTTGGATTACATTTCTTTCAGTATTTAAAAAAAATCTAGAAAATATGTTAGTGGTTGTAACTACTAGAGGACAATAAAAATTGCAATCAGTTCCTTGAAGAAAAGCCATCCAGAGGATGAAGCAGTGCAGAATCAGAGCCCTGGGCCACTTTGTTCATCTCTGTTCACGCAATGGTATGTTTTTAGTTTTGATTGCAAGGGCTTTGGAGAAGGCTCCAAAGATTCAATCATTAAATTTTGGACTTTGTGAAATCCATGCAAACATTCCCATGGAATTGAACAGGGATGAAATTTTATCTGTAGACTTCAATAAAATTACTGAACATAAAAATTATGCCAATGCTAATATTTGAAAGAACAGACCCTAACCCAGAAAGAACAATGCTGTGCTCTGTTCAAGGATGTTGGAAGCCACTTTCCAGGTGTGTGTATCGGTTTCTTTAGTTTCATTGTGACCAGAACTAGATGTTTATACAGCCCATTGTGTTTCTGTTGCTTCAGCTCAGTGGCACCGTCAAATTCCACAAGCACTCAAGCTCCGCCCCGGTGGCAGCCGCTACACGAACCTCAGCAGCCAAGGACTCGACATCTTCTCCACCTTTCCAGCTCCTGAGAGCCCTATGCTGTTTTCATCCCCAACCCAAAAGTTGGTGGAGAGTGAAGAACTTTGAAAAACAAACACTTGTTCCAGTTGCACCTGCGGAGATACTAGAACTGTGAAAAACTAAATAAAAAAGAGGTACAACTCAAGATGCTCAAGGTTTACAAGCAACTTGTTTGTAATTAAGTGTTCTGCTGCTGCAAATGCTGCAAGTAATATATCGTACAAGACTTTTGCATATGATTTTAATGCAGGATAATCGTGGTATGGAGTGTTGTGCAATAAATTCAGTACTGTGTAGTTTGCTAAGAATTACATAGTAAACATAGTTTTCAGCACCTAAAAGCCAATACCACTTTTACTTCTCAAATTAGAGCTACTGCACTGTAGCTGCCATGGTAAGGATTGATGATGATTAGCTGGAATACTGCCAGTGAAAACACTGACATTACAGTAACAACAATCCTGAATGAGGGTAAACAACAAGACTTTGAATGTAATTCTAAAAAACATGCCAAATAATCACAAAGCACAAGTTAAAGGGAAAAGATGTAACTCATTTTTATATATGATTATGCCAGACTATTTTAGAATTTTTGAATTCCAGACTAGATAAATATAGCATTTCATGTAGGTACAGCTGTATACCCTAAATATTTATACCTGTGTGTGTGTGTATTCCATGAACTGTGTACTCTTGGTGTAAGGGTTCATAAAATAAGGTACAGGGCATGTGCATAAGGCGCAAACACAGGAAATGAAAATTCCTCCTGCCTGAAGCACGTTCTCTTGAGCCCGTAGCCGAAGCTATTTTCCAGATGTGCTTCACACTTTTTTCTTTACCATGTTAGTGATCCTCTGACTTTAACACAGATGATACCAAACTTTTAACTTCACGGCTTTTAAATATCAGTCTCCATTTCCTAATTTTTAATGTGCATCTACCATCTAGCTCATTTTAGAGCTAAACGGAAAGGAATTGCGACCTGGTAAATTCTCACCACCGTTTAGGAAATGATCACAAGTGTGGTGTCTAATATGAAGACAGAAAATCCAGTTAGTATACAAAATTTAAGAATTAACCAACAGTTACATGTTAAAAGCTGAAAAACCCCTAGTAACTAACATTAGTAATAAATAAGGCAAATTAATGAAAGCTCAACAGAAGGTGTTAAGTGACAACACTTAATGATTGATTTAAATATAACTGGCATCTATACAGTTATATTAATACCCCCCAGCTGTTAGAATCTATGAATGTTCACAATGTTTTCCTTTATCTTTAAATTACTGCTAACCCTTTTCTCTGGACATTGTTTCCAAGCACTTCTTACTTACTGCTTTCAATACAGCTGCAGAATGCAACAAAGTAATGATCAAAGTCACAGAGGTTAAAAAAAAAAAAAAATTAACAGATACTTTCATTTTAGACTATATTTGGGGTTTTTTCAAATGTAAAATTTTAACTTTAAAAAATTACATATGCAAAGAAAACAATGGGGAGTTATCATAAGAGCAAAAGAATACTGGATACAGCCAGAGACTGAGAAAGAGAGTGCCTTTCACTGGGCTTCCCACAAATACAGCTTCTATTGTCCCTAACTGTTGATTCCCTAAGGGTTTAGAGGAAGTGAATTTCTTGTGTTACTTCCCACCTGAGTGAACACCATAAAACAAAACCATCATTTATAACTCTCATGCTTTTGTTAGAAATCTCAGGCAACTCACCCCAGACTCGACCGACCAGAAAGCTAACGCACAGTCTTATCCTAAGATTTAAAACAAGCTGCAGGTATTTCCATGGGAAAGTAGATGCTGCCCATGTTGTACCTCTTCCCTGGTAAACAAAATAAAACTCATGGCTATTAAAAGTGATGCACTGAGTTAAGTGACTTCAGTAATGAGATGCACAACTTAAGACATACTGTGGGTCTGGTTGTCTAGGATAGAGAATCTACTGCTTCTCTTATCTTTACTTGGTTTTTAGGATGGCTTAGGGATTCCAAAACTAAACCCAAAACTTAAAGTTTCCCATATTCGTTACTACTCTTGGAAAAATAATCCAAGAAAATTATTGGATTGGATTTTGCCTGCTTAATTCAGTGCTGTTGGGAAATGGGAAGGTAGGAAATTAAGACACAAAAGGTCAAATTCCACTCACATCTACAGCCCTGGTCTTCCCATATTTCATAAACTGGAGAGGAGCTTTTGATCTGAAGTATTCCAGGTTGTATACTGGCCATCAGGCTTTATCCCTAAGCACAAGCTTAGTCAAGAGATTGCCTGCTTGGAAGTCCCCTGTGGCCCCTTTGCCTGGCTGAGAGTGAGGGGTTCGACCAGATGACCCCCGAGCTTTCTTCAGACCTTAATCACTCTATGCTTCCTAAATTGTTTTATTTTCCACTGCCTGTCTAAATATCCTACCCGGATTAAGTTAACTCTCAGCTGAGTAGAAATTAAGAATTCAAGCAAGCCCAAACTTTTCCTTTTTGCTGGAATCTAACCTATTAGGCAAGTCTAGCTACAAGAGTTCTTCACACAGTGTAGAAGAAAGGAATATTAGTACTTGCTACTGGCAAGTATCTGGTTACCAGTTCTGGAATCATACTGATCAATACTACTGACAGCAGTAATGGTTTAATGGTTTTCACATTTTACAACATCAGACATCGCACCCAAAAACTCAATGCAAATTAAAAGACAAAGCACACCGTACAAACATGCAAACTGTATCACTTCACCTTTTCTCTGCAGTATCAGTGGAGTGTCTCCAAACTCACATCATTATAACCTGAGCTGACATGCTGAGGATTAAGCGGTACAATGTTTCTTAAAATGTACCTCCAGTTCTTTGGAAGCGGGAGGACAAGAAGCTGAAAGACTTCTCCCAAAGATCTGTTGTAAGAAGGATTAATCCTTAGTCACTCAAGAAGGAGCCCCAGAAATATCACTGAGAGTTAGGCTACAGAAAGTAGATCACCAGAATCTGTTAGCTGAACTCTAATATTCTCTCCTGGACAGTATTTACTAGCAAAAAGACCAAACCTCTTCACATTTCCCTAAGAAATGCAGAAATCAGCAATTTCAATTACTTCCAGTAGCTCTGATAAGAACAAACTCAGAAGCTGATCCCAAAGGGTCTGCAGTTGTTACATTTTGTTCCTTAACTGCTACAGGACATTTCTCCTCTGCGTGTACTGAGCCCATGAAGGGAGCCCGTAAAGGCAGCTTGTGTGAATGGACATCAATGCTGTTTAGTAAGTAGTACTGATGTGCTCATCACAAGGAAGAACTTGCAAGAAAAAGATACCAAAATTATGTTTGTGTTATTAAGTGGTGGGAAAGACAAGGGAAAAAGGCCTGTGGAAAAGAAGGACGGTAGGACAGTACTGTGGTGCCACACGGTGTCAGGATGTGCTAGAGCCACTCTGCTCCCTCCTGAACAACCTGGCTGCTCATTGCTGGTGTTTACTGAATAACCAGTTCCACTTCACACTAACACAGCTTTTCATTCTCTTATTCAGGGCAGACTACTACAGCAACAAAACTTAATGTTAGACCTTCCACTGAAGTCATTGTTAGTTATTAACTCCAAAAGTCCATGAAACCACCACAATGTGGAGCATAATGCTGTATAAGCATGATACAGAAACGCTCAGGTTTGTAACCTCTCAAGTGTTTACTGATCCAGAATCTTGTAGGTTTATTTAGTTTCCCATTTCCTCCTAGTCCTGGTTTTGTATACAACCAATCAGAGGCAAGATATATTGCAAACTAGAGCAGAAATGACAACTTTCGTGTTGCAATTCTAGATTTCAAAAAGTATTATTTTTGCTTTAAACCTTTGGTCCAGACTTTTGCAAATCCAGCCTCACAGGCAGCAGCAGTATCACATATGGGTCTGCATTGATATCACTGGACCTCTTGCCTTAAAACCACTGGATCGAGTTCCTTGCTTCCACATGGAAGGTGGAGCAACCCTTCACAATGCCTTACCTCTGCTAACACGAGATGAGAGCACACACTCCAAATAGGAAAACCCAAGTCTGCAGTCTTCATCTCAATATATAAACAACTGCCAGTCCCAACTGTTTACTGTAACTGTAGGTACTTCAACCAACAAATCTGGGATAAGAATTCATTTAAGAACTGTGTTCTCAATGCTACCAGGTTTAAAACATTAGTTTCTGAACAATGTCTTTACAAAACCTAATGAAATGTTTATACTGTTAATACAGGAGAAGTGAGTCACTTCTTGCCTTACTATTTCCAATACAAAAATGTTCACTTTGAGCCTTAAAATTCTACTTAGTACTTTTTTTTAATTAAAGCTTTTTTTTCCAAAGTCATTCTCACTGGGAAGAAAAATGCTCATGTCAGTTTTATAGTATATTTTAAGTGCACATGAAAGGAAAAAAACCAATCTGCCTGTTCAGTAATGTATTTCCCTTCATCTCACCTGACCTTAAATAAATGCTTCAGAGTTGCATACAAGACTGTGTCCTTCACATGTTCAAATTTGTGAAAATGTGCAACAATGCCAGAAGTTTTCTCAGAACTTTGCTGTGACAGCTGATTAATGAAATCAGACTTTACATTATTTAGAAGAAAATCATAAATATTGTCAAGTTATATACTAGCCATGCTTCTAGCAGGTAGATGTGAAATAAAAGTTGTTGCTTTTTTAAACAATTCTTGGTATCAGTTCACACTGGTTTTAAAATATACTCCTGCCTACAGTCTGCCATAGCTGAACTACACTGTGCCTCCAAAATTTGTGCAGTCTGCCTGCTCCACTGGTCACCTGGCCCCCACACTGCCCTGAAACCCCTGTTTGCTGTGTCCAGACCAACACTGCTGCAACTCTCTGCACCCTCAGGCACAGGGCGCCTGGGACAGAGCATTGATCTTTTCAAGCCCTGGCTGTGTATCTAGCACTTGGACAGGTAAAATCTGAATGAGGGCCAATCAAACACACAAACCCCACTGAGGTTCACTCTTCCCTATACATGCCTCCAACGTGAATGAGTGAGCATCTTCTTTGTATAAGGGCCCATTAGTACATTTTGGAGTGGGTTTTAAGTGATGCAAACCCAACACCTGAAGGAAGCTGGATCTCATAGCTCAGATACAGAAGAGAACAGAACCAAACAAAGAATGAGTCCCATCACATTTGCTAGTACAGATTATGCTTTCCTATGTGACCACGTTTCTCCATTCCTACCTGATTTCCACATGTCTGTGCCTGCCAGGTCAAAGGAAATGTTCTTAAAACCATTTTAGCTCAGCTATAGCTCAATGAGCTAACATGTCTCCTTTACATTTTATCACTTCCTCCGAGCAACGTAACTTGCTTCCATTAATGTCTTCATACATCAAGTCCACTATAAGGAACCATTTATTGCATAATCAAAAGAAACCTTGGGCCATACGTGCTGTGAATTTCAGTGGAGTTCTCCATTTATATCAGTGGGAATTCTATTCAGAAAGTGACCATCCTTCATGATCACACAGTCCGTTACTAACGGGCAACATGGTTTTGTAAAGAAATGTAAAAATAGTGAAGGCAATCTGAAATCTTAGAAAAAATATTACTATACACCCCAGGCTGCAGGAAGCCAGTCAAAAATGAACTTCGTATTCATTGGAGTTACATATGCACACATTTGAAGCAAATTTTATGTATTTTGCATGCTAATTTCTAGACAAATGAAAACTGAATTACAAATTAGAAAAAAAGTAGTAGACAATATTAAAATGTACTCTGATAGAAGATACATTTAAATACTATACATGGGATTGGTTAGGGGTTTTGAAAGCCAGGTTTTCTTGAAATGTAATTAAAGTTTAAAATATAGAGCATGTTTAAATAAGTCCACAAGTATCAGGTGAAATCAACGTTTGTTGTAAGATATCTGTGTAAAGGAAACACTGGACTGCTTCTTCTGTGAATAAACGTCTTTATCCTCAGTGCACTTGGGTTTTTTCCCCTGGATATTTTGTAGAAATAGAAGAGTTGAACATATTTAGAGCAAAAAGCAGCTCTTCTGTGAATTCCTATTTTAAAAATCTAGATAAACTTCGCTCCTAAACTACAAAGAACCACATCTATATAGCTTAGCTCAAATAGCTGGAATTCCAAAAGTAAGGGTATCTATGTTAAGGCAAAAGCTTCCTTTGGCAAATCAATTCCTTTGGCCTGGAAATAGTATTTTTGAAAAATTAGTGCCTAGTGAATCCCATCACAGGAGGGACTTGCACAAAGATTTCACAAGGAAAGTTTTACTTAACAAGTGGAAGGAGTGAGGCTAAGTATTGCAATACCTAATGATACTCATGCTTCCCCACAGGGGGAAGCTGCAATGTCATTGACTTTGCAAATGTATAGCTGAGGTCAGTCACATTTTTATTTTAAAGAATGGGTACTGTAGCACCATTTTAGAACTCCAGTCAAGAACTGAGTCTTGCCCTGTATGTGTGTATAGAACAAGACGGACTGTGCACTAAATACCTTATAAATGGTGAGATGGAAGACAAAAGCCTAAAAAATTGGAATTAATGGAGGTTGAAAGCCATGCTGATGAGGAGGAAGAAAGCACTAACTTTTTATTACTAACATATACCTTTTGGGAACATGCTACCCTAATTCTGCTATTAGCCACTGAAAAGTCACTGCAGTTAAAAATGCCACTCTAGTTCCAAGCTCAAAAATAATTCTGGGCATGTCAGAACAGGGTGATATGATTAAAAGAATTATAGAAGCAGAGTATCTCTGTCTTCAAAAAGAAAACCCTGCAGGAAGTCCTTTCAGAGGGATAGAGGTTAATTTCCCACAAGCAGTTCATTAGAATCTCAGACTGAGTTTCAATAGTGAAACACGTATCTGTAGAGTACGCAACACGTATTTAATGAAGCAAGCATCTGTCATCCCCAATGTTCTCACAATAACGGGGTTCTAGAATTACAGTGATAATTGGACAGACGTATCAGATGTAGTGCTGATACTACAACCAAAAGTGTTTCAGGTTTGCACTGCTGTTCAGTGGGACAAAGATTTATGAGCAGACAAAACTCAGCCTCAAAGAACACACCAAGCTCTGAGCATCCAAGCTTCTGCTTATTGGGAGGCCTAAGAGAAGCCATAATTATTTAAGGGGAGGGGGTATGAAATGCCCACACCAGCAAAGTCCAGTACAGAAGGTGGCTCAGAGCCATTCCCTGACCAGCATCAAACAGTCAGTGGAGAACAAATATTGGGGAGCAATAATCAAAGCCAAGTCAAACAGCCAAGTTTACATTTCACAAATGTCACTGAAGTATTTGTAAAGGAAAGCTATGAAAAGAAACCAATGACTTACTGAATAGTTGTTGAGTTTGAGAAGTCCCAACCAGCATGGATATGATCTGCTTTTCAAGCTGCACTCAGAAAGAATTTTTAATTATTAAACTTTCCCATCGCTCCAACTGACTCCGCAAAAGGCTTTGGCAGATAATCAATAGACAGACAGCTGTCTATGCACTACACAGAATTTACTTTGCTGCCCTCAGTACTACAGTAAACTGAAAATCCCAACTTCCAGCTCAACACTGCACCCTCCCAAGAAAGAAAACCAGTCCAGCGTTAGATAAAATCACAATTTTCCCAGCAGCAATATTACCAATTACAAATAAAGGTATAAATAAGCATTCACATCCCATTAGCACAATGAAATCCAAGAGAATGGGGATTACAGGGGATTATAACCTTAACGTATTGTTCAACAGCAGAGATTGATACCATGACCTGATTTACAAGTGTTCGCTACCTATGTACTGCACTGAAGTGCTTTGTAGGGCTTCAGTTTCAATTCTTAATAATTTTTGGTAACATGAGCACATATTTTACAGTTTGTGTTGCTTTGTTCCTCTTTATGAGAGTTTACTACCATTTAATCATTCCCTGCATACTAATCCATTATTTTTTAACTATATCATCATATGCAGTAGAAAGTACAGTACAGCAAGAAATAAAATTGGAAGAGAAATGGCTGTTAAGTACTTTTACCTGAATTACTGCAATGTCTTGTCCCACAAAAACAAATCATATGCCAGCGGCACAGAAGCATCAGTCATTCTTGCACCCTACTCTGGCATTTATCCTTTTGTACTGTATTCCCCTTCCCACTTCTGCTTTAGGCAATCTTCCACTAATCCAAGTTTTCCATGTCACATAATCACATGATTTATTTGCATCCTATTCCTGTTTCAGCATGGAAAACCCACTGCTGTGCTAGCAGTGCAGGTGAGACAGTGTCTGCCTGAAGTTCACAGCTAATAAATCAGTGTAAGACAGCACATCATTTAATTATTTAAGAATTGTATTCATTGTCATTACATATATAACCTTGCCACTTAATGGTAAGTAATATTCAAACGGTATTAACTTGACTATATGATGGACAACCATTAATTTTACTGTCTCTGAGTAACATGACTTCATATCTCTGAGGCTGAATCCACTTTCTGCTTGCTGATAAAGATCTAATGTGATCCACATGAAGCAAAGGCCCACATTTTAATAATTAACACTATTCATTACCTTTAAAGAGGCTAAATATACATTTAAAAACCCATTCCTGAATGCCAGTGTTTAAAGGAGAGAGCTGCTCAGAACACACAGTGCCTCTTCCACCTGGATGTTTAAGCCAGCCTGAAACCCAGCCTCCATGCCAAGAACCATCCAATTCCCACGCCAGGAAATGTAGGAGCCTGCAACAGTGACCAAGGGCAAAACGTCAGTGAGGGACAGACACACAGGGAGGTCAGGTCTTTGTACATAACTGCTCCTGCAGCACAGTCCCTCTCCCCCCAAGCAGGGCTTAGTTCCTATTAATGCCTTTGTTCTTCCCTGAAAGCTGCTTAATTGTCGAAAATAACTCCTATCAAAGCTATTCATTTGTCATTTGAAAGAATCCTAAAATACAAGACGTGGCAGCAGCCAGCAGGGAACCCACAAGCCTTCCCTGCTGGAAATCCACCAGCAGCTGTTGTGGGACAGCAGCTCCCTTTCTCCTTCCCTCTCTCGGCTAACACTAGGGAGGGCTTGTGTCTGGAATCTCCCCTCAGCAGCACCAGCAGAAGCACCCTTCATCTCTACAGTCTGCTGCCACCACACCAGGCACCGACAGCTGAGCCTCTGCAGGCTCTACACCCGCCTACAAACACATCTGCTTCCCCAGCCATCCTCTCCCACATGTTTTTTCATCTTCCCGACCTCCTTTCCTCTCCTGCCTTTTCTCCCCAGACCCCTCTATCCCCCCACAAGTGAAAGCAGCAAGTAAACAAAAGGCCATTCAGCACACCGCCAGGGATGAAATGAACTCAACTGCTCTGCAAGAATGCTCCATAATTTTTTCCCAAACTCATACATAAAATACACTCCTTACTGTAACTGGGAAGCAAATATAATTTGCTGATTGGTTCTTCAGCACATTAAACTGCCAGGATTGTGACAGAAGTTGTGTAACATCTGGGGTAGAAAATCCACTAATAAGTAATTCCTAGGGTAGGAATTTCAGATATTTGGTGAGGACATCGTATAGAAAACACTTTATTTATGATTTACAAAATCTGTTATTGTTTCCAGATAACATAAGATTAGAAAATAAAATCCCATCATTTAAAGCCTACAAAAATCTAGAAGCTTAGATTATTTTCACACAAACATTCTCATTTATGGTATATAATCACATGTGCTTTTACAACCATTGAAAATAAAACATTCCTTCCATGACTTGAAACCAGCTCTTTTTCGAGCATACAAGAGACACCATAAATTGGATTAAAGCAAACCTACAGAACTTTGGAACCCATATGTCAAACTTACAAAGTTTAAGAAAGTTAGTTCTCTGAGGACTAGAACTCCAATACATTATAAAACTTTTTCCATGTGAACCATTTATGCGAAAAGAAACTAAAGAACAACTTTAAAGTTGACATAAAAAGAAAAACATGGAATGAAGTTCATTTCTGGTGCTATTCCATTCAGTTACACCACGGGTCAACTTGTCCCATGATCTGTAGAAATACTGTCATGATTCATCACAGTAAAAAAACCACCAAAAACTTATTTAATTAAAGCATCAATTACATTTGATAAACTAGGAAACAATTGTCAGAAATATTTCAAATTAAAAGCATGATCTCCACCAGCATTAAATAAATTCAATCATCTTAAATGCCTTTTATGTTCTCAGAGCAAATTTATTTTGTCAAATTACTGTAAGATGCAAACAAGAATGAGCTATTATAATGCCAGTATTACCTTAGTCAAGCAGATTAACTCTTGCTAATTATTAAATTACGCATCTGGCCTGCTGCATATTCTTAGCTGGCAACAAGTTCTAATTAGGTATTTGGAAGTGTTCAGGGTGGTAGCTGAAGACCCTCTGTGCGTAAGGATCGCTGTCCGCTGCCGGTTTCTGTGCCGTGTAGTGGTGGTAGCTGTCGGCATGGAAGTGCTCACAGTGCAGGCTAATCCACTCTCGCTCAGTACTGTACCTTTCAGCTTCGGCAAGGATCCTGGTGAGAGCCATGATGTAGCTCAGAGCCATCTGAAGGGTCTCATACTTGGACAGCTTCTTATCTTGACCCCACTGCGGAACGACCTTTCTCAAGCGATCGAAGGCTGTGTTCAGTCCTTGCATCCGTCTCCTCTCGCGGGCATTGGCAGCCAGCCTTCTCTTGGCAGCGTTCTCCATCCTTTCCGAACTGCACTTCACCACACAGCCTGCTCCACTTCTGCACTGTGCGTCTGACTCCACACCTGAGTCCAGGTGACTGGATTTACAGGTTTTCATATTTGATGCAGCTTCACTTTCACACACACAAAGATTACCTAGCAAAAGTTCAGTATCTAAAAAGCGGTAAGGAAAGCACTCATGTGAGTAGCCTTCGTATCTCTTGAATCTGTTTCCCAGTATCAATTATGGAGTATTTTTTTTAGCTTCTTAAAAAATAAATATAATAAAATAAAAGTTCTTCTGGTTCTTCTGGGAATGTCTGAAAATTGTTTCTTACTATTTAAAAATGAAGAATTTTTTATGTCTTATGCCTTCATTCTTTTAATTTCTTCATGCTTTCATTCTTTTAATTTCTTTAATCTCAAAGAGAGACAAAACAATAAAATCTCCATTCTCAAAATGTGTGTTCCTGAAGAAAATGGTCCGTTTAATCCAAGAAGGATCTTACTAGATTAAAAGGCACAACAACTCCAAATGGATATTGCAAACGAGAGAAGTTCTGATTCAGTTTAGGAGAGTATTTTGCAATGGTGGAGGGTTGCGATCTCAAGATGTAACTTCCTAAGAGAGATCTCTTTTTCCTTGGCTCCTGCCGGCCAGCAATGATTGTGTCGAGCGGACAAGATGAGGCTTTATAGAAACTGCAAAAGCTAAACAGGTGGTAGCAGGTGGGCGGGCGGCACGCTGCTTCCATCCCAGCACCTTCCCACCCTGGGAACTACAGGGGGAAAAAAACCCAAACAGTAAAATCCCAACATTACAGCCTTCATCTGGTGAGAAGTCTTCCAAAGCCATTCTGTCCAGCCCTAACAACTTGCCATCTGGAGTAGTGTCTGGCTGGCCCCACAAGACTCTGGGCAGTTAAGCAAAAGATCCTTTCAATGGATAATCTGTTGTAACTCAGGGGGGGAAAAAAAAAACAACCCTGTGCATTGTAGTATTTATACATTAAAACACATGAAAATTCTGGCTCAGTGTTGAGGCTAGAAGAAATAACTGTATTAATGAAAATGGAGAAAGAGCTAAAAGATACGTGGCCAAGCCACTGTTTTGCATATATGGTACCAAAACAAGTAAACTCAAATTATAAGAAACCCCCCAGCACTCACAATTTTAATACTGTATAAAGTCCACAACATTGCAACCAGAGTAGTATCTTGAGAAAAACGGGGATTATATATTTGTCTGTCAGCAAACTCAATGTCGTTAAAATAATTTAAATATATTTAAACAGTTAAAATGTAGCTATAGATTTATCTAATAATTGCAAAAATAGATAGGTTGTGATAGTTATACACAAAAACATGTAAGTATACAAATCACCTGAATGCTGCCCTTTTTAATACACCAAATTAAAGTATATATGTGTATTTTATGTTAATTAAAAGTGTCTTTTTAGTAATAACTCCATATAAGTGACAAGAATAAAAAGAGGATGCGAAAAACAAATCTGCTTGCTGGCAGCAAAGGATCAATTCTGCTACCAACCGTAATGTCAGAGGAGCCACCATATATACACACCCACACCCCATAATCAAAACATCTTTTACTGTACCAGTATTACTAAAATCATAATTACATAAACTTACAAGGAAATATCATAGGATCTTTTTATGATGTACACAAAAGGAAAAAAAAAAAAAACCTGCCACACAATGGTTTATTATCTGCATTGATTTCAAACTTAATTAAATTGTTACCAGCATTCATAAATTAGTAACTTTTTTCATTAGAGACTGAATACTGTATATTTATTAGAACTATAGCTCAATTGTTTTCATTATGACTCCAAAACTTGGTGTAGTTGTAAACAGCTGATTAATCCCTAGCAAAAGCAATGACAATGAAATGAGGTTGAATAATCCAAAAACAATAGGATGCAATTGAACACTAATGGACTCCAGCATGACAGATGTTGAATGTCGGCTGTTACGCCCAGTTGCTCTGCTCTTAATATTCCGCATCCTAATGATCATGAACAGAGATGATAGTTGGGGTAGGGAGTCTCCATTATTCCATTATCAAAATGTATGCCACTTCTTCAATTTTTAAAGAAGTACAACTTCATCACATTTCATTAGAAATGTTCAACTTTGCTATCTGTGTGCACTGACCTATTCTCCCAAACATAAAGAGCTACCACATGCTAAAATGCCACTTTCTGACTGACAATTTCTGATTATCTGTGTGAGAACAGCTCCCTTCAAAAACCCACAGAAACATATGTCCTTCCCAAAAGGATCAGTAATTAGAACTTGTGAGATTTCTGTTTCTGAAGATGCTCCATGGGAAGTACCGCATGTGCAGCAGAAAAGAAAATCCACATCTGATCTTCATGCTATTGCTAAAGCATATTTTAGTGCTACTGCATCCTTCTATCCCAACTAAGTTTGTTAGTTAAACCCTTTGTCTCTTACAATGAATCTCAAATGATTTTTCATGTAAAAGAACACCACAGAATTAAGGTGTTCTGTAAGTTAATAAATACTGTGTGTTCGCATGAAATAGCTATTACTCAGTTCAGGTAATTAATTACTCTTCATTTTAAGAGTGCTGCTAACTTCATGCCATAAATGCAAAAAGCTCCCCTTTAAAATAGAATACTGTATTTTTTCACTTGTCAGCAGTTTTCCTTTTTTTTAACCTAATATGTCCTGCCAGTATAAATTACAATAAAGACTTCAAATATACTGAAAATCACAGTGCTTCAGAAACTTTGTATTTTACTTCACTAATGCCCAGTAACACAGTACACGACAGTGCTGTTAGTTTTCCCTTCCTAATTGATTCACCACCATTATCATGCTTTGACTAACATACTGCTATAATCTCAAGAGAGAAGCCGTGATTTATCTCCCCTACTGAACACACTGTGACTTCAGCTTAAATGATTTACTATCAAATCACAGGACAAGAGCCCAGATCCATTTAGACTAATAACAAACTGTCAACAGGATTTTATAGCTCATAGGCAAAGCTAAAAAATACTCTCCAGCTGATCAAAATACCTGCTTTTCAACACTTAAACAGTTTCTGCTTTATGGAAGAGAAACACAAAAAGCATGAAGGTCTTATCCGCACCAGTTTAGTTCATTTGCACGGCCTCCTTGCACAGCCTTATGATAATGTTACCTCAAACTAAAAAATAATCTGCTTTATTGCTCAGCGAATAAGAGAAAGGGTATCAGTTGGAATTTTCACAGGTTTCCTTCACTTGGTTCGATTTCCTCTATATTTCAGCTTGTCTCAGTTAGTGCTTACATAGTTTTATTCCGTCCTCCCTTTACTTTTAACAATTTCTCATAGATATTACTGTTTGAAATATTTTTTCAAATTATTATCAATATTTTTATTATATGTTTTTAAAAAGCTATTCATATATCCTGATGTGATACACTGCTGTGGTGCTAAAAGCTTTTCTAAATCCCAACTTATATTAGTTTCATGGATTTTGTACATCAACCATTTCTCAAAAATTTCCCTTTTACTCTTTTTTTTTTTTTTTTGTGATAAAATAATCTCAAGCCAGAAAACCACCAGAATCACCAGGAATAAGTTCTGTGTCTACCCAGTTGCTCAAATTTCAATCTTTGAATCTGTAACTATGCAGGTACCAATTTAGTGCTACTCAATTATCCTGGCAGCACTATTCTTGAGTCATATTTTAATTCTAAAACAGTATCATTAATCAAAAGATTGTTTTCCTCAGAGAAAAACAAGAGACAGATAAGAATGCTATTTCAGTCATAAACGAGATTATTTTAGCAACTTCAACTCACCACTGATATTAGGAAAAGAAAGGAGAGTTTCAATCCATTAAAGAAATCAGCTAGTTTCAGAATTTATGACTACATGAATAAACCCATTCAAAATTGTCTGCTAGGTATCCAAGTTAAAAACTCAGATGCAATTAGCACAGCACCCACTAAGACATGAATGTATTTCACCTGCACTACTATGGAAACACAATCTAACTACTTTTACTGGGGATTGACTAGGGCCAGATACTAAATTTAAAATGAAATGAAAGCAATAATTCTGGTTACAGTCTAATTCCTTCCTACTTTCTCTACCTGTATTTAAAAAAACATATACAAGTAATGTATCAAAACAAGAATCTTACCTCTCCCTTCTAGCCAGAACTATTTCACCTCATGTGGATCCTTTCTAAAAGCCTCAAGACTCCTCACCACTGTAGTTTACCCTGAGCAAAGCAGAAAGACTGGCATGCTGTACACTGGCTAATTAAGAGCAGGTGGGTAACTACCAAAATATGACCATCCTTAAGGGCCCAATTTCTTCTAACATTTGACTCAGCTCACAAGACAGGCTAGAAATCCATGGTGTGCAGACTCACTTCCTTTCCCGCCTTGGTCATTTGCATTGTTTTCCCTGTCACAGCTATAGGACTATACAAAACCAACAAGAGACTGCTGTATCCTGAAGGGACACTTAGTAACTCACACTGGAAGTGGAATACCAGTCTACAGCTGCAAGAGGAGTTTGCAGTCATTTCACCTGGGACTTCCCACCCTGGTACTGGACACCGTTTCCTATAAAGTCCTTAGAACATTTCACTTCTTCAGTCTCCCTGAGGTGAGCTCTTCCTTCTAGCAGCTCAAGTAACTGTCCCAACTACACCTAAGGCTCTACCTGCCATACTGCCCTCCAGTTACCACTTCTCAATTCACCCATTTCTCTTCTGCTCCACATTATCCTTCTCACCTCCCTCAGGTGAGGCTCAAAAAGCAGAGCTTTCCCCAGTGATCCTGCACAGAATGCCCTTTCAACATAACTTCGTTTGAAAGCATGCTTTTGCAACTGGAGGTCAGAAACCTCTTAAATAAAACCAAAAAGGAAAAAGGAGTCCTTTTATCACATTACTAGAGGAACATATCTTGAACACTCAACTGTTTCTCACCGACACTATATACTGAATTTGGTTACATTATGTACCTTTGTATACACACGACAGATGATTAAAGAAGTTTCCACTTAGAATGATATTGCAACTGACTGCACCACTAAAGCAGCAAAAAAAGCTCATACAACGAAGCCAGTGAATTTTTTGAGTATCATCTACATCTCATGTGCTTAAAAATACAGTTATCTATCAAGGTCAACTCCACCTGCACATGCTCAGCAAATGGCAAAAGCTGTCCTGATGTTTTTCACATGGGGACCTACAGACACGACACAGCAGGGCACACACGGTGACCTGGCACAATGTTCACTGGTCACTGCTCCACCAGAACTGTGCAAGGAAGCTTGGCTGCTGCAGTACTACAGCTGTGGGAGCTTTGCTCCACAGCTGAACTAACTAGTCTGGGTAAAATACTGACTCTGTTCATCTTTCAGATATGAATTAATTTGGTCAGCACTATCTCCAGTAGTACTGGGCAATACAAATTCAAAAAAAATTTCAAATACTTGTTAAGCATTACATAGGCATTCTGACACAGGCAAGAGCAGAACCCATTTATTTAAGATGTAATTCAGTTTCTTTAACTACCTTTTATTTTCCTATATACCCAGTTTCAATGAGACAAGAATCTTCCAGAGAAGACCTTCCATTACTATATAGCTTGAGACTTATTAAAAGCATTATGCATGCTATGCACCATGAAACAGATGAGAGAAGGAATCTAGTTTATCCTCCTGATTCCAGACAGGAATTACTGTTTTTATGATCTCCAATAGATGTTTTCCCAACCTGTCCTATAAAACCTCTAACAGGGTAATTAGCAGCACAAGTGATAATTTATTATCTTTTCACATATCAGATACCTCAGGATTAGAAAGATGAAGTAGATGGTCAGGACATACTTCATCAGCTGATTTGACCATATTTCCTCACAGAAGAAGGAAGCATAAACTCAGGACTCTTGGGTTCAGCTGCAGGTTCTAGAGAGAGCAATTCTCCAGAGGTTGTTTACCTCTTAGTCCTGAGGACCTTACCTTAGTCCTTCCCTTTCTTGTGGCACCCCCCCTTCTCTAACTTTTTCAGGTGTCTCTCATCCAATTATCAACCTGCCCATTCCTCACACCTGTGCACCACAGTCACCTCTGTAACATACAAGGGGATCTTTGAGGTTACAGGGATGTGAACTCCCATGTTTTGCCTCTTGTGCCCACTGCCCTCTAAATACAATTGGTTGGTCCTTTTAGCCTCAAACCAGAGATGTTTGTTCCAAATGGATTTTGCAGAGATGGCAACAGCCAAAGCCCAACAATTTATGAACCTGCAAATGTTAACTAGGATGCATGCAATTGTTTTTAAAAGTTTATAAAGGTAGCTAAATTTAATGAGACTCTTGACACTGAAGCAACACCAGTACTACAAATGAAACAAAACCAAAAATCCCAAGCTTGCTGCAAAGAATGGATGAACCAAAACCTCTTCATAGGAAACCAGCTGTGTTCTTCTTTAATCAACAGACATGGTAAGACAGCCTCAAGCAGAGGGTATGAGCTGTTATTACATTTTACCTGCTGAAAGGTAAGCCTTTTGCTGGATCAGGTGGTGCTATGGCTTTCCTCTCCCTAGGAGCTGCTTCCTCCCAAACACCAGCAAGGGAGGCAACACAGCAGTCATAGATTGAGTCGGTTTCCCACGCCACCTTTGCGAAAAAACAGTCTTTCTTACCCTGTAGTAAGTAACTCTTAAATTACCTGTTTGCTATGACATCAGAAGCACAAGAAACAAACACCTTAACATTATTGCAATCACTGTTAAAAAAAACCCCTCAGTTTCAGTTGCTCTACATTCAAAAACATACCAAGACCATTCACAAGTTAGCCTTTAAAATTTATTTTTTTCTGTGGAATTCAGAAGAAAACCTATAAAAAGTCCTAAAAATAGAAACTAAATGGGTAACTATGCTGAGAGATAATCTGGAAATTCATCATGGAACAAAAAAAGCAAACAAAAAAACCCAAAAAAAAACAAACAAAAAACCAAAACAACAACAAAAAAAGCCTTCCCTGGAAGGCTCTCCCCAGCCAGCTGTTTAAGATCATCAAATATCAAGGTGTAAAAACTTTTTATTTTCTGATAAATCTTATTTACTTTCTGATAAACCTTTTTCTCTTAGTATCTGGGGATTGTCTTCCTGATACACAGGAGAACTAAATCTGTTCATACAGTATCTACAGACTTTAGGACTGGCAATGAACTGACTTTATCACAGCCTAGGGAAGAGACAGCTGTTACAGGAGTGGAGCTTTCTGTTTACTCTTGAGGGGACAAAGGGAAGCAGAGGAAGGGAGATATAAAAGGTGTGTCATGGTATCAAAGGAGAGGAGTGTAAGAATGTGCTCCCATTGAGTGTCCCAAATACCTCATCAGAAAGAAGTCTTATTTACAATCAAACAAACAAAAAAACTGCTTGTACATGCAGATTTTGGTCAAACAAGCAGTTTGATGTACTTCAAAAGTAGACCCAAAAAAAATTGCAGCATGTTACCTATTACATTAAAACTTTTCTGCATAATTTGTAATTGTGAAATACATGCACTCCCTGAGTAAAAGCACCATTTCCCAGACATGAACAGCTAATGCATCTCACTTCCAGTGAGGTTTTTTCCCTCATATGCCAACTGTCTGCAGGACAGGACCACTAACAGCCACTCTGAACATGCAGCTTTTTATTCCTTCCACCAAAAACATTGATTTTCTCTATTCTTTCCTACAGTGAAAAGTCACTGTCTATTGTCTATTCTCTATCAAGAGGCATAAAGACCTGAGACTGAAGCTGGTATCTTCCCTGCACCTGTAGCCACAAAAACCAAGGAGACATGAAAATGAGTGCTGCAATCCACTGATGGGACACTATGACTTGTGTAAAGTTTCTGTACCATAAAGACTTTGCAATCTGCAACCTGCTTCAAAGTACAGAAATTATTAATGTGCAGAAATATACAAAGTAGTTTAAGGATGAAAGTGAGCGTTGAAATTGTTGAAAACAGAAATACTTCTTGATGAGTAGACAAAAAACAAAAGCCATAGGGAATGGTCCCCAGTTTGAGAAGCGGAAAACTACACAAGGGAGAAGTTCTGTGTGGGATAAAATATAGTGTCTAATGCCATGAGCCTCTAAAGACCTGAGTATATTTAATACTCAGCCCTAAGTAACCTCGCTGAATTGAATGGCAGTCTGCTTACAGTATCAGACACCAGCAACTGGAATTTCAGGGAAAAGAGAAAAGCAGCGAAAGGCAATGGAGAAAAACAAGGGCCACAAGATGAGATACAAGCAGAGTGAGACAAGCAGGAACAGAAAGTGACAATAATAAAACATAGGAAGGTTTCAAGTGGACTGAGCTGCAACAGTTTACAGTGGCAGGAACACACAGTCCATAAGATCAGGAACTGTCTTTTGTTTTATTTCTTCTCATGGCCTCTGACTCGTTGTAACGTGAAGAAGAGAATGTAATGCACCGTGGAAATGATTTACACTTATACAGCTGGTGCCTAGCCAGTTAGGAAGAAGACTCTCAAAACTCCTCATCTCCCAAAAACATAATTAATGCTACAGTTAATGTTATTTGCCCAAAATAAAATCATGTATAGATTGTGCTATAGTTTATCGACTGCAATAAAAATACCTGAAGGAACAATGGAGAGAGTGATGCCTTAGGATGCTGTAAGCCTTTTACAAAATCATTTTTCACTTCAGAAGGAGTTATTTTCTTGTGTAAACAGGCATAAAATTGCTACCCAATGCCCTGCTTCTCATTGATTTCTACTTGGCACAGTTTGCCAGATGCTGTTTGGTCTAAGTGTCGCCTTGACCTCCACTGGTGACGCGGGCCCCTTTTCGCTTTGTGGCGCAGTATTTTCCCAGCAGGGAGGTCCCACCCCTCTAATAGTTCAGTTGCAACTTTTGCTAAAGGCTTAGAGGTTACCCATATGTTGTAGAGGAGGGGCCAGCCTGGCTGGAATTAACTCAGGAGTGGCGTCCAGCTTTGTGGCTGGAGCTGGCCCAGAGGAGATTATAAATGCCCCAAAACTAATTAAATATTTTGTCTCCTGCTGGTAAACAAAAGCGAATGAGGGCAAAAATACGAAATGCCTGATTTAACTAGGATCTGTAAGTAGCTTGACAACAGCAATCCTGAAGTCAGTGATGCATGATTTAAAAGCCCCTAATGGGTCAAAGCTGTTACACAAATGAGACTTTTGTCGATTATCCTTCACTTCATATATTTGCAAAACTGTTACATAAATGTACTTCCTATCAGTTTTCAGAGCATTTCACAAGAGCATTTCTGGGGTAAGAGCCATGAAGTCCAGATATTTATTTGGAAGCATTCTTAACTTTCACTTTTGCACTAAAGAAGTACAGAAAGTAAATAGAACCACCAAGAAAATAAAGGTACAAATAAGAAGTGACAGCATTTTCAGTAACATTTTCAAGGATCTGAACTGTCAAGTGTTGCTTCATAATTATGAGAGAGTAGAATTCTCTCAGTTAATAACACATCTAGTAAAATATTTTCAATTCAATTTTGTCAGCTAGGTGCCTTCTTCTAGGCACTTCTATTTAAATATATATAAACATATAGAATATATATAATCAGTTAAATTATTTAAATGCAGAATAGTATATATTTAATCACTTAAATTATTTAAATAATGGATCAAATGCTGTTCATATATATAATTCAGATTTAATGTATTCAGTTGTGTAAATCAAAAATCCATTCTCGTGGCATTTTAAATATTGTATGTCCATAAAGGTATACTATGTTTTAAAATACACTACTGCAGACTCAGTTTCTTTTCTTTTAGAAATATGTAAGAATTATCACATAAATATTCCATGACAATTTTTTAGAAGGTTAAGTGAAGAAAAGTCTTACAAAAACCCCATTACGAAAGAAAATGAGAATTCTAATTTGATGTTCTGTATACTAATTTCCCATACATGCTTAACTTCACGTGTTTCTGTAATCCTAGCGCAGCTAATGGGACTAATCCAGTATCCAAAGGTAAAAATAGCTGTAAGGTTTGGTTGTCCAGGACCCCACTACATAATGCTGTGAACTAGAAATTGACTTGTTAATGAAAGCAGAGCATTCACCTCATCTGGGAGGGTGTGTGTTCAATCTTTGTGTTTTCCATGAGCCCAGTTTTACTTGCTTTTTTGAAAAAACCCTTTACAGTAAGGTTATCTTTATTTGCTGAAATTTGAAACTTACTGAAAAATGGCACGGATCAAGTATATGAGTAAAAGAAAAGGAAACCTTAAAGCCAATTGGTAGATATTTACATATATATATATATATACACCTATAAAATATACGAAATATATATATAGATCTCACTTCATTTTTCTTGTACTTTACCATTAGATTTTTACTTTCTAATTTAACTGTTATGCAAATTAAGTAATCCTCAGTCAGTTTAAGTAAAAGCTTATACTAAGGGCTGATGTTGCAATTATTGCTTTCCAAATTAAGGAGGAACTCTTGTAGCTCTCTTGGTCTGCACCCTGCCCAGACAGCTGAGCGCCCACGCACACACTCATATTCCACATCTGCTCTTTTGTCTGGATGGACAGCAGGACGCCACAGAGGTTTCCCCATCAAAAGAAAGGCAATTCTAAAAGATTAAGATGTTCTAGTTAGGCACATGGTAACATTTGATGTTTCGGATTTTCAGCTCTCCCAAGTGTCACATTTGCAAGCTCTAACAAATTGGATGTGACGGGTGTATTCTAAAAGCTACCAGGAAAGGCAGTTGTGAATAAAGAAACACTTAATGTCATGCCTGCTAATAGATAGTGCTGGGCTTAGAATGCACAAAGGACAATGTTTCCCATCAGGTACAACAGAACAAAGCGGTAAGCCATGGCTAGAAGAGCAAAAATCTCACTTCACCCCATGTATACAGCAAAAGGACTGAACATTTGATATCAAAAAGCTTGTTGTTTGGTTTTTTCCTTCCATGAAGCTAATTGCTTTTTTAATTCCTTATTATTGCAGGATTTCAAGAGTTTTGAATGTCAGCATTCTATCGGATTTCAGCAGAGTTTTCTTTTGAATTATACAAACTCGAGGATGGGAAAGTTTTCTCAAACAATTATTATCAGACTGGAAATTTCAAATTAGGAGTTTTAATAATTTTTTACAGGAGTATTTTCAGCCACTTCTGTTATACAAGTTTCCTTTTTTCCATACAAAATAAATTACAAAATCATCTTTATTTAATTGCATACATCATGATTTATATCATCAACTACTCATGGACTTTAATTCCTGCAAAAAATGCAGGCAGGCAGCTGTATTTCTGTTGCAGCTGGCCTTATTCACATATAATTGAGAAGCAAAAAGATATGTATTACTTTTTTTTCCTTATAATTTATAAAAAATGTCTGAGCACAGTAATAATTGTATTTGTGTAATTCAGACTCGCTGAAAAATGTGTCTCGAATAAAGGTGCTATCAGTTTGAAGAATTAGGGATACTTTTAAAGTGAAACAGTAGGAAAACTTCTGAGGAATATGAGTGACAAAACAGGAACATATATGACTGGACAGGGAACACGAGCTTGTCTCCACTTTTTTCAGCAAGGCTGTTTTCCAGAAAGGGTGTTAATGTTTTCTCCCCCAAAGCAAAAAGGTCTCAGTACACTGAACAAGGCCCTTGCATAGGTCCAGTTGGAAGAAGCATGTAAGAAAATTTCTCCTAGTTAAGACAAGACTGGCATAATCAGTCTCAGGTCTCACTAAAAGAATAAGATGCCTGAAAACAATTGAGCAGAGGAAACAAACACACAGAACTTATATCTCCTACTTCTCCTTGGCTGGCAGGAAAGGCTAACAGAAGCGATGAATTCATATTGTACTGTTCTAAGGATCAAGATCCCACTTTCTTTTTGTCCATCTCAAAATCCTATGGCAAAGCACAACTTAATCCACACTCCCAATCAGCAGGCAATGTAGCAAAGATTACACCTCCTAAAGTGTAATTCTCCTTGAAGCTCTTCCTGGAACTGACTGTACTATTCTTCAGTCAGTGCTAGTGCTTGATAAGACAATCAAATCCTTTGTTAAGAACTTCCAAAATGAAACAGAAATACCAATTAACTGGTACTCTGTCTGGAACTAATTTAATTTAAAGGTGTCTTCTAGTACCTTGGGATATGGTGTGTTCTGCTTTGGAGAGAATCAATCAGTGAGAGATTGATGAAGGGGTGGTGAGGTCAGGTTTGCAAATACAGAACCATCTGCAGTGTCTCCTGGGTTGGTACCTGCAGCATAGTAATTTACAGGAGCAGGTGTTTCCTTTTAATCTACATTTCTTTTCTGCTGAAATTGTAATTTTATTGAAAAAGTGCCTGCAGTTTGTTATTAAGAGGGTACTTTGTTCATTTTTGCTATTAACTAACTACTGAAAGGTTTCTGGAAGTTTTAATGCCCATAATCCTTAAAAATACATTTAAGAGGTTGTGATGTTAAATATGGAAGTCAATCAGACATCTTCAGAAAGCTGCTACACATAAACATAATAAAGCCCAGAAGTCTGTTTTTAAAACAGAATTATATTGTTCAGGAACGAGCCATTTCTTCCTGAATATGGGTGACTGAAATTGTCACAGTCATTAAAATTAAAATTTCTGTTTACAGCCATAAATAATTATGGAGAAAGGAAGCTTTCTGAAACAGAAAAAAATGTCAAGACTTCCAGCTGGAATTTCCCACCTGAATTGAGTTTGGTGGGATGGGCACTCTGGTCAGCCCCCTTTGGTTTGGATGCAAACCACAGCAAAAGGTCAGTAGAGAATATATTTGAATTCAAACTCGGGTTCCTGGTTTTGTTCCACCTCACACCCCGCTCCAGCTCTACTATGATCTACAGTATCTCTTCTCTGGCCTAACATCTCTCAACCTGACTCCCACATTATCCAAACTGTCTTTGCACCACTGACATCAACTGGTGGCAAACAGGGACAGTGTGCCCTTAAGGGTTTGAACAGTGCTCACATTCTACCGTCTCTACACAGGCATTACACCCCCTGCTCCGCACAAACATCCTTCATCTCCTTAAAACTTCTGCCTCTTCACAATTCCAGAAATGTTCTGGAGAATTTTCCTTGGGTTTGGCTGGTGTATTTTACCTACTCTGTAACTCTTAACAGGACAAAAAAGACATACAGGAAAGTAGTTTCTTGGTTTGGATGTATCACCAAAAAAAGTCATAGAACACTGCAAAGTGAATAAAACTTGGGTTTATATGAATCACAGCATTAAAGCCCAAGGAACATCCTTCTTTGCCAATCAGTGAGGCAAAACCCAAGTCAAAGTGCACCTCTCACTAAAGAAACCGATACAGTTAGAAATGTTTATTTTTTAATATTCTGCTTTAGACATTAAATCGAAATGCCTTAGTCTAAAACCGACTTCCCAGGAAGAAAAAACCCATACACACTATTGACTGTCTGGTCATATACTGGATTTTGTTCTTTCACTTTCCTATTCTTTGGAAATTTTTATTTATGGGTTACAGTAAACAGGAAATAAAAGGATAGTGACTCAGCAATTGATAAAAATCCCTTGTTCTGTGTTTTTGTTTAAGTCTCTTAATTAATTTCAAGACAGATTTACTCCTCTGGGGGAAAAAAATAGATGTGAGAATCAAATGTGCTTAATTGGCAGATTTTTTCAGTTTTTAATTGAACTAATTTAATTTTTACCTGACGATGCATCGCCCTTTATTTTAATTTAGGGGATTTTTTTTACTTCTGGGAAGGTTCCCTCTGTTCCCGGTCACTCTGATGAATACTGAGACAAAGAAATCTTTCTTTTCCCACAAATAACTGCCTCATCTGTTGCTAATTTCCCATCCTGTCCCTTATGGAACACATGGCTCCTTTCTGTGACCTCTTGCTGTGTGCACATTCATGAAGTCTTTAATTTCCTCTTGCAAAATTTTCCAAATTTAATAACAACTTTTAATGTACGTTTTCTGTCTATTCTCATCTAAATAAAACAAAAGAAATGCAAAGTATTTTCATGAATCCTTCAAGCAAATTTAAGTTAAATGGCTTATTGAATAAAAAAATGGCTTCCCATTTTCTTTACATCCCTTTTAGCTTTACATTCATTTCCATAGCAATAAACTGGTATGGTTTCTGTTGCTCACTACTGTTTCTTGTTTTGCCTCCTTCCTCATGGCTATGTGCTTTCCTCCTGGCCCCTACATGAGCAGTGCCTCTGCAGAGGCACACACCAAAGAAGCAAAATAAGCAAATGCGCATTTAAATGTTCATGTCTGGGCTATTGGATGTAGCCATAGATTTACTCCAGCCTTACAGTGGCCTGAAACTTCTGCCGGACACTCTCACAATAAATAACATTCAAGTGCACAGGAATTTTTGGAACTGTATTTCCCTTCACGTAATTTGCTCTTGGTTCAACACATCTCTATGCCACCAGTCTTAATTAAGAGAGCAGCACAAAACAGTTCTGCAAATCCTCTGCACCAGAAACACTAAACAAATCTTTTGCAAAAAGGCGTGAAACAAGGCCACAAAAATTCTAAATAATCTTTAAGTTTGCACGACCTATTTTTTGTACTGGGAAAGACAGAATTTGTCGCAACAACTAATTTCCTTTACTGTTAACTGAAAATGTGCAATATATTAAAATAAGTCTTAGTGAATAATCAGGATCACCAGGTCAGCTACACAGTATTTCATGAGAATAAAGTTGCTCCTCAGAAAATAAGTGCTCTTTTTCTTGCCACTCTCAGCAGCCTTACTTGTTTTGCATATGGTTGCATGTTTAATTAGCAATCTTTCTGTAAGTGTCTGCAATTAGACAATGATGATTAATAAAATAACTCCTTTAAAGCTCCATTTAGGCAGCAGAACTGCACAATCAGGTATAATTAATTCATCATTAATAAATCATGGCTGATTAACTAATATGTTGATTACAAACACATTACTGCATAGCCTCCCACCTGAGCTCTGGTGATTTTTCTACCCTGAAAAGAAATAGAGACAAAGTAGTAGTAAACTATTTAAAAAAAATGCTTTAAGCAGCAAAGATATTACTTTGGTCAGGAAATTTAGATAATAAGTCTCTTTAAAATGTATGGGCCTTGTTTATTATTAGTCCTCTTGAGTAAAAGAAATAATTGTACTGTCTATTTGTTAAATGTGGATGGGTGAACAATAACTGGTTCTTTAGGTCATTTATATTCTTAAGGAAGGCTTTTTTTCCACAAGCATCTCTGATTATGGGCCAGATTCAGTCTTTGCCTAAGGCAACAAGAAGAATCAAATGCAGCACCACAAGCCTGCAGCACTGCTGCTGCAGAAGATCCAGGTCCCCTGCCAGAGAGGGAACACTCCGAGCTGTGCTGAGAGGAGGACAAGGCGAACCCAAAGTTAAAAAACTAGCTTTTGAGCTGCCTCCGCAGCTGGGATTTGCACCTGAACACGAGGCCATATTTATAAATCATATTTCAGCACCATGAACTCCAGCAAGACTCAATACAGGAGAAGAACGTGCATTTCCATTTGGAGACTCCTTCTGCTTGCCACCCAGCTCCTGAGCTGAATAGTGCATTTAAATCACTTTTTTGGTATGTTCTTTGTAGCTTCAGGAGATATAACTTTCTATTTAAATTAACTCTAAGATTCTCACACTCTTGCTTGTCCAGCTACTTGGACTTAAGTAAGATGTAAGTAACAAGTTCTGATAAAATTCAAAGTAAATGGAAAAAAGGGAACTTGGCACAACTAAGTTCCTCATGATTTATACAGGTATGACATCCAACTGATCCCATAGCATGAGACTGTCTTTTGAATTCAAACACTTCACCCTGAAATATTGCTAAGAACTAAAGCAAAGCTTAGGACAGAGGTGACTTGAAAGGGAAAACAGTTTTTGCTAGAGTAACTGAAAGTTCTATATTCCTAATAAACCCAGTGAAAGACCACATCATGGTGATGAAATCTAAAGCAGTACACTTCATGAAGATTATACAAGGAACTTTTAGTTTAGGAGAAAATCTTCAGGTTTTGAAAAGTAATTGACATTGCTGTAACCAGTAAAGTTTCCTTTCAGATCTTAATCAGCTTTACATGCATCACAATGTCAACCCCTTAATTAAAGTATTGACTTTGATTAAAGTATTGACTAAGCAGCAGTGCTATGATCAAAGGCAGTGAAATGAAAAATACTGTTCATAAAAGAGAACCACAATGTACGTTTCTAAACCATTTCTATTTTTTAATATTTTAATTCAAATAAGTTGATGAACATGGCTGTCATTTCAATATATAGCATAGAAAATATCTTTTTTAAAAAAATTAATTCAAATTTCATGAAAAATTATCAATATGGGAAACATTTGATTATTTTATCAAACAGATGTTTACAGTTTAATCCAGGAAGCAGTAAGGGCTTTTAACATGGAACTTGGAAATCAAGAGAAGAACCATTTAAAAGCAGAAAAACAAAATAGCTGTACTCGAACATTTTCATAGATCAGTGTAGATAAGAAGTGGCAAGATGGAAGCGAAAAATACCAAAGATCTTGAAGATCAGAAGTGAGTACTTGCAAGTAATTTTTAAAAATGGACAATGAGTAATCAAAGACTTTTGAGAACAGCAGTGATTCACTGCCTGGAGCTGAGATAAAATCAGCATAACCAGAGTATCATGAAGATTAGTGATTAGTGAGAGGAGAGGGAGTCAGTTCCTTCAGAAAGTCAGGTTTCCTTTTAATACAACAGCAGTTTGCCCCGCAATGTCAACTCTTCCGTCATTGCGCACGGAAATCTTCAACTCTCCTCCACGGCGGGAACATTGAAAAGCTAAACAGAAAGAACCCAAAGTTAAAAAACTAGTGTGCATCACGAATTATTTAAAAATCTGTGAAAACTCAGGGAAAGGAGGCTTCTGGCTCCAGAAAGCAAGTGGCACCAGGGAAAACTGCACCAGGGACACCCTGGATGAACTGCCTTTATGGATGAAGGTCAGCTGAGGGTGTATTTCCAACCAGAACTTGCCTATTGAGTCTGACAAAAATGCTACTTAATACAAGCAGTGAAGTGTAGTTTGCTTTGTTGTAGCAAATTAAGTTTCTTCTGTGTATCTAAGAAGTCTTGAATTCTCCCTTCATGGGATACAGTTTGTGAAGGGAAGAAGGAAGAACACCAAGCGTTACCTGCATGAGAATGAATACCATTTTACTGGCACTGAACACCCCAAAAGTTGATACTACACTCAAAGAATGTGCCTGGCTAAAGGGTTAATAAGCTCACAAAGGCAGTGGGAAAAGTCTACAAAGAAACATAGATGCTGCTTCAGCTGTCACAAACTGATACCAAATTCTTACAGAGGCAGCAGCAGATACTGATTTATAGAATCCTGAAGATACAATTTAATACAACTGGACAAACTTGAACTAGAAACAAACTTCTGCTTGTAATTAATTAGAGAACTAAGTTTTTGCCTGAACTGTTGAGTCCTACACAGGTGGGATGGTAATGTTCACTTAGCATGTGGAGTCTCTAACTTGTTTCAGCAGTCTCATTTTAGTTGCACGGCTTGACCAGAAAATGGTCTGGTTCAGACGGCATTTAGAAAAGGTTTGAGTTTCGAGCAGTGTTGCTTTTGTGAAAGGCTCTAAATGGATGAAGAAGCATTAATGTTCACTCTCCTTACTCAATGAACTTCCAACTGCTCCAGAAGTTGTCCAAAGCTAAAGGGCACGTTCTTCCTCTCAAATCCACAATTTATAAATTGGGTAGAGATTGTATTCAGATCTCAACAGAGCACAGGCTCCCTGATGGCATATATGCTGTACGCTTTAAAACTATTTCTCAGCCACTGCTGCTAAGAAAGCTCTTCTTTGATCAGGAGATTAGATTCTCAGACAAAGCAAGCACTCTAAAAGAGTGGAAACAGGAGCTATTTAGAGATTGAGATTGATACTTTCTGTTCTTTTCCATTTATAGAACCATAGGTTGTTTTTAACTTGTCAGAACACCATCTATGAATGGAGTAATGCTTTAACTGAATATTTCAGACTCTTAAAGATCCAGGCCAGCTAAAATTGATCAATTATTATTGCCAGGTGTGGAGACACACCTAAGCTCTTCCACTCCCACCTGATAGCAGATTTAAATAAAAGAGATTCATTATTTCAACTCTTCAAAGGTTGGTTTGGTTTGGTTTTTTCTTCTTTAAATATTCAAACAGTACTGGCTCTTTCATGTCAGTATTACTGAGACTGTTTTGATATTGGTCCATTTTATCTTATTTTTAAAGAAACTTCCAAAATAGAAGAAAAACAAAAAATAACCCACAAAAGAAATTTTTAGCCAAGCTTAATATGAAAATAATACTTGACCTATTCCTTCTCTCACACACAAGCACTGATATTTCATGCTATGCCTAGAGTAAACAGGCCTGCATGGAACATTTCAATAACTAGAGGATTTCGTTTAACAGCAATGCCTCTGGAGGCAATCAAGCATCTCTGATGTGCACTCACCTTTTAGATCACAAAGCTGTTGCACACCATACATGTCTGTATTTGATAGGAATACCTCATAGCATACACAAATTTTATACATATTTTCTATGAAAACAAGTATGTACAATTGTAGAAACAACATCTAACAGCTGAACTCAGTGCTCTGGACTCCTCTGTGATTAACCTGACACAGAGGAAAGTTTAGGAGCAGTGGACAAGGCCTGTGAGATTGAGTATGTTGATATGACAGTATCACACACCCCTGCGTTCACACATCAGCTGGTGGCCGTGTACTAACATTATCCTGTTATTTTGGAGCTCCTTACCAGCCTAGATGTAGCTCAATGACCACTGCTTAGAGAACTTAAGGATTAATGGATTTTCTTCATAATGTCATCAATGACATCAACTCAGGAAGAAGTGACACTCTTGTAATAATATTTATTTTTAAAAATCACTATTATTTTGTTTGAATTTCTAAACCCTATGGAGGAATGCTGAAAGAAGCACTTGTTCCTTAACATAAGTGAAGATCTCCAAGACTTTTTTTTTATTCTAAGAAAGAAGGTGGATAAATCTGGTGATTGATAAAGGGAAACACCTAACACCTCTCTTCTGAAGAAAAATTACACTTGTGCATAAATCTGATATTGTCATCTATATGTTGAGATTACTTGGAAAAGACGAAAGCTGCAATTAAAACTCTTGACTTTGTAAGAACTCAAATTAGCAAAAACTTAAAATACAGGTAGATTTATTGTACCTTAACGAAGCAACAACTTCTGTCTTTTTATGTGTTTTGTTGTTGTTGGTCATGTTGGTGGTAATTTTTGTTTAGTTTCTTCCCCCCAAAAAACAACCCTTAAATGCTATAAACCTGTTCTATACTGGAAGGAATCAGAGATCTTAAAGGCAGTAGCAAGAAAAAAATTTCCCCACAAATTAATACAGTTGGCTGAAGTAAACAGGTAGAGCAAGATTCCCCTAGCTTAACCTGAGATTAAAAACCGTCCTGGATAAGCCCTTTCTCATCACAATAACTTGGGAAGTCCTCCCTAATTTTTTTGGTTACATGGAATTCCTTATGCATGTTTATACATGTTACCTTAGAAATATGAAAACAATGTGAAGGGCTGGATAAACAGTTGTCATACCCTGCAACCATTAACAACTGTGACAGTCTACACCTCTCATATGAGAGATTACAATTTTTATACATTGCAGAGACTCCTCAAATGAAAGAAAGGCAAGGACTGATATGAAGCCCTGATTTAACCAGCAGCTTAAACTCAAGGACATGTACCCAGCTTCAAGAAAGTATTTCACCTTGTAAAAGTACTGGAAAATTCCCTTTGTAGTTGGTGGGGGTGGTTGTTTCTTAACAATTCAGTCTAGAAAAAGTAGGAAGAGAATCCAAACACAGGAAATTAAGTCTGATGCTTCAGCAGAGATGCACCTGACCTCTTCCTAAAGGCCTCAATAGCCAGAGATATCTGACAATAGATTTAATGTTCCTCATTTTTATATTATTTTATATGTAATCTATTTGGGAACTAACAAATCCTTCATTTTATGGAAGAAATTCTTCCTTTATTCTTGCAATAAAAAGTATCGGATATTACAGAAGCTACCACAGAGGTTTCTAAAAAGTCCAAAGATGCTCTGATTTATTAGTATTTGGTGATATGGAATGTCCTTGAATGCCAGCTATCTTTTCCAAACAATCTCATTAGTAATAGAATGTGCCCAGTACTACCTGATAGCCCTCAGATAGACCCATGTAAGGAAAAGTTATTTCTCATAAGCATACATGAAATTAACTTGTCCTATTTAAAACAGTTTTGTATTTCTACTACAGAAGAAGTTTGAGGACATATATGCATGGAATATGAGTTTTAAAAAAGCCAACACAAACCTGTCTTGTGGACAGATAGGACTTTTTTTGTGCTAAACACATTAGAGAAACTGATTACAGCATCAATTGCCTTGGCTGCTTGAGCTAGTTTCTCTAAAAGGAGAAACAGGACAGTACATACAAAATACCTGAAAATGCAAAACAGGTAGAAAGTGTCAACTGTAAGTGCAGATAGAATTCCAGTCTATTTGAGTACTTAAAGAAGCAGTGCCTATAGATGGCATGGAAGTTCAAATTCCACATTAACATCCAAAATGTCAAAATCTTGTGAGAAACAGCCAGTCCGTAAGGACATATTAACAAAGACACTTTTCATCTTCAGAAAATATGTTGAGATTTCCCTCGCTGCCCCCCAACATTATTTAAGCTATCACAGATATCATGTGGTATAAATGCAAATGCAAGATCTTTGGGACAGAATGTTAAACCTTTCCTTCAGTTCATGGTGGATCCCTTACAAACTTACCATCCTCAAGAAAATCCATTTTGAAAGTCATTTGACCAAATACGAGAAGGCTTATATTCAGGGTAGCTGTTTGTTTGGAAAAGTGTTTACTTTTATGGACAAAGAACCTTATTAGATCAAGTATTCAACCTCTGTTCTAAACTAAATGTGACCAAAAGCTTGTGTGCAGAATTGCCCCCTGTCCCCTCTTGGGGAACCAGGTAGGGGACGAGGGTATTCTGTACTGCTTCTCTTGTCCTTCTGTTCTCAGGCAAAGCACTAGAAACCTGAGAAGCCAGGAATCACCCAACACCTCTTCATCATATATCACTGTCATATATTAAAAGTTTCTCTTGATTTTTTCCACCAGGTTCTTAAGTTTCTTGCTTAATAACAAAGATGTGACCTAATAAGCACATCTCAATTGAATCAAAACACATAAACAACATCACCTGAGGTTTGCCAAGCTTCAGTTATGATGAAAGGTCATGAGAACTAAAATCCAAAAGCCAAGATCAGAAACTAACTGCAGAGAATTATGATCCAGAAACCATCACTTCAAACTCCCTGGGGCATGATGTGTCATGGTGGCGGATAGGAAAGAAAGCAATTTCTCAAAGATTACCTCACACACAAAATATTACATAATACTCTATTCATCTTGAGGAAATGGATAGGGAGTTATTGCTTCAGCTTGGATTGCAGTAGTAAGACAACCTTTCATTTACTAGTGAGTAGATTTACATAAATTGACAGCTTTGCAGTAAAAGTTTATCTTACCAAGCATTTCCTTCTTCCCCAGCTGCTCTGACCAGTAGCTGCTTAAAACAGCATGGGCAGATCCTTAAAAGAAATTGGAAAACGAAGTATAGAATTAAATTATAATCACTACTTTACAGAGCAAGCATAGTCAAAATGTAAATGTAATAAATGAAGTGCCACGTGTGTTTAAGATTAAAAAAACTAAGAGTTTGCACAGCAGACAGAACTTAAAGGCTTTATAATTCCAATTATTTATGGCAAAGCAGTATTACTTCCACATCCTCTAGCGTGGAATGGAAATCTTGCTTAGATGAGGGCATCATCATTAGCCACAACTCTCAGCTATCTAATAATTAACCGGGGCTGAAATGGTACCCAAGCAAAGAACATCATCCTTAGGCAATCGTCATCACACCGAGTGAGTGCAACATCAAAAGAACAGACAGTAACACGTCTTGCTGCCCTAAGCGTACAGGTAGCTGAGTTCTCCAAGGCCTGAGAACAGCAACAGTAAGTGTCATGAAACTAGAGATCTCAGCTGGAATATGTAGGAAAAAACCCCAAACAAACAAAAATCCAAACCACCACAAAAAAAAAAAGAACACCAACAGAAGTGGATATAAATTTCCACTGCAATACTCATCCAGTACTGACCTAGTCTCTCACTTTTCTCTGATTGGAATACTTAAGGGAAAAGATCTGAAAAACACACAAGAATATCTGGCCTAATGACAGCAAGAAGCTGATTTGATTTTTTCTGAATGAGTTGGCCTCAGTCATGAAAGATTTTAATTTAATGAGCACTCCTGCTATCCATATAAACCAGTAATTTATAAGAGACTCCAAAGCACAAAAACAGATTAATGAATTTTAGTAAGAACCTTTTAATTGAACTGAACCAAAAGTATGAGTTGCTTATCATACAAACACATACCTGTAACAGGGTCTTCCAGAACTCCATACCAAGGTGCAAAATATCTGGAGTAAAAATCATGGCCTTTTGCACTGGAATTTCCCTTAACAGTGAGTATGAGTCCTTTCACTTTTCCTGTCTTTTCAGCTGACAAAAAGCGTTGTGCACTCACTTTCAATTCTTCCAACACAGACCTTGAATATAATTATTAAATTTTAATAGCCCATATTCTTCATTTTACATGAATGTAAGTATTGAGAAGAAAAATAAAGCTATAGAATCATCTTCTCTATAATTCAAAACCAGCCCTGAAGTATTAGAGGAGACGAGATTCCTAACATTGTCCTCCCAATGGTATTTGACAGAAAATTACCCTGAATCTAATACACTATGAGTGAACTCTGGAAAAATGCTCAAGCCATGCATTGCCTACTTATTTCTGAAATAGAGCATCCTGAAATATTAGCCACCAAAAAAATAAAAATCACACTTTGTTTCAACATTTTAATCATTGAAAGAATTATTGTCTCACTATAGAATGTGCCAAGTGCTCCACCTCCTTTCAGAGCAGGCAAATAACTAACATCATTCAGGTCTTCACGGCATTCTAAAGCAGTCTACAACTGTCTGATACCTCCCTACAAAATAGTCTGAAAGAGTGAAAATAGTAAGTACTCAGCTGAGAATATTTCTACCTCCCCATTACCCCAGACATTAACCATTAGTTAGGCCAAACTTCAAGTTCATAATAATAGTAATTCAGCCTGACTAAACAAATTGTGTTTTGGCAGTATATACCTAAATCATACTTGAATTAAAAATTAAATTCAGCTGAGATTAACAAATGCTTTGGAATAATTTGAATTGGAATTTCCTCTCTAAAGCTACTTATAGTGCTGTTAAGCATGTGTAAGCAGATTACAGTCCAATGGAAGAAAGAATCCCTGGCATTCTGTCAATGTGCCCTGAACTGAGCGGGACTCCTAACTTCCTGCTAGGTTATGGGATCATTTTTAGACTCAGATGGATGGGAAAAATACACCATTGTTAAAACTGTTTCCTACACCTCCTTCTCTTGAAGACAGATTTCAGAATGATCTTATTCAGCTTTGCAGCTTCAATAAGCTCATATTAAAAGATAAAATAACCACTTTACACAGAAGTTTAAACCAGAGGTTTTTAACCTCCACCTGATTTAAAACTAGATAAAAGAGCCTCGTATGTAAGGAATAGAGATTAAACAAGCCAACTCAATTTGTGCACTCTTCATTAAAAAACTGAAAAAGTGTAAGACACCTTTCGTAAGTATCACTGAGGCGGACTAAGAGTTTCTTTGTGTCAGGAGAATAACGGAGATCTTGAACAATCATGTCACCAACAGCTGCCTGGTGGAAAATATAAGGGAGACAGAGAAAAAAAACATCATCACTTGAATATAAAACATTATTTCCTTAGCATTTCTGTAGAGCACTGTCCTGGTTTGAGACAAATTTGGAGGAAATGTCCAAAATGAACGTTCTCCGATAGAAGGCAGGTTTCAGCAGCCCCTCCCCCACCAAGTTTGGAAAAGAATTTTCTCAGAGGAAAGTGAAAAAAAAAACCTGTTTATTTAACAAGCAGGGTGCACACAGGCACAAGAGAGGGAAGAAAAAACCAAATGAATAATGTTAAATAATAAAACCTCTCACTGTGGAGAAAACCTGGTAAATTCAGAGTCCTGTCTGTAGGTGTGGCTCTGCTCCCTCTGGAGCTGGGGTGTGGCGTTGGCCCCTCTGGGCCACAGTGTAGGGCCTCCTGGTGATGTTCTGGTGTTGCTGAACAGTTCCAGAAGAAAAAAAAAGAAGCAGCCAAAGTCCCAGGAAAACCCCTTGCTTCAGCTAACGAACAAGAAACTAGCTAAAAAGCAAAAGAATGCACCTCTCTTCCCTGCTGCAGAGCCAAGAGCTGGGGAAAAGAGCAAGCGAGTTATCTGTGGTTTTGAACGCAGGCCGCGGAAAGAATTCCACCAGCTTCCCCCCCACCTCTCCCAGACCTAGCTTTAAAGGCACAGAACTCATGTCTGGCATAGGGCAGACAATAGGGAATACAGTATCATACAGTCACCCCAGGACAAGCACACGCCCTGCTGGAAGAGGCCTTATGCAAGGTCTTCCATGCAACCCTAAGGTACACGCAAGCAAGGCAAGTAAATGCATCAAGTGCATGGATGGATATGGGTGAGTTACAAGCTCCATATGTATCTACTTGGAAAGAAATCCAGGACCTAGAGGAGGACAAGGACACAGACTGCCCTTTTATGCACACAAAAGGCTGAAAATGCCATTGAAATAAATATTGATGCTTTGGTCAATGGTAATGGGAGACACAGGTTCAGCTGCAGCATTCTGGAGAATTACATTCCCTGACCTACAGAGTCATTATTCAGAGCCTTGAAGTTTGGTGTTTCAAATTCAGGAGTACATCAAGCAGTGCCTTGTCACCATTTTTAGCCATTTTAATATATAAAAATAAGCAAAGCTATTATAAATGTTTTTCTAAGACAACTGATAGATTCTTTTTTTACCTTTATTAGTTCTTCTACTTCCTTAAGTTCCTGAAGAAAGAAAAAAAACCACACTGTAAAAAATGGAATACATATGTCTGTGTTTATGCAACTATAGACAGACACATATACTTACACACCTATACAAACACATACTTTCCTTGAAAACCTATCATGAACAAAATTTTGACTGACCTGGGGGTATGCTGTGTAAAGTGGCAAGTCCAGGACAATATGATCTTTCACTTGTCTGGCCTTTAATTCCCCACTCAGTGTCACAAATGTGAGAACTGAATTTGTATTTTCTAGAGAGAGAACATTGCAACATTATCAAATGTAAGAATTTTAATCTAAATAATTACAGCCCTAGGAGTAGCTCGGTATATTCAGAAAAAGTTAGTTATGCAGCTCAAATATATCTAAGTCTGTATTCTGGGCAAAATTCCCAACTAATTCAATAAATCTGCTGAGGCTAATAAACACAGCAATGGTCGAGCACCCCTACCCCACTGTCAGTCAGGGAATGCACATGCCTAGAGTGAATGGGAATGTCCTTTAACAGAAAGAGTAATATTTCCTATTCATCAAATCCTACTGTACCTCTCCCAGATGACATCTGCATATTTAGCACTTTTCTTAAACAAGAGTAGTAGTAGGGCATTGGAATCAGAGGGTAGGCATCAGACCACAGCCTTGTAACGACACAGCAGTTGTAAAAGGCAATGCCCCAGGTATCTCCATTTGTGTTCTACAAATGTTCTGAATGCTTAATAGCCTTTGTTGTAGAAAACAGAGACGTTAATTAGAAGTAAGCGTTCTAAAAAGTTAAAGTAATACAGTCTGTAAACATACTTTGTACGTGAAATAACACAGCAGCTGATGCAAGAGTAGCATGACCACAGAGAGGAACTTCATTGGCTGGGGTGAACCATCTGAGCCCAAAGCAGGAACCTTGAAAAAGTAAAGTTTATTTAGTGCTATTAAGTGGAAGAAGTCTATTTCTTCATTTTATCTCAACATACATAGAGTGATGATGTTTCAGTTAATCAAAATGCACGTTACAATCAATTTTGGTTCTAAACACACTTTTAGGTACCCATTTTGCACTGATTTTTCAGAATAGCTATCCCTTTTGAATCAGGTCAACAACCTCTGCATGCTGCACAGATTTTTCTTTTTCCTAAATAGGTCCTATTTAGAAGATAAAGCCTCTATGTCCTTGTGTATTATGAAATCCTGAAAAGGCATAGTCATGATCTCTATACACCTGCAGGCCAGATTACCATTTAGAGGTTATAGATGGTTGTGTTGGTATAATGGAACCTGTATTGGAGCTAGCTCAGTTACGAATTATTTTGCTTAAACCACCATCCAAGTCTGATAAAAGTCTCTAATGTCTACTAACCCTTCATTTCACTAGAAATCGTATTTCTATTTGTTGTTCAAAAAATTTGGAACACACATGAACAATACTTGGTTTCCTGTAACTTCTGCACATGCATTTCCAGTGAATAATTACCATACAAACACAACTAAAAGTGGAAGACACGAATCATACTTTTTTTTTTAAAATCCAAACAAGTCTTGTCATTGCCACTGTGGAAAATTAGTGCAATAAAGTCAGTCCCCTCTAACAAAAACAAATAGGAACTCAATAAAACCTTGTGGTGGAAACTAATGGCCACAGCAGTGAAGTGCCGTGAGTGAGGGCGGGCCCAGCCCCCAGCTGTGAGCCTGCTCCGTGCTGTTTAATGCACTGCTCCAAGTGGAAGCTGCAGCTGGAGCAGGAGGACATGAAGGATCCGTGCCCATGCCTGAGTGGAGACAGACAGCTCTATGACCCAGAACACCTGCCTGGACGCTCAGAAATACAGCTGTACTCGGACTGAGAGGACATTGAGTGCTCTCATAAATTCATGTGCCCCTAAAACAATGGAGTTGATTGGTTTGTTTTTTTAATTAAAATTAAATTAAACATGCTGATCACAAATGCCTGCAAAAACACTACACCAGTTAATGTTCCAGAAGCAGATGATAAATGACATTCTGATGTTCCTGGTTCATTCCCACCATCCCTCAACACATCCAGTCTCAGGTGTAGCTGAGTGACTAAATTCCTTTGAAAGAACTGTGCACCTCTTGGGCAGCTATGTGGGTCTGAGGCCACAAACTAGGCAATTAGTATCAAAAGCACTTCAATGATAAAGAAGCTGGCATTTTGTATGCTTTCAGATATGGATGACTTGAAAATAAGTGTGTTAAGAATATTGGCAAAGTGCTAACATGAAAAATGAAAAGTATTATCACTTCTTGCTCCAAGTGATTAGTCTAACCCTAAAACAAATTCCAATTTATTAACAACAGAAGCAAGCAATTATAGTTACTACTATCGTTAATGTTTTTAATTACAGTGACTGTACTACCCCCTGAACAATCCATCAAACACCAAAGATTATAAACATGACTCCTTAATCTGGAATCTAAGTCCAGACTAGTGGAGTCCCAGCCCTTTGGCTCATGCCACCACACAACTGCCAAGTGAGCAGATTCAGCAAACTGATTCAGCTGAAAATTAATCCACAGAGTGAGTCTGAACGAATTCTGCATTTGTCTGATGTTTTCTATCTTGCCCAGTGTTTCTCCAGTTCCTCTCCCAACCCTCTACATGCCCTACCAACAAACACCAGTCAACTCCCTTCATTTAAACCAATCAAGTGAGCAGCCTAATGTGCTAGATTTTGACCACTTCAGAATTCCCAGCTTTGTTGGAAACCTGCATTTTCCAGTATTGGCTCCACAGACATCTTATGAGACTTTGTGACACACAAACTCAAATAACATTATAGGTACCCCAGTGATGATTCTCTAAACAGCCAAGCTGGATTTTACTCACTTTGCAGTCCTGTACATATGGAATGAGCATGTTCCATCTCTATTCTTCTGCTTGTATAAGGAATTATCTCAGGATATTGTTAGTAATAAGGGAAATATTAATTGAAAGATATCTGCATAGCATTTTTAAGGAGACTGTCTATATACGACTTGCTTATTTAGTAAAACGCACTAAAACAAATGGTCTGAAGTATGAATAAATATGTTTATATTGTAAAATAAATTTGAGCACAAATACTTTCAAGAATCCACATGTAATAGTCTTATTATGATCTCAAGGTGCATCACAACTTCAAGATCTTGTTTTCCTGTCTTAAAAACTAGCACCATTCCTTATAAATGTACCCACAGTGTCTTCCTATTCCTTTGTTAGGTATTTCAGATGGTAAGCAGAACCACTAACTTTTGGTAAAGTCATCTCCAGGTTTCAGTTTTCTGATGAAAGCTGTTTCTGAAAGGTTCATTTCTGTTGCAATTTTTTGGTGCAAATCTTCATCCAAGTCCTAGGGATGAAATAACAAATCCAATCAAGACCAGGCTAAAAAATGCAAAATCAAACTTTCTGTCAAATACAGTCATTTATTTTCTATTATAATAAAACATAGATTCAGTTTTAATTCAAAATACTTTCTGACAGTAAAAAAAACCTTTAAGCATAAAAATGGGATAATAATTGTGGTACGTGGCAAATTCTGATATCTGTCCTATTAGTTTACAAATTCTTGGACTATGTGGAAAACAAAATCACCTAAAAACTAAACTCAGTCTTTCCAGGAACACAAATCTCCTGCAGTTGTTATTAAAGTCACACGGAGAAGTTGTTATTACATAATCTAAAAAGAACTACAACTTTCTTTTTACAACTCTGAAAAATCCTTGCCAGCAAAGTCTGGCAAAGGCCAAGCTGGCTGGTCAGCCCTTACTGCTGTGCCCTCGACACTACTCTTTAAAAACGGGAACAATACGCTCCCTCCGCAGGAGCTGAGAAGAGATAAACTAGAAAAAAAAATAAACAAAACTGCTGAAGCTCACTAAGTGCCTGTGATTGAAGCCAGTGAACACTGATCCCAAGATACCCAAGCCCCAGGGATTGTATAACATTCTCCTTGGCCCATGTTCCACTGCTCTTTCCCCACAGTTATGCTGACTGGCCAGGTTTGAGAATCTGATCTTTAAAATATTGAAATGCCAGTGAAACAAAGTACTAAAGGGACCTGGTCAGGGTTAGCCTCTAAGAGATAAAAATTTGCCCTTTTAATTTTAATTACTTCCTTTAATAACTAATCCTTTTCAGCCAATAATCCCACACTACAGATACAAACCAATAACTGATTAGTACACTAGAGCTGTACTGGCAGACTGAATTCTATACAGTTAAACAACATTCTAACATTTTACAGTACAGTTACATTCCCTTTATCCCAGGAAGAGTTCTGTCAGTTAAAGATCCTAAACCAGAACAAAGACCAGTAAAAAATGTTATTAAAAATATCTTTTTTTTTTTTCCAGTCTCAGGTGT
>VXAZ01002138.1:1902101-1934947 GCA_013399875.1 Gymnorhina tibicen
AAAAAAAAAAAAAACAAAACGAAAAAACAACACCTACAAAGCTTTACGGAGCGGATGTGAAATGTACTCCGAGTAAATGCCGAGCTTTATGTGCCGTGCCTGCCCACGTGCTGCCCGCCGTCCACGCGGCGTTCCCCAGCAGCCCCACTGTCAGAGCTTAAATCCCCTTGGTAGGGGCTTTAGATCCCCTTGGGATGTGTTTAGACGCACAGCTTGAAATCCCGACCAGAAATAAAGCTCATGATCCATTATGCTAGTTACCTAAATAAACAAAACCCACTAGATGTCTTTTTAAGGGAGGGACTTAGGCACGGACGGAATCTCAGTGTTTTTTTTATTTCTGTTTTGTTGGGGTTTTTTAGGATATAAATTAAATAAAAGATGGACTGGACTGGAAAACACAATGGGCCCAATGATACAACCAATGACGGAACAGTGGTACGACTCCGAGGCCTGCCATTTGGTTGCAGCAAAGAAGAGATTGTTCAGTTTTTCCAAGGTACCTCTAGTATAGTCGGAGTGTAGTGGGTTTCTTTAGAATTTTCTTGTATCTTTTACACAATGTTTTGTACATGTTTAATAGCTGTTAATGGGGTGGATGGGGAGGGATTGTGCTAAATTAGTTTGTCATAAGTAAGAATTGTGCCCTGTAAATGAAGCACAGATAACCATAGATGTAGTAGAACACAGAATATATCTAATTTTGTCGAGGTGGGAAACATACTGTGCATATTGGGGTAACCTGAATGTTAGCATTTGGATCAGTTAAATTGCTTGATCGGTAGCTATATTTTCTTCATGTAACTTAGGTGGTTGTATTTTTGCATAGTCTAAACAGAAAAGAAGTATGGCTAAATCCATAAATGTTTAATGAAAGATCATGGGCTTATATTGTTGGGTGATGGGGGAAACAAGGTGGTTTTCTTTTTCGTTGTTGTTGTTTAGATATGCTTTAAGTATTTGCTACAGATGGGAATGTTTCAGCCTTTAACACTGTTCCCCTTGACGGGGTTATTTGTCCTTGGGTTAAAGGGTTGGAAATCGTGCCAAATGGGATAACATTGACGCTGGACTACCAGGGGAGAAGCACAGGGGAGGCCTTCGTGCAGTTTGCTTCAAAGGAGATAGCAGAAAATGCTCTGGGGAAACACAAGGAAAGAATAGGGCACAGGTGGGGATGGAGAGTTTGGGATGGTGTTAAATCTTTATTTTTTGGGGGTTGTGGGTCAGTAATGCTTTTGGGGGGTTGGGGACCATTGGGGAATTGGCTGTTTTTAAGAATTTTTATAACTGATCCTAAGTTAACTTGGGAAATACAGTAGCTTTGGGGGGTGGGGGAGACAGTATTGCACTGGGTAGTTTGCTAAACTCAGAAAATTGTTTCAATCGTTCTTGTGTAGGGTAATTTGTGATAAATGCTGCTATAGCCAGACATTGTTTTTCAACAGTATGTTTCTCATACTGGAAAGACATGTTTTAAGCTTAATTTGTACAGCTAGAATTTTCACATTGTAATTTGCCACTGTAAAGTGGGGCTTTTTTAATACACTTAAGATTCTTACGGTTTTGAGGAGAAACTTAAGTTGTATGGTATCTCTAGTCACTGCTATTGGCTTGTACGTTTAGTTCTAGAAAACATAGTATGGCCTGTTGTAAAATTCAGACTGCTTCTGCCTGTGTTCTTACTGGTACCTTGAAAATCCTCTTTTATTAGATATATTGAAATCTTCAAAAGTAGTAAGAGCGAAATCAGAGGATTCTCTGACATGCCAAGAAGAATGATGGGACAACAGCGACCTGGACCATATGATAGACCATTAGGAGGAAGAGGGGGTTATTATGGAGCTGGGCGTGGAAGTATGTATGACAGAATGCGTCGAGGAGGTGGTGGATATGACGGTGGTATGTTCATCTAATGAACACAGGTTCTCTTGGCAGTTTCATGTTTCTGACATACTTGTCAAGAAATAAGAAATGGCAGTAGCTGTAATGCCCATTAGGTTTGATGTATTTATCTGAAAAAAAATTGTGTATATATATCAAAACGTGTGGCTTAGTATTTAAGATGAATGTAAATAATAAGGGAGCTATTTTCAGCAGAGTCTGATCTCTCCACTTGCATGTTTCAGTCTCTGTTATATAACAAGAAATGTACTTTTGCACCGTGTTCAGAAATCCAGGTTTGACAGTCTGCAGAGGCTGTTTGCAAAGTGCTGGGTGCCCAAAGACTGCAAAATTGAGTGTTGTGTGTGCATTGCTCCGTGAATTCTGAGCAGTAATGTAACAGTTCCTTTCTTTCTCTCCGTTGCACAGGATATGGTGGCTTTGATGATTATGGTGGCTATAATAACTATGGCTATGGAAACGACGGCTATGACGACAGAATGAGGGATGGGAGAGGTAAAAGAAATTAATAGTTTGTCTAAAAAGGTTTTCCTGTTACTTGCGTTGCAAGACACAGTATTTCCAAGACAGAAATAATAGCTTCATTCTGCTATTTTGTAAAGAAGGTTGTTTAAAAAGGGGAGGGGATTGGGGAATCATAAGAAAAGGTAAATAGATTGCTTAGGAGGGCTTCTGGTTAAGGTTTGGGTTGATACATGGGAAGTGTAAACACCATGTGTTCAGTGGTATAGTTCAGTGCTTTCAGAAAAAGAGTAGTGATGACTTTTGGCTTTTCATGATCTTAGAGGTGTGTGGGTTTTTTTGGTTTGGGTTTTCCAATAGGCATGGGAGGACATGGCTATGGAGCTGGAGATGCAGGGTCGGGGTTCCATGGTGGCGGTCATTTTGTTCACATGAGAGGGCTGCCTTTCCGAGCCACGGAAAACGATATTGCTAACGTAAGTACCACGGGGAAAAGGGCTTCCTCATGCCAGCAGTGTGCATGTCCCTATTTGTCCTAGTCCAAACTCGGGGAGAGTTTTCAAACAAGTCACTGCTACATCTGCTAACTAAAGTCATGGCCCTTCATGTGAGTTGCACAAAGTTAACGAGCTTTTATAAAGCTACTGTCTGAGGTGGGATTACCAGAGAAGTCAGCAAAGCTATATTTAACATTAATCCTTGCACTCTCTGCTCTTTCGTTTCCATAAAAGGTGTATTGCAGAGACAACAGTTGCTGCAATCAGTATCCTCATTTTAAGGCCTTCAGAATTCGTTTAAACTTACCTGATTTTGTGAAAATGATAGAAGATGAGAAACTTAGATTGCTTAGTTTGCATATTTGTTTGTTGACCTGAGACTTTATTTCAGGAGGGACAGGGTGGGAAGGCTGTAGAGAGCTGTGTTGGCTTAGAGAGGACTGTACCCCTTCCATTACTCATAAGAGATGGGGGTGACAGACAAAAGTATGTCCAGAGGGTTTTGGGAATGCATTCTTGTGTCAGTGTAGATGCGTTGTTTGTAGGGGAAGAAGCTTTCTTGGGAGACAAGGCCTGGTTTGAATGTAGCACATCCTTGGAGAGAGGCTATCTTGCCAGTTTTGCACCTATATATTACATATGCAGAACTCCATTCTTAAGCCAGTGTTTGTTTTCTTTTGTGGGTGGGTTGGTTTACTTAAATGGAGGTGTGTTTTCTTGTGTCAGTTTGATTGTTTCATTTAGGGTAAAGACTTTATGAAAGCAAGGGCCAAAAGTCAGGCTTTGATCTGGAGCAGTGAGGAAGAGCAGTCTGATTGACAGGCAGCTTTTCTTGAATTCTGTGAATGCGTTCTTGCTTTGAGAAATTTGAAGAAGCAGAGCCAAATTAAAACCAACTGATGATTTTCCTATCCAGGATGGCGTCGCATTTGACTGTGTTGCTCAAAGCAGTGTGTGTGGGCAGGAGTTGTTTGTATCTTTGCTTTCAAAGAAAGCTCCTCAAGCTCCATAGCTGCAGCTCTTCAAGCTGAGTAGTAACAATGGATTGTAAATGTAGGTTGACCTGATGTTGAATGCCCACAACCACTAAGTAATACTTGAGAAAATAGTGGCTACATTTATGTGGTAGGATGACATTGAATTGATGCAATGCACCACTAACCAAGGGAATGGACAAAAAGTACCTGGCCTTGAATTCTACATTAACGTGATTTGTTTTTTTGTTTTTCCCTTAGTTTTTCTCACCATTGAACCCTATAAGAGTTCACATTGATATTGGAGCAGATGGAAGAGCTACAGGAGAGGCAGATGTGGAATTTGTAACACATGAGGATGCAGTAGCTGCCATGTCCAAGGATAAGAATCACATGCGTGAGTGTCGTGTTCCCTGATGCTGCCACTTGGCCAGGCTCTGGAAGGGCTCTGAGCAGCAGATCCATCCCAAGGTTTTCCCCATTTACCACATTGCAGACTTGCTTGTTTGTGGCCTTCTGTCTGCTGCCTGTAGGGGGGAGGGGGGTTGCTTAGTGTCTCTGCTTCTGGTCTGGGAAACAAAATACAAAGTGAGGCTTTTCTTGCTTTTTACAGAGCATCGATATATTGAACTATTCCTGAATTCCACTGCTGGAGGTGGCTCTGGAATGGGAGGCTATGGCAGAGATGGAATGGGTACGCATCAATTGCACACTTAGCTGATTTTTTGCCAAGTCTGATGAATTCCAAGCTTGTAATGGTGCACTCTTGGCTTTGCAGATCAAGGTTACGGCTCTGTTGGTAGAATGGGAATGGGTAGCAATTACAGCGGCGGATACGGAACTCCTGATGGCTTGGGCGGATACAGTAAGTCCGAGTTCTCTTTTAAATGTTTGAGTGGAAAGTGTAAATGTCTGTTGTCTGACAGACAGGGGGCAAGGGTGGTGGGCTGTGGGCTGGGAGAAAGGAAGGAGGGGCAGTGGTTTTTTGAAACAATCGCTGGGGGCTTTACACATGGTGCTACTGCCGCAAATGCTGGTTAAGAGCAGTAGTGCTGGAGTATTGTTAGTGTAAGTTGTCATCTTCAACCAGTTTTTCTGTATTACCCATCCCATTTTTTCTTTTTTTAAGGTATGTATGCGTGACCTTGTGTCAATTGTTTGCAGGTCGTGGCAGTGGAAATAGTGGAGGATACTATGGGCAAGGCAGTATGGGTGGAGGAGGATGGCGTGGGATGTATTGAAGGATAGCCTTGCTTCTGCAAAACAACTTGGAAGAAACAGTCTCTGGTCTACTAGACTTTCTTACAAAATTTAATTTCTTTTGTATTTTAAGAACTTTATAATGACTGAAGGAATGTGTTTTCACAATATTATTTGGTAAGCAACAGATTGTGATGGGAAAATCTGTTTTCTGTAGGTTTTATTTGTTGCATACTCTGACTTTAAATAAATTTTTATATTCAAACCACTGATGTTGATACTTTTTATACTAGTTACTCCTAAGGATGTATTACATATTCAAGACTACAGTCGGTTTAAAATGTTGTACTATGGTTCCATAAAGGTGGTTGTACTGTAACTCCTTGAACACTGATTCAGTTCTATGTAATCTTGGTCTAGTGAACAAATTTAAACATTCACTTGTTTAAGGGGAGAGAGGTAGATGAATAGGTTAGTTTATTTGGTAATGACTTTCCTAAACCCTTTTGATAAGTTGTATGTAATAATTGCACCACGGCATAAAGCTGTGGAGGCTCAGTCATTGTTCTGGCTTCTTCCTCCTGCTGCCAGCGCCCCGCAGCAAATGCACACCTGTGTAAATGAGCAGCACCCGTTTTCTGCTTCCACACCACGAAGCAGCCACGTTTCTTTCCACACTTTGCTGTAGTGTTTTAGAGCCTGCATTTCACACATGTACCCTGCAAATCAAACTGAAACACTAGCACAGCTTTTAGCTAACATGACATAGATCAAATACTAGTTCATTTGAAGCTTTTTACTTAGTATTTTTTTCACAAACATGCTTTTAGGAAGAGTGGGGGATTTGGAAACAAGTTACTTCTTTTCTTTCTTGAATTTGTTGTATTTAAACACGGTTCAGCATTTTTTTTCACTGCACAGAGATGGTCTGTATTTGTTCAAAGTTTGCCAAGCCATTCTACTACATAGGAGCTTATTAGAAGCCCAGATCTCGAAAGTATCTATAGGCCCAATACTTGCTCAGTAACACACAACCCAAACACGTTGATAAAACTTCTTGTGCATTTGTGACATGTAAGATATGTAAGAAACTTATTGTTTGAAGACACTTAACATACCTGATGTGTAATGGAAAAAGGTATTTATTCTTCTGAGCCAGTGTGATCTCCCAAATTAACTGCTTTGTCCTCAATGCCTCCCTTAAAATGTCAAATGTGATCTTGGGTATTGCAAGTCTGTCACCTGTTTTGCTAGTACTGTGTTATATCTGTAATAAATGTCTTCTTGTGGGAGAGAGGAGAATGGAGTTTATTTCACTAGAGAATGTGTTTGGGTGTCAAAGGGACTGAAGAGTTGAAAAGGGTAACTGGCATAGGAACCTTTCCAGGCACTGGAGCGGTGTTGGCTAGGAAGGGGAGGGAAAATGAGTTCTTGAACATTTGAACCATTACCACGCTTCAGAATGAGCGGGTTGTTGGTCTGTTGCCAGAAAAGCTGAGGTGTTTCCCAAGTGGCAGTGGTAGGACCGGAGTTAATTCAATTGCAGGAAAAATACCTTACAGTAAGGTGAGGAAAGGTGCACTTGAAGGAAGCCTGTTTTTTACCATGGGCACAGCAGAGAGAGAAAATCCTGCCAGCTCTGCAGCGCTTCCTCACTTGGGAACACCTGGGGTTCCATCTTGGGAGAAGGAGCCCTGACACCTGCCTAAGACTCATCTTTGGAGAGCAGGCTGGGGTTGAGCTTTGAGCTCTTTTGTATAACCAGGCAAACTGCAGAGTCCACTGCAGTCCCAGCCAACGCAATTGCACTTGTGCTTGTCCTGTCCCTTCATCCTTAACGAGAGCAGCGTTCGGCCTCGGCCCTTTCAGCTCCCTGAAGCAGCATTTAAATGGCACAGGAATCGTTTCTGAGAGCCGTGAGCAGAGGCTGCCCAGGCCGTGAGGCCGCTGTAGTTTCACGGCCGTGTATTGCAGCCTCGGCTCTGACAGCCCTGGGAGCTGCGGCGCTCCGCTGCTGCCGGGAAGCATCCGTGCAGCGGCCACGTGAGGGCTGCCAGGAAGGGCCGGGCGTTCCCTTCGCTCCCGGGCAGGCGGAGCAAACACGGTCCGTGACCCCCCTGCGTGCGGCGGGGGCTCAGAGCCCTGGGCCCTGCGCGGGGAGCAGCAGGAGGAACAGCGGATTGTCTCCGGGTGCTTGCTAACGCCCCCACAGCAGGAAGGCAGAAGTCACCACATTTCCCAAGAGGAATAAAATGCTGCTCTGATCCTGTCTGAACAGTTCCGGGTACCCCACAGCTCGTCCTGTGCTCTGTGAGAAGGATTTAGAATCAAGAGCAGGCTTTTACAGAAAAACAAAGATACAGCATTAGTCGCAGTGGTGTCCAAAAACCTTAAAAGCAGGCCAGGTATGAAGTTTAATGCCAAGGGAAATGAAACCACACAGAACATCCAGCATTCATTTTGTTCAAGACAGAAGTCTTACCTGCAGTCAGTAATAGCAATCTGAATAATTACACACTTTTCCCATGCAAATAGGGCAGCACAGAGGGGATGTAAAGATAGCAGTTAAATAACAGAAATTAATTTACTGCATGTTATGGAAATGCACTATATTCATATTTTAAAAGATTGCTTATTTTAAATTATTTCCGTTTAGGTGCATACCTTTTGACAAGTTACTTATTAAAGCAGTGCAGATTAGCTTTATCCTACCATCTCTATCCTACACCAAACCCTACTGCCTGCATGCCTGCCCCACATAAAGCCCCACCTGAAAACACTCAGGAAGCACGTGAGCAGCACCTGATTGTGTCTTTAGAAGAGTACCCCATTCCCCAGCATAGGCAAAAGCTTTCTAAGCAAGTCAAAATAAAATAAAATACAATTATGAATTACAAATTTAAATAAAGTAACATTATTCTCTTAGTTAAGTTGCAGATCACTTAAATTTATTTTTTTCCAAAAGTTATTTACAGATTTACAAGTATTTGTGTGATATTTTACAAAAAGTTACATCAGGTCATTTTAAAAACATTTTTCTTTACAAAAGCTACATAAGCAACTACATTGAGGTGTTAAAAAGAACAGCTATGTTAGTTTTTAGGATATTCACTAAATCCCTATCCTCAGAGACAAAGCCAAGCTAAACAAAGTGCAAGGACAACTAAAAGACCTGTTTGCAAGCCTCCCTTTTGCTGTCAGTAATGCTACTCCAAGCCCACAGCTGAAGGAACTACGGAGCTGATAATTCTGGAGGCTCCAGGGCTGGAGCCCATTCCAGGAGTGGCTAAAGGGAAGAGGGTGCAGTGCAGTGAGGTGGAAGTGAGGGCAATTTATCAAAGGATATTATTTCTATTTGCCTATGGAAAGAACAAGGATTTCACGTTCCAGCAAAAGTTACCGTAAGTGTAAAGAGTGGTTAGACTCAGAAGGGCTCAAAAGTGCTCTGCAAAAAAATGAAGTTTAGGAATCAACTCTGACAGTTTGAGAAAGATGGTGACAAAATAAGGAAGAATCTTCCTGTCCAACACAGAAAGGATGTGGTCCCTGGTATTTAATCCCAGTCTTTCTAGGTGGTTTCTAGAGCTATGCAGTGACTACACGGACAAGCTTGAGAGCATGACTTGCATGAAAATAATGCAGAGACTTGTTCAAGGTTACAGACAATGTCAGATGAGGTCTGTGACGAACAGCTCTCTTTTAGTGGAAACACAGATACACCAAATTAATAGTTCACGTGAAAAAATCATCCAGCAAAACACACCTTCCTTCAGCAAGTGCCCCGAGGCACTGTTTGTTCCCTGTCTGACAAAAGCTCCCCTTACACCTGTGACTGCACAGAACAGAGCTGCCAGTGCAATATTCTTGGATGTATCAAATCCTGGTAATGAAGAGGAAGTAAACGAATACACGGTATTTGGCAGTAATTTCTCAGACCACTGCATTACTTTTTTCCAGTACAATTTAAAACCAGCTACTGCATGGTTCTGCTTCACAACAGCCTATCACAGGCACACTCTGTGGCAGAATTAGGTTGAACTTGTGGCACATCAGCCTGTAAGAGCATCACCTTTCTCCAGATCATCTTAACAACTAAAATAATCATCCAATACACATTAACACTGAGTCTCCTGTATAAACTGCTCTGCTTCCTCACAGAAGAGCTGCTGAGCCATTTGGTAGACCAACGTACCAATCTGGGATTTTTTTTTTCTTTTTTTTATGTGCATTTTCTACATGTGGGTCCCATTTTCTCTATTTGTTTCAAGAGGAAGCAGAGAAGTAACTCATCCACAGTACCCCAAAATTGCAACTCTACACTGCTTACCTAAAAGCCTGGAAATACTGCTGTACATTCTGTAGTTGGTGTTGGGTTTTTTACAGGATGAGCTAAATACCAGAATTAATAAATATCTTATGGCACGTTAGAAGAGCACCTCTGTATAAGTATTGCATGGCAGGAATCACAGACTCGGACAGGCTTTGGTGAAGAGGGCAGAGGCAGTTCATTGTCAGAACAGGCATTGCAGAAGATCTCCCCACAGTTCCTACAGTGATGCTAAATAATGGGCAGAAGGTTAAAAATTTAAATTTACAATGGAAATGTACCTGGTAATTGGATACCAACAAACAATACACACAGAGCAATCCAAAACGTAATTCCTTTCACTTCTTGGGTCGGAGCATGGAGTCCGTTTGCAAAAGAGAATTCATCTACACCCCAAACTATGATGCAGTCCTACACAGATGATGTTTGTCTAGGATTGCACCACAGACAGATACATGGTCTGTCTAGGACCACATTTTATATATATATATATATGTGCTTTGGAGTTTTTATTCAAGACCTGGATTAAGAATATATTCTGCTACCTAAAAATACAGCATGAGCAATGATATTCAAAACAGTGGATGCTTCTGTCAGGTAGCTGATTGAGATTTAACATAAAAAGGAAAGAAAACTTCCTGAACACGCTAATAAAGCATGGAAATTAATGTCACATTTTACTTTAAAATGACAATAAACTCATATTTTCTTACTCTATTCTATAAAAAAATGCCATAAAAAGACTTCTACATGTCAAATTCTAACAGTGCCAGAGCTGATAAGAGTTTGAGATAACAATTCCACAAAATAGTTAAATAATTTTTAACTAAGTTGCTTTGTGGAAATTCACCAAGGGGCCCAGCTGCATTGTATGTTATCAAAGAGCTAGAAAAACATCTGAAAAATAACTCTGCACTCACCTGATCATTGACATTTCATGCCGCACCTCTAAGATAATTAATAATTACATAATACTTGTAATAATAATTACATAATACTTGTAAACAAGTTGGGAGAAATTTTGTTAAAGTTTTACCTTCCTTTTGGAAAGCGAAAATTCCTTTTCACATAGTTTGCAATGAGTGGCCTCTTTGTCCTTCAACCAAACCTGGCCCTGGAGAAAAAATTATCATAATTATATGTATCTGATGAAGTTAAACTTTGAGCTCCAGGGGACAAGACAAATCAAGAGCAGAACATTCACTGCCTGAATGCTCAGTGCCCTGGGACCAGTGTAATGTCACAAAGACACTCTAAAGCAGCACAGGACTGCTCCAAAGCACTGCAAAACCCTGGGGGACAAGACAGAGCATAGGTGCAAAGAGAACATGTAAAGCTGGGCAGTGGCTGAGCTGGAAGAACAGAAAGGCATCCACGTCTCAGAGTGAAGCCTATGTCCCTGCTCATCATGTGGAAACAGTCCTCAAGATGCAGGGAAGCAAAAAAAAAAAAACAGGACAGTATCAAGAACTGTCAATTTCCTTCTGTTTAAACCATTTAATAAACCCAGCAATCTGCTCAACCATTTCAGATACTTTTACCTGGACTGCAGTAATATGCCAGGTGACACGCCAGATGATCAAACATGTGCAGACAAAATCTCTGCTCTCAAGTGCTCCCTGCTGTCTTTAAGAAAGTCCCAAACCTGTCGACATTACACATCATATTTTATCAGCTTTGGTGCTACAAGTTTATTTATTTCCTAGGGTGATCAAATATTTATTGATCACTGAGAAGTACTATGCAGTTCAAGCTCAGTTGCCAACACATTCTGTCCCAGATACACTCCGTAAGTTAGAGAAGGGTGTGTACCACTGCAAGAAAAGTGCCAAAATGCACAGCTGTGCATCAAACAAGGAAAATCAAAAGCAAATGACTTTTTTCCAGGGGGTTACAGGGAGTCTGTGGTTCTCTGGGGAAATCATACAATGAGTCTCTCTGGAGTAGTTGCTCTTGGAGAGAAGTCTTCTCAAGCTTACAAAAGATTTCAAAAAGAACAGTTAAAAAGAAGTTTCATTTCTCAAAATGCTACTGACCTGCAATGCCTTGTTCGCTTCTTTTATATCTTCTATTTTCAGCTTTGATCTAAAGAATAAGATAATGCTATTTCAAACTTCTACATGGTCAGTTACGCTCTAACAACTTAAAAACTGGTTTAGGTACTTAAAAAATTTTAAGCCAAGTCCTCTGAAGAAGACCACATTATGTCATTATGAAGGAAGCAGCCTCCCCACAGCCATCCAGTGCCAACCCACTGAGAACTGAGTCACAGGAGACACATACAGAGTTATTCTATAGGGCATCAAAGGCCACATAGATCACAGCAAAACTACTGAGAAGAGAGAGATCATTAAATGAAACTTCAACACCCCGTAACAATAAGGAGAGTGGTGCTGGCCAGCTGACCCCTTCCATCCTCTACAGACTGTGCAGGTTCCGCCTGGGGTAGAGCTCATTTCCTTCCCAGGGGCTGCAGGGGCTGTTTTGGGTTTGTGCTGAACACAGGCTGATAACACAGAGATGTTGCTGTTATTGCTGAGCAGGGTTTACACGGAGCCCAGGCCTTTCCTGCTCCCTGTAGGGCCACGCTGGGGATGAGACTGGGGATGATGGGAAGCTGGGAGGGGACACAGCCGGGACAGAGGACCCCGCTGATCAAAGGGGTATTCCAGAGCATGTAGCTGATCATCATGCTCAGTATGTACAGTGGGGGAAAGAAGGAGGAAGGAGGGGGCGGGCACTCCAAGGTTTGGAGTGATGGAGTTTTGCCTTCCCCAAGTCACTGTTCCACGTGATGGGGCCCTGCTCTCCTGGGAGTGGTTGAACACCTGCCTGCCCATGGGAAGCAGTGAATTAATTCCTTGTTTGGCTTTGCTTTCATGGCTTTTCTTTTCCCTACTAAACTGTCTTTATCTCAAGCTTCAATGAGTTTTCCAGCTTTTCCCTTTCCAGTTCTCTCTCCCTGGTGCCAACAGTGGGGAAGTGAGTGAGCAGCTTTGTGGGGCTTGGTGTCTGGCTGGGGCTCAAGAAGAGCAGCACTGCCCTGCTGGAGCCAGAGCTGTTACCTTCTCCTTGAGCCTCTTCTGGGAATGCCACAACTGGCAAACCAGGAAACTGCTCTCACTGCAGAACAAGGCCCAATGCCCTTCAAACCAGGATTTTCTGTTCACAGCACTGTCATTACCCAGGAGCTCACAGCCACCCCACCAGCCAAAAATAAAAATTAACAGGCCTGACCTAACTAGACATACTGACTTTGGATAATTAGTTAGTTATCAAAATAATAATAATACTGCCATATACTGTCTAATATGCATGACCACTGTCCCACTATTTTTCTTAATTTAAGTTTACATGACAAAAATAATATGTATAAATTATTATAGATATGAATAATGAAATTACTCGCTCAGCTTGGATGCCAGTTCTTGGAGAGCAGCTTCTTGGTCTTCACATATGCTTTTCAGTTGCTTGTTCTTTTCCTGAAGTTTAAGGAACTCCTTAAAACAAAACAAACAAAATAAAATGAAACCAAATTATTCTCAATTTGTGTTTGCCCTGCTGCCTAGAAAGCTGCTCTTACTGGAGCTGCTCTTGCTGAGAAAGCCAAGTGAATGAGTGATCCCTCACACTATTAAGGTTCCAAATCCAACCTGAACAGCAACTGCTCACGATTAAACTCTCTTAGACCCCAAGAGATGAAGAAGCATTTCTGCTTCTGTAGCCCACTCCAAGGAGAAAATAAACCCAACTGACTGGAGAGCCCAAGAGCACCAGAGAGCCATGGGTATGGAGTCAGAGAGAAGCTGAAGCACTTATGGCCTACAGTGAGAAGACAGAGCCTTCAACACAACTGAGAAGGGGAAACAACTATTTCATCTTTCCTTATACAAAGAACTGAGGACTAAATGGGGAATTAAAAGCCCATTTTTTTCCTTATTCTATTTGTGAGAATACATTAATGCAATTTTTGTTATATATTTGCAGAAATTTTTTCAAATACCATGTCTAAGTCTGTAATTAACTTTGCAGTCAATTTCTAAACTACTAGTAAAAATTTGCTGCAGAATTTACTTTCTTAAGGTTAACTATTTCTTGGGTCTCTGTTCTCAGATGAGATACAGTTTCCTTTTCCTTCTGAAGATCATCCTCTAGGGTTTGCCGCCACTCTTTTTCTATCTTCAAATCTGTTTCCAGCTGAAGCCTAGAACAGGGACAACAAAACAAAACAAAAATCACTGTGCACAACAGTATCATTTTTAAAAACAAGACCAAGCTTATTTCTGGGTGCACCAGACTATTATCATAATAAACTATCAACTTACATGTTTTCTAAAACAGAAATAATGTGTCAATATGATGGTATTTTAGATATCAGTGTAATAAACAAAGCACTGTCACTCAGAAAATGCTTTTCAAAGCAAGTTTATTTAAAGGACCAAGAATATGGCAAAATTTTGAAGAGCTGACCTTTGAAATTAATAAGAGACTACTAACCACAAAATTCTGACGTATTTTTAAAACATAACGCAAAAGCCCCTTAACTTTATACAGCTTGTTTCCGAAATAAACCAAACCAACCAGCCACAGTGTCACTGGTGATGCAGAAAATGATTGCAGGTATCTCTGATACCATAAAAGTTATTTAATTTTACACCCTTGGATGTGAATCTTCTATTTTAGACTAAAGTTTATGGCATTTTGAACAGAACTGAAAATAAAGGAGGAAGAATTTTAATATTTTTATTTAACCTTTCTACACAGGTGAGGTTCAGCATAAAAAGGGATATAGATTCTACCAGCTTAACTGAACTTAAGTTAAAGGAATTAGGACTACTCTGACTACATGTTCTAGCTGGAATTTTATTATTGGTTTCATGGAAGAGTTGGTGTTTAGAATGTTACGGAGAATCCAAAAGGCTGGAAGCACACTGTTCAACCTTCTAGATCTAAACTGTGCCAACATAGTAAAAGAGGAAAAAAATCTCAGAGCATTCATGCAAGGTCTTTTGATGGGAAACCTACATCCACATTAATCTTCCTGTTTTAAAATCAAATCCACTTTTAAAGGAGAGACTTACATTTTGGGACACTACCTCAGCATCTGGCTGGAAAAGAAGTGAACATGACCTGGAGGTTTCAGAACTGCAGAATTCTAAGGCTGGGGTCTGAACTGTTCTTTTGCCCAAATCTGCAGAGGTGACTGTGGTAGTAAAGTGAACATTTGTCATGACAGTTGAACAAGAATATTGACATTCAGAGTTCTGAGAGGCAGGGAGGGCTAATGACTGGATCGGAAATCACTAATTTTTAAGCCCCAGTCTTTGTGCCAAAGATTTACTTAAATAACTGGTGTTCTATCTTCCCAAAGAGAGAAAATACCTGTCCTTACAGGAAGCGTTTAACATCACATATTGATTTAAATTAGTTCTGAAGGATGTAACGGGAGAAAGATGAGAGGGTTGGCTTTTACATTCATTTTTAACTTTTATGACTCCAGTGGATTTTCACTTTTTATTTCCTGTGCAGAGGTAGTTAAACCCCTTCTACCTTATCCTTAAGCTGGACCAATCAAACCATTGTTATGCCATTTCTGTTTAAGTTTATACTACTCCATATTTGTGGGCTTTGTTAAAAGTGTGTTTTACTACTACTCTACTACATATTTTTCCCCCACTTAGGATAATTTCCTCCTGAATTAAGCTGGCACTTTTAGCCAAGAAATAGTGCTGTTCATCCCCTTCCTTTCAAGCTGTATGTCATTTTAGAGGCACCCAAAGCCAGCCTGGCTTTCTTGGAATGACATATTTCCTTCTGCCTTGCCAGCACCTAACATGAAGATCTTTAGTATTTACATTCTGTTCAAAACCATTTAAGAACAACCAGCCTGTATTAGGACAGAGGACACATTGTACAATGTTTACTGCCGTGCATTTTTCCAAACAGAAAAGAAATACTCACAGCTGCTTCTCCTTCTGAGAGAATTCGTTCTGCAGGCTTTCAGATTTATTCACATATTCCTGTTTAAGTTTCTCATCCTCAGCCTCAGCCTCCATTTGAGCCTTCTCTGCTTGCTGCAATCTGGTGTAATTCAAATCAACTTTGGGTAAAACTGAAGCTAGAACTAGGGTGTAGAGGGTGAAGAAGACAAATAAAAGAAAAATGGGGAAATAGAAACATTTCTAAATAAAAACAAAGTTTGGGGGAAACTCACAAACTCAAACGAGAAATCCATACAATGCCTAGGGAACTAGCTCCTGGTTTGCATACAGTAAGAGAGTAATCACTGTAAGTAATCACTGTTTTATTTTATGCTTATGAATAACAGGTGCCGAAGCATGATACATATTTTAGAATTGAAGCATTTAACTTGATGCTTTTCTTTTTCCTTTAGCATACGCTCATGTGTTATTTTTGAAGCTCTTTCTTTCCCCCCAAGTAAATCCTGTAAAAGTACTTGGCTTGCACTAATCACCCATTAAGACAGGGCAGAGCATGTGTTGTGCAAAAGCAGCTCAAAACAATTGAGGCATAAGGTTGCATACAGAGCACTGCAATCAGACAGCAAAAAACCTAACTAGCCTAACACAACAAAATACACCCTGACAGGTCCCACTACATTTATAGAACTATCTCAACTACATCATAATTAATTTAAATAGTCTGTATTAAAAATAATGCATTCTTACACTGGTTAAAATACCTCCATACCATAGACAAATAAAAATCGTTAATCAGGAAATGAGGGATTGTTTTTTGATTTAATCTTTTCTTTCCGAATTCCAGGTTGGTTCAGCTGACACTCCCTTTGGAATGCATTAGTTCACTGTGGTTCCTCTCTGCTTGGTTACCTCTTCAAACCAAAAAAAGGTGGATGTAATGGAACAAAAGTAAATGTATTAAAAGGGGACTTGTGCTATATCATGGCTACATCTGTCTGGAGAATACAAGAGCCTGTAAAATACCACTGAATGTCTCCATCTGATGCACCGTGTTCTGCAAAACTGTTCTAAGGGCCTCTCAGGTAAGTGGTGGGAGAAATCAGTGAGATGGTTGATTTCTCCCTTCCCAGCAGCTTACTGAACACAGAACAACTCCCAACTCCCAGTGTCAGCTAAAAAGAAGATGTGTCAGCAATATGTCTGCATTTGTGCTTCTGCTGATGAAGTTGCACCAGAGGGAGTTTCCAAAAGCTGCCGGTAAACAAGTGAAAAAGGCTGGAATGAAACTACCTTATAAAGGGTGCACTGTCTCACTCAGCTATCCCAGGGGTTTTAAGAATGCTCTCAGTCACATTTGCAATGGTAGTGCACAGAGGGCCAAAATGTGGGAAGGACAATATTGGGAAAAAGCAGGTCCCTCCCCTGTGCAGAAGCTGAACGAAGCTACACAAGACATCAACACCAAAAGCACGTTAAACACTTCCCTAAATCACAAAATCAACTGCACAGTTGTTTCCACGAGCAAGGCAGAAAGGGAGCTTGCTACCCAGAAGCTGCAGCACCATCCCCTAGCCCAGCGCCAGAGCTGGCTGCCCTGCTGAAATTCAGGCAGATGCTGAGCTGGCCCCAGTTTGCAGCTGGATTTGCCATTCAGGTGATACTGGGGCAGCTACTTGTTTGCATAACGACAGTGAGATGGATATGGCTCCCCCTTCTGCTATGGTCTCCCTGTTGTTCCGTTCAGTGTTTTCTTTGAAGATGGAAGACATTTATTTTTATTTTTCGATAGCCAGCTCATGTTAAAGGCTCTTTCTGCCTCCAAACCAAGGAATATGCTAGTACATAAACCATGGGGTAGAAACCCTTTCTGCATTATTGCATCCTTTCCCCACTTTTTCAAACACATCCCCTTCTGCTGCAAAACTCAGATTATTTTCCCAGTCAACTTCCACTACAAACTTCACAGCAAACATCAGGAAGTGTATTAAGGGCAGTCAAGCAGGAGCTCATAGCAGAAACACGAGTTGTAAGGGCTGCCTAATGATGGGTGGAGGGAGGGAAAAGGGTTTGGGCACAACCACGGGTGCTGATCTCTACGTAGACACAGCCAGGAAGATCCTCAGCTGACAAACACGTTAGGCAGGTTCATGATCTGGGCCCTAATTGTAAATCCTATTCACTACTACACCTTCCAGGGCAGCTGTGCTAGGCAGGAGTCACAGCTACAGAATTTGCTGGAGCACTCTGTCTGTGTCTGGAGTCCCACACAAATCAGGCTCCGAACACATTTTCAGTCCATGAGAATATTTTACCCCACATGACATCGGGGAGATGGAACTGTGCTTTAGCTGTTTGATGCCCAAAGCCTGTCATTCCTTCACTGTACACACAGAACACAGATGCTGACACCACCCTCTTTCCTTACATCCATCATTCTGATAGAGCTCAACTCCTTCCCTCAAACTCCTGTCACTCTGTTTAAGAAAACAGTGCTGGTTACAACCACAAAACCCAACAGAGAGCGTGCTTTTGGGATAAATACAGCCTAAAAGTGAAAGGAATAAGCAGGGGAGAAGGGAAGTATTGACCAGAAGGGCTACTTTTAAATCTCTTAGTACCAAAGAATCAGAAGAATCACTAATTAGAAACAAGTGTCATAAAAATGTACAGTCAAAGTAAAGATATCTAACCTCTTAAAATAAAATCTGACAGAGAAGTGATTCAATAACATTAGAAAACTAGCTTACATTTGCTTAATAATAGTGCAGTAATTTACTTTTTTTCTCTCTTTTTTTTTTTTTTTTAGGAGGGCTAAAGTGAGATCGGAGATGATGTTCTTTCAGAAAACAAAACAGAACCCAGCTACGATCAGTTACAGTGCAGGATTTCTAATACCACTTTAAAGTTTTAACTGGAAAATTCTGAAGTCCTATTTTATCAGCAATAATTTCAACACAAGAGATCTGGAGGAGCTTTCAGAATGATATATCCTTGACAAGTTTATACTGGTGCTGAGCCTCATTGCTGGCACATTTGATGAATGACATTGCAATAGTCCTAGTTTGAGTTAACAGATCTTTGTCACTTCATGAATGCAGTGGACAAAAATCAAAGACAGATGAAGGCAGCAAAACAGTAAAAACAAAAATTGGGATAAAAGGATAAAAAGAAAAAGAAAAAAGAGGAAAAAAGGATGTCAATAAAAGAATATTCATGTCACTAATTTTTTTAATACATAAGCATGTTTTTCATAATCAGATTTAAATGAAAAAAAAGACATGTCAAACACCAACATGACAGGGCTTATGGATATGTTATATTTTACAATTAAAAAGATCAATGTTCCATATAAGGCCACTAAATTAAAACATATGAATCACATCTTAATATTATGTAGTACATGCGGTCTAACCATAGCCTGGAATTTTAGTCTTTCACTTTTCAACCTTTCAGCGTGAAAACTCATTAAGTCATTGAAAATAATGGCACTTCCAAAGCAATGGACAACAATTACAACAGCTTCAGCAAACAACCAGTGATCCTTGAAGGCATTAATGTTTATATTAAGCATATGCTTAAGTATAAGCAAGATTAATGCTTCAGTTTCTATTGCATTTCATTCAGGTGGGGAAAAAAAAGTAGGCAATAATGAATCAGAATTCTGAAACAACTGAAAGAACAACTTTTGATATCAGCATAAAAACCTAGGACCAGAAGAAATACGGTAGAGGAAGAAAACTGAAAGATTAAGTTTGTATTTAAAGTGAGTGTGCTTGTCAAACAGAAAAAAAAACATCCAACAGCAAAGCACTAATTAGAAGTTTCAGAAAGGTTTGGTTTAAATGTTCTAGTTGAAAATTACATTTCAATGGCAGCTGTAGGAATGCAGTAGGATGTAAGGGGTTGGAGTTGTGAATGAAGAGAAACAAAGATGGGGCTGTACCTTTGTTCTAGTTGTTTCATAGTTGCATTAATTTGATTGGTCTTATCCTCTAACCGACTAATTATTTCATTCTTTTCTTTCATAGCATCTTCAGAAACCTGTGTTACAAAAGAGGTTAAAACTGAAATTGGTATAATTACACCATTACCTCATGGGGGCTTTTTCTTCAGTATCTGAAGGGGAAAATGTTGAATTGGCTTCAGGTTTTGATTCTTTTTAAAGACTGCCTTCTAAAAACCCTTGAGGACAATATGTAAAATATTATGCCTAGAAAATCTGTAGTTTTATACTTTGCAAGTGTAGATGTTATTTAATGCTTAATAAGTATAAATGTTCCCCTTTGGTTTCCTTCCTTAGTTTATCACTTTGGAAGTCAAATTCACTGACCAGGTAGCCCTTTAGAACCTTACCAATAAAGAGCTGAGATGCTTAGCCCAGAAAATCACCAAGGTTCTCCTACAAATCAAACCCCCATAGATCCTAACACTGGAGAGCATTCTTTTCTTACTTTTCCCTTCACCTGTATTTATCTTTCTCATCCTCTGGTCCCGCTTCCTCACATTTGCAGATGGAATAGTAGAATTCTTTGTCCATCACTTCAATTACCTCCCTGCAGCATCCTAATTTTTTTCCCCTATTCTGCCACAGACTTGACTGGTTTCTTGTGCTGTTTTTCATAATGTATTCCATAAATCAAATTCATGTTCAGCATAAATAATTCACTGATATTTGGTCATTTATTAACTGCATTTGGGGTCTCTGAGATCCATATTCTCCCAAAAAAGCATTTCCTTGTTAGAGATTTTCTTAATTTGTTAACAGATTTAAAAATAAACCCAAAAGTGTAATTAGCTTTTTCCATTTAACATAATCTTGTCTTCCTTCCCTTCCTTTGGAAGGCCAGGGCTTCTCTTCAACTCTTCACCTTGTGCCTACATTCTTCTGTTTTTTTAATACAACACAGGCCAAAGAAAAGTCATTGTTACAGTACACTATTACTCTGTTTCACATAGGATATTATCAGGCCATGATCTTATCCTCATGCTTTTTTCTTCCCTAAACCCAGAAACTGACTGCCTTAAGAACTTCTTTGTGTGAAGTTATGTTTGCGTGGGTAATGTTCGAAAATGTCAAGCTGACCTAAGAAGGGCAAGGAAACCAAAACTCCAGGGAACAGCAGCATTCGACTGACCAGAATGGTAATAAAGCATTTCTCTCCCTTTGATCCTTTCAGCAGTTTAAGAGCAGATTGCCCCTTTACCTGCAGCTTTTGGTACATTTCCACGTTAATTGCTTTAACTTCATCAAGCTGCTGCCGCAGGCCGATGAGGGTGTCCTGCTTCTCATGGATATCCTTCTCCAGCAGCTTCATGGCAAGCTCTATCTCATGTTTCATACTAACTTGAACCACTAGCTCATTCTCCATATCCTATAAAACACAAGCACAATGCAACACAAAGTATTTAAATAATTACGTAATGCTTTATTTCTGGTTTGAAACTCTAACAGAGCTGCAGCACCACCTATTTTACCACTTCAGAAATCCTACCCCTCTTTAACTTTGCAAATTATCCATAAATGTTACACTCATATACTATATGCCCTCATATACTGACCAATGGGGCTTTTTAACTTCGGGAGAAGACAACTCATATTGTAAGAAATTACCCTGCCAATGTTGCACAGAGTTGCCTATATATTAATTACAAAAATAGAATGAGTATTTGTATTTTCACAAGAAAGATTTAGCATAGATAGAGAGCATACAGTATTGCTAAAAACTCACCTAAAATTTATCAAAGAAAAATGTGGGTTTTTTTCTGTTCCTCAGCAATATTATTATAGAAATACTTATGCTCTGTAAAAATTCCCTTTTTACTACAGGCAGTTAGAGAAAAGGCTCTTGAAGTAAATTAAAGGCAGCATCTAAACTCAACAAAAGTAGAAATATTCCTGCACTGACCATTCTGCAGCCCAGTCTGGAGGTGCAGGGAACGCTCACCTGTCGCAGCTGTGCCTCCTCCCGGAGCTGCCTGCGTGCTTCATTGTACATCTCATCCAAGCCCTGCCTCGAGTGTTTGTACGTCTGAAGCTCTGCTTCAACATCCACTTTAGTTGCCTACAAAGATACAGAAGTTCTGTCTTTCTTCAGCACAAGTTCTGCAGTTTAATGGCATAAATTTAATACTCGTGGGGCATACAAAGAAAAGCCTACAAACGCATTCTCCAAGCACGGGACAAACATGGAAAGAGCTGTTTCTGCTCTGTGGCCATCTGTTTTACAATGAGAATTGAGTAAAACCAGCAAAGTAAACATCTATACCGCAGTACTGTCCTCCTTCAGTGTCACTTGAAGATGCAAAATACACATATGGTAATAAAACAGTCTAGTGTCCTAGAATTTTAATTTACTTATGCCATTTATAAAGGCCCACAGATTCAATAGGTCCTTTCCCTCATATTTCAGATTTGGACAAGTTAAGCTTACTTCAAGATGAGATGTACAAACTTCTGAACAAAAATTAACCACGTTATGTTACAATATTATAAGTGGTAAAACTAACACACCTCTAGATGATGCTGTGTCTTCATTAAAATCAGAGTATTTTCACTCCTTAATTGATGGTTTTCTTCCTGAAGTTTAATTATATTGTTTTTGGCTATTGCTAACTGAAAAGAAACAAACAAACAAGAAAAGCTCACTTTTGTGGGTAGAAATAAAGAAAAAAATGTTCTGATGAATGCAAGACCAAGACATTCTCTGCTCTATTCTCCCTGTCTGCCAAACAGAAGATTAGCTGTTTTTAAAGAAAACATAAAGCTCCTGGTTTTAATAATGAGTCACTTTCATGACACAGCAGCAGCATGTTCAGGATACTTCACTGTTTCATGTCTGGTGAAGAATGTGCTTTCTTTTCATTGCTTCACCATGACTTAAAGATACATTACGACTTAAAGATCTTCAATTCTCTTTCCTCATCCTCAGCTTTTTTTTTCCACTTGGCTTCAAGTTCATCCAGTTTCATTTTCTTTTTTTGGCATCTTAATATATCATATGGAGCAGCTTACATAAGAAAGCCTCCCCCACGTGAAAAACAAACATATTTACAAAAGACGACACTTTATAACTGGGCCCTGCAGTATATACTTTAATGTCAGAATTATAAGCCAAAGGATCAAAATAGGTGGACAGTTGGGCTGAAGGCTTGTAAAGGAACCAGAACACTCTGAGAATTAACACTCAGAAAAAATGTTTTCACTCTATCTGGGTACATTATTCACAGAGTGAGCTAGCAGTCCCCACTGAATTTAGAGTTTTCAGTTTTCCACTTCATTAACTAAAAAAGGTGCTCTCTCTTATAAAGCTAAAAATATTGGAAACTAGTCAAGCATTAAAGATAACCAGAAATACAGGCTACAAACACAAACCCAGAACTAGACAAGTCTAAAAGCTGTATATAAGCATACAGTAAACAAGCAAGAAACAATCCTTTGGCTAAAGCTGAGAACTGGAACAGAAATTGCTTGGTGAACTACTTTCTGTCTCTTTGTAGCAACTGGTGGCATCCATTCTGGACTAGTCATCTGCACAAATCAAACTGACAGCCGACATTAAGAAAGGATTTTCTTCTCATTTTGCCCAAAGTTGGAGATTGTAATGTTCTACAGAATTAATTTACTGATGCTAGAGGCTACCTGGCAAGCTGACCTCAAAGCCCTGCAGCTGCTGCCCCTCTTTTTTAGGCCAAAATAAAGGTATCTGAACATAATCCAGAACTCCCACAGATTAAAATAATGTAAGTATATTTAGAAAAACAGTCTTTGAGAGAAAATAATATGCTATACATTTCTAAAATAAAATAGTACCTCTTCAATCAGTTTAGTATTTGACTTCTCCAGTGAGTCAACTCTTGCATGTAGACTGCTGACTGTGCTACTGAAAGAGAAAAAGAGACAATGGTATTCAAGATTACATCAAAACTCATTCAACCAAACTCAAAAGCTTTAATACAAGGTACAGTGATTAATGGTTAAGAGCTAAGAGGTCTGTTCCCGTTATTGGAGGTTTTCATAAAGAGAAGAAAATTACTCTCCTTTGTTAAACATTTATATCCTTCTTTCCAATTCCCAATGTCATCCCTGTAACTCAAACTCCTGGTTGGCTATAACTTCCCATGTACTCTCCCTTTCCTTTATCCTCACAACTATATTGCATCCAAAAGATAAACAAGTACCCTTAAAAGACAATCCCAGCGTTCTTTCCCCCCTATATAACAAAACTATTCTTCAGATTCTCTTCCTTCAAAACACATTCCTTTTATAAAATCACTTGTTTCTCCACATCTTTTGAGATTTATCCTCAGGCTATCTCTTTCTTGATGCTTCTTGACTTCATTTAGGAATCTCATCAGAATTTTATTGCCTTTTATTACTCTGTTGTTTTTTATAGTATCAAACTACATCTAGGCCTTTTCCATAACCTGATTGCCTATTTCTGCAGGAAGCACTTTTTTTAGACTGCACTTCACACACAGGAAAACAGAAAACCTGTTCTGTAACACCATTTACTTTTTCACATCTTTCTCTGTGGTGTCCTCGGAAGCTGCCAGTTCATTAGGAACAGCAGGGCAGAGAAGATTAATGCATTTTACAATATCTAAAAAGGATCAGCTGAACTGAAATAAAATAGGAGTTGGTGAATCACTGATCTGGTGGGAAATTCTATGCATAAACCAGCATACGAGAACACACAGAGGCTCACCTGGATAATGACATCACACAAACACCACTGTTCTTAATTGTGGTAGTTCCTTTCTCCTCCTTTACTTTCATTTTGCTCATTATTTGGTGTGCTCAGTTTTCCTGTGCTGTTGAAGGTTTCTGCTCAGTGACAACATTTCAAAGCAGAATATCCTTACTACAACAGAAGCCTTTTAGTAACCAAAGATCCAGATTACCAGCATTAAAAATTTAAAAAGATGATTACATTTCAAAAAGGACCAAGATCAGCTGTGCTACAGATTCTACAGAAGTTCTTGTAGCTTTGTTTTTTGGTTTGGTTTGTTGGGGATTTTTAGCTCCTCAGACTGTTTAATTTTGTACAATACTCCTCAGAGAATTTAAATCACTGTTCTTCTATGCGCACAGTAACAAACACAGTGGTGGACTAGGTTTGTTCCATCCAGCAAAGTAAGGGGAAAATGCTGCTTTCCTGAAAATTGTTTCAACAGGAACCACAACCTACCACATATAAGTAGCTTCTAGCAAGCAACGAGCTTATTTAGTTTCAGTCCTAGGCTTTAAAGCCACAAACTAAAATACTCTGAAAGGCAAAGAAATAAAAACATACGGATTCACCAGAACACTCAAAACCACTTCTGGCAAACTGTTAAATAGAACACAGTTAGAATCCAGACCAAGATTTTTCATTCCTGTGAAGTCATGAGGACCTTTACCACTTTGGCCTGTTGGTTTTGTGTTTCTTTAAAGAATAAAGATTTTGACTGTCCAAAAGCATGAAAACTGACACTTCCTGAGTCTGTCCAGAAGAGTGTCTTTTCCTACTTCACTAAATCTTCAGTCTAAACACGGAGCATTTGCAGCTCTTTCTCTGAAGTTCTCTCACAAAGCTGTGGTACAAAAGGCATTTACCTGTAAGCCTGCCCTGACACCCATACTTCAAAGTAATACTTACTTCAGTTGCCTGTTTAGTTCCTCAACATAATTCTTTTGGTCCAATATTGCAGCAATCTGTACATTTCTAAAGCAATCACAAAACAAAATTAACTTTAACAAAATGATGCACTAAACTATGGACTGAAAACATACATATTTACCATATGCAGATGTCCACCTTAATCGTGTTTTTAAAAAGAAAGGAAGCAACTTCATCTCATACTCATGAAGGCAACATGTATCATTGAGACACAAAAAAATCCAATGCTTTAACTGCAAATGATTTTTCTACATGAAACATAACATACACAGCCTGAGAAGGATAAGGATGTTTATTTACTCTGCCATAACTCTGGCTCTTTGAAACACTGACCAAATCCCAAGCTGAGGGCTCAAACGACAGTAGGTTCCTTCTCACTGCCACCTGGCAAGCCTCCACTACTTGGGGGCAGTAGGTGATGCTGCTGAGGTTTGCTTCAGACTGCAAATATTCTTCCAGCTAACTAGTAACACAGAACAACACACTGGGGCATTTTTCTCAGGATCAGAAGATTTCATCTTAAGGGAACCTGTTGTTAAAGAACAGGCCCCAGCCAAGAAATCATTTGTGAACATGCAAAGTAGGAGGTATTTTGTGAGGACATACCTTTCTTTACCCCCAATGTCATCATCACTCTTCAAATACACAGAGAAATCGATCACCCCAACCTAGGGGAAAGCAAAGGTACAGTTTCATATCATACAAATAACTGCTGTATTTACAGCCTTGTACTTAGGCAATTGATAAAACCTCAGTTACAGCATTTTTAAGATTGGTCCAGTTTCAGCCAGAAGCTGAAAAACCTGAACACTTTAAACAAGATTTTACCAAGTTTAATATTTACTTGGTTTATACAATGCTCTCCTGTCAGAATCCTGTTTGTTCTTTCCATGTCTTTTCTAAAAAGTCTCTCCTCCAAAAACTTTTTAGAAACATATTTTTCTCATTAAAGCAAAATATCATCTCTATTAAATAAGGTAAAATGTTCTATCTGTAAAAGTTACTTTATATCAATTCACTATGGCTGCATAAACACATTTCACCACTGAGCAGCATTTTTTTAACATACCAAAACTATGCTCCTGGCTGTGACTTCCATCAAGCTCCAGAAGTTTGCCTTTCTGCTCAATAAAACCTGCTGTGTCTGGCTTCTCTGAGAACGTGCCTTCTTCATACTACTCTTCACAAACAGAATTATTCTGGACATTTTACAAATGTCAATTTGGACAAATTGCAATCAGAATCTCATCTGCACAGCCACTACTACCTTCTCAAATCAAGTGTCATCTCTCATGCAGCAAGGCCACCAAGTGACCTAGATAACAGAGGCATAGCTAGCAATAGATTTTGTGATCTATAAAACACATTTAATTCTCAACACGAAGAGCAAGTTGATTAAGTTTTCTGTAATTACAGGCCTGTCAATGTCTTATCTTCTTTTACACAAGATCAGTGCCTGAAACTAATACTAGACAGTAACTAGAACAAACAACTGAGGACAAGTTAACCACGTGATTCAGAAGCACACACACCCAATTAGCTGTAACTTTTCTTTCCCAGAGGAACTGTTTTTTTCATCAAATATATGCTGAATATAGTAAAAACCACTTAAACTATTACGATTTTTTCCACAAAGAAGCTGAAAAAACCAATCCGGGCTGAATACAGTCCACATTTATTTACAAATACCGGTGCATCTGCCTTTAAAGAGAATCTGTTAATATTTTCTTGGAAAAGATCAAGGTTAAAAGTCAAAGCCCATTGTAAAGCAGGAGGAATTCCAAGTCTTGCTTTGCAGAATCAAAGCAGTCACCCTCTTATGAGGTCATAAGAAAGTGTTTGTTTCAGGTCCTTGTATCATTCCTGTGATGTTCCAGAACACCAATAAATGAACCAAGCAGGGTAAACTGATCACAGAACTGTCCTTGTCCCACAGAGGAAAAGGATGGGTCACACAAGTGAGATGGAAAGAACTCTGCATTGCTACAACTGCTTCCCTTTGAGGACAAAGCACAAAACTTCACCCTTGCACTCTGACTGTTACCTCAGTCTAAAGGTCTGACCCAGCTGATGATAAGGAGATTAAGGCAACAGGAGCTGGATCATCACACCCTGAACAGTTTCTATTAAGATTGCTAACAAGTCACAACTCCAAAGTAACAAAATTCACCTCACAGGAAAATCTCATGGATTGCACATACATTCCTTTACCTGCATGGACTTACTTGTGAATCCAGATCTTCTCCCTTCACACACAGGTTGGCATCAATCACATTTAGCCCAACTAACAGCCCAACAATAACTGCTCCTTCTTCCTCCATCATTAGTGCATGATACTCATAAAACTCACTGTGTTAAAGCAGAAAATTGCATCTTACTGATTTATTCATTATATATACATCCAGTAAATTTATAACAAGTGACATATACATCTCAGTTTTCTCTTATTATAGCCTTACTACAACATCCTCAAAGATGAACTGGGCCTGCCCACACTTTCACCTCATAAATATTTAAAAATTCAAAGTGCACGCTTTGTCTCAGAGGCCATTAAAAACAAGGATACTGCCTTTGGCTCCAGATGGCTGAGACACTGGGGGGGGCGCGGGGGTAACAAGATTTACTTTGCCTTTAAAAGAAAAACCAAAAAAACCCAGAAAAGGCCCTTTCCTACACCTGCTACTAGCCAGAAGTTTTGAAGAGATCCTGCAACAAACAGATGTTTGGCCACACTGAGTCAGACAACTCTTAAGCTGTTAAGAAGAAAGCAATGCAAAAGAAAAATGGTAAAAAAATTACTTTGTGTGAAAAAATGTCTGGAATTTAGTGAATATATTTGCTTGAAATTCAAGGAGTTAAAGATTAAATGGATTAAAGAGAAACATAAAGGGCTGAAATGCTAAAAAGGTTTTTAAAATATAAATATTTCACTAAATGACAGAATACCAGCACTTTTTCCTCCTTGCACTTTTTTGATAAAATTTTAGATTCTATGTAGCAAACTGTGTTTCCAATGGAAAAGTCCATAGCTGCTGAACATCAATGACATCCTGACATACCAGCAATATCTAGGCATACAAATAAATCTTAAAAATATGTTTAGCTTATAAAACTGAAATTAAGATGAGAAATATCTTTCTTCATTCGTGCTTCAATTACTCCATCAGACAGGAGAAGTTATACTAGAAGAGAGCAACGCCAGTGTTAGAACTGTGAAAGCAAAGTTCAAAGCATGAGCCCTCTGTGCAATGGCAGCCCAGTGGAAACCAGACACATGGCAGGGATGAATTCACCTCCTTTCCAGAGGTTTCCAGTGCTTATTCTGCACGGTGAGGGAACACGGGATTATTTTTTAGGAGACTAAACTTCTAAAAATGAATTGCAAACGAAATCTAATGAATTGTTTACCTGAGGAGGTCTCTCTGAATGATTAAACAGCGAAGATAATCAGCCATTTTCTTCTGCATCAGTGCTAACCGTAACCAGGCCCGGGCACGGCCCAGCGGTGTCCTGAAACACAGGGCATGAAGGAAAACGGTCCCAAATTAATAACATATTGATTAAATTGTGGTCTTTACCGCCTTATCAGTCTACTGGTGGAGCAACTGGTGTTTCTGAAGGGGTATTTTAAACTATTAGTTGAGCATCACCATCTGGAAAGCCATAATGTTTAGGCTTTGACCCCAAGCTTTGGGATAACAGAAAAATTTTAAGCTACTCAGCTGAGCTTGGGAGCAGACCCTGGAAAAAACGGGAATATAGAATGCACAACAGCCTGACAAACTTGAAAGCCCTGTTTTCTGCTGAAGTAAAATGTTTGCAACAGTTGAAACTCCTTTCTGCAATTTGTTTATAAAGAGTTCAGGGGAAGTGCAAGAAAATGAACCGAATGCCCATCACAAGCCGCCATGGCAGCTTCCCTTCCCAATCCTACTCTCTGGCTCTACCCAACACATTCTGAATCGTACCTTTTCTAGTGTACAAATTCAGTGCTACCTTAAGAAGACAATGCAAAAACCCATGAAAATAGATGCAACTGGCAAACACTAATACCCAGCAAATTACACCTGGACCTTTCGAAGTTCCTCTCCTAGCGCTTGCATACTTACAAGTGGTAAGCACATAAATGAAAAAAAAACGCTTACAAGTTGTATTAGGGTAGGAAGAGAGTTACACACTTGGCAAAGGTTATTATTTCCTCTGGCCTCCCACAAGAGTAAATAATAATTTACATGCCTACATGCTTTAGATAAGGTCTAAAGCTATAAATTAGAATCCTTATGCTACCATATACCAATCACAGTGTAACCAAGCCCTTTTGGAATTTCATGTATGGCCAATTATAAAGCTAAATACAAAAACAGAGTGCAGTGAAATGGGAGAATAAATTTACTTCTGAGTAGGACTCTGCAGGCAAGAATCTGAAAAGCTACCTAATTCTTTCCTCTGTGGTATGTCACCTTTTGGTTTTATACAGCCTTTGCTGACTGCACTCATTAATGTTTGCTGCAGTTCTAGATTGCAGAGTGACTGATACACAACCTGCTCCTTTATGCATTGCTGTTATCCACCTTCCATGCACCTGTGCTCTCCCCCAGCATCGTGTGGTAGCTGTTCAAAGGCTTGATTAATGCCAAATGAAATCATGAGACACCTGCAGATTCTCAGTCAGGTCCTTTATTTTCCTGCTGTATTTTACCAATACTACTTACTTAAGGCCAGGCAAATCTCTGACACTTGCTGCTATCTCCTCAGCTTCTGGATATAATTTCTCCACAAGTTCCAGAGGACCCCAGATGGTTTTATTGTAACTTAGAAAGGATTTTCTTACTATGAAAAGAAAAATCAAATAACTGAATTAATTTCAATTACTGCAGTAGCTTACTTCAAAATAGCTGGTCTGTGAAAGGGTTAACTGCTGAGTCCAGATTTCCAGATAATTCCTAACTGAGACACTGGTCAGCTCACCAGTATCCAAAGCCAACTTCTACGTTACTTTGCTGTGAATATAAAATCAGTGTGCTAGAAAAAGTTAATACAGAAAGGATGTCTAGCTAAAAATATACATTACATACATACATGCAGCTGTGGTAATCCCTGGATCACTTACAACAAATGGTGTACAAAAAACCAAGTTGGTAAATGTGCAAATATATGTGAAGAATCAATAATTACAGTATTCCTTATAAAAGGTGACCATTTACATATTTTTTCAATTCTTTATGCAATATTACATATTTTATTATCTACTTCAAGAAAGAAAGGAAGAAAAATGGCATGTTTGGGATGAGAAATATGCAGCTAGACCAATTTCCACACCTTTCAGGCCATGCTTCAGGCAGTGCTCCATGACAACAAAGAACTGCTGCAAAGGTGGGTAGTCAGAATCCAGAGTGCGCCCAAAGCTCAAGGCTGATTCAATGAGTCCTTTGATACTCAATTTAGCCATGTTCAATAAATTTGCTCTTTCTACAGCTGTAGGGTCCTTTACAGCTAAGACAACAGAGAAAAAAATGTTATGGTTCAAGTTTTAGGAGTGACACAAAGAAATAAAGTGCTTCATGGCTGCCTTGTTCAAAGAAAAGCTTACCTTAACCTAATAAACTCAACAGAACGATTCAGTGGGTGCTATAAACGACCATGTCACAGAAAAGCATCCCATCCAAAACACATTCTTAGTGTTTTAATAGGTGAATGAAAACCCGAGAGTTCTTAGCTGCCATGTTGTCTCAGCAGGTCTCAGAAGCAGCCAAGTCACTGCAATTTAACACAGCACCTCTGCTGCACTCCAAACTGCTGCATGGCTGCAACCAGTGCCCCTCCCATGGTATTAAAGCAGCCTTCCTATTAATTTATGTATTTATTTGGTGTATTACAGCCTACCTACACAAGCAGACATCATACTTTTTATATGTAATCACCTTCCAGTGTAGCTTTAAGTTCACAGTGACACAAACACATGCCTTCCTTCTCAGGCTGTACAGAGCCTCTGCCACTAAACCAGGAGCATTTTCTAGAAAATAGTACACACTGAAAATTCAGTTTCTCATCTAGCCACAAAGTATTTTCTACACGGAAGATCTTAAGAATTAAAGGTTTTGCTTTAACTTGAAATTTTTGGTAAACTTTACAATGTGTACACTGCAAAAATACATTTGGGGATTTAATCTAGTCAGTAAAAAACCCACAGCTCTTTACAATCATCTTAGTCTGACAGAATGGACAAGGTTCCTCTTCTCAGAACTCCTGCTACTGAAAACAGAGTGCTCAGGAAATTCTTAAAGTTTATTTTCATTTATAATGAAGCAATTCAAACGTTCAGGCCAGACTATTTTCTCAGAGACAAAACAAGCCTCTGTTTATTCACTATGATCAAAGTAACCTGGAAAGAAACAAAAGAGTTGATGATTTACCGTTTAATTAAATCCAACAAATGAAGTAAAAAACTCCACTTTTTTTTTAAGACACCCAGACACAGATGTCAACGTATCTAGAAAAACTTGCATCTGAGGAAAAAATGTGAGCCTGTTCCTCTGCAAATCTGAGTACTGGTATAGGACCTTATCTGTTTGCACATCAGAGAGCACAAAGAACCCAAATCATAGTAACAGATGGATACTTTCTCAGTTCCTCAACAGCAGTGAAATGACTTGTCTCATTTCCTACATAGTTTAGGCGCTTAGGGATTAGATATTAAGAAACCCTGGAAGTTACTTTATAATACTCTGTTTCCCTAGTTGCCTGCCAAATACCCAACTACCCTACTACCACACAACACAACCTATCTGCTTTCTAGGAAAAAAAAAAAGACTGAGATTATGTACCTGAGACAGCCTTAAAAACTACTTTTATAGTTCCCCAGTACTTCAACAGAAAACCCCAGAAGACATTAGAAAACAGAGATAATTAGAGACAGGGCTCTGGCAAAACTGTACCCAGTTAGGAGCCACAGCTCACTGGTTTGTCCCTTCCTTCCTTCCTGCTCAGCTGCTGGGGACTGACCAACCCCACCAGGAGCAGCACCAGCACAGCATCCCTGGCTGGGACAGGTGGAGGCTTGCAACAACAGGAGCCTTTCTGCTGGCAAAGCAGACATCCTGCTTTTTTTATTAGGTTTGCTACTGACAGTATTAAATACAAATGTTACTGTAGGAAACGCCTTGCTCAATGCAGACTTCAGGTGGGTAGCTCTCCCTTGCTATGTATCCTGTCTATTTCCCTAAAGGCATCATAAAAATTCCTTTGTCAGGTGACCTCATTTTGACTTCTGGAACTGATCCTCCTCAGACAGACTTCTGTGTCTGCTGCCCTTTTAATTATCAGCCCTCTTGTCTGTTCTTTCTGAGGCAAAATGCATTTTAGATCTGTCTTAAGGTGCAGTCTACCTGCACGGGTTTTTTTCACCTGCTGCTTAAAAAAATAAATGATAAACAAATTTTTTAAAATTAAAATTAAGATTTAGAATTTAACATCGTGTGCGAAATCTTAAATCCTAGCTGCTGCTCGGGTACCGTATGGGGTATTGCACAGACAGCAAAACAAGCTCTGCAGAGCTCTTCTCCCCGAAGCAGCAGCCCCCGAAAGAGCTGTTTGCAGGTGGCACTGCCGTCGCCAGCATCACCGGGTCTGACTGGCGAGGCTCGGCCCAGGAGGCGACATTGCTCCCCGGCTGGATGAGCAGCCGAGCCCCGGCGTGCAGCCGCTCTGGCCGCGGGCTGAAGGCGCTGTCCCTGCGGCAGGGAGCACAGCGGGAGCCTCTCCCCCCCGGCCGCAAGCCCGCAGCCCTCCCGGCGCGGTGCCCGCACACCGAGGCACGGCGGGGCCCCCGACACCGCCCCGCTCCCGCCGCGGGGACGTTCCCGGCCCGCGCCCCTCGGCCC
>VXAZ01002138.1:1934981-1983433 GCA_013399875.1 Gymnorhina tibicen
CGGGAGGACCCGCCCCCGACCCTATCGCCCTGTCGCGATATCCCCCCCGCCTCGGGCACCGCCGCACCGGCACTGGCCGCGCCGCCCCCGGCCCCAGCGACCCGCCTGCAGAGCGGCATCGGCCGCAGGGTTGGGCAAGAGGGCTAGGGCAGCCTTCGGCACAGGAAGGCTCGGACATGAGCTAAGCACGATCAAGCGGCACAAACTTGAGGCTTCTCTACCCTTCTCTTGCGACATAAAGCTCAAATCCCTAGCATTTATTCCCAATAATAATTCTCTAGCATTGGATAACATGTATCAGGATAAATAGTATTATTCTAGAAAAATCTGTGAGTTCAGTACCTGCAAAGGTAACGTGCTGGGAATCAAAACCGGTATTTAAAAAAAACAAGTAAGTTTTTGGGGTTTAATTTTAAAAAGCCCTAAAATGTGAATCTGACTAGAAAAGAACCAAAATACACTAAGATGTTTATCACCAAGAATGTTTGTCATATCCAGATGGGATCTCAGTTGATGCTTACTGCACCCTAAGCACTACAGTGTGCTTTGCTTAATAATTATTCTTTCCTCTCCCCTTTTTGGGCAAGGTTAACCAGCAACCTGTAAAATAAAAAGGTGTTCTTTATCTTGCCCAGCTTCAGAGACTGCACACAAAACAGCACAAAGGGTATTACTGCCTGGGCCTGCAAGGAAGGACCAAAGGACAAGGGCAACACAGGGATAGAAAGCCCGTGGTGACAGGGACACTTCTTATAGCCACCGTTCCCACCTCTTAAAAGGAAAAAGGAACATATACATTTAAACCTTCACCAGTTCCAATAGTCATGCTCTGATCTTACTTGTCTGGCATAGAACAACTTCCTTTTTTTTTTCATTTCTGAGAATCCCAGCAACACATGACACACTAGGCGTGCATCTGCATGTTTTCCAGCAGCATCTACAGCTGCTTCTGCACGAGGAAGCTGTTTTAAAGGCAGCCCATAGAAAAAGCGGTCCTTTACTGCTAGAAGACACTCACTTGCTGTGTATATTCATTAAAACACAGAGTGTTTGAGAGAATCACATCTCAATTTTTTTTTGAGACTACCAGAGCAAAACATGGTTCCATCTGTAGACTGCTGCTTGATCTAATTTTTACCACATGACAAGAAGGAAGGACGCATTTTAGAAGCAGATAAGGAAATGTTCTTATGTTTGTTTCTCATGCAGCTTCATGATGGAATGGCAATACCTCTAATTTATTTATTAAGTTTTTAATAGCATGCAGACCATTTCCTGGATAAGCATTACCTGGTCTAAGAAAACAGATTAGCCAAATCTTAAGAGTTTTCTACACATAGATCCTAAACACAAAAAGAAAATCTCTTCTAAAAAAGTATTCTGATGACACTACTATAATAAATAGTATATTTTACCCTATTTTTTTCATCTTTTGAAAGACCCAGAGCACAGACACAGTTGATGAAGCATGTATTTTCACCTGAAAAAGGATATCCTGTCAACTATTCAAATTATTGTTGTGCTGTTCAAAATATTTGCCTTGTATAAAGCGAAGTATTAACAAAATATAAACAACTGTAATGAAACCAACAGCAAACTTTTATTATTTCAAACATTACAAAAAGTTAGGGAGCAGTTGAAAAGAGTGAAAATGCCCACATTTAACAAGTTTGTCTGCAACTATATGCACACAGCTACTTGACATTGATCCAAGAGAAAATAAACGCTAATGATTCTGAAGAATCAAAAAAATCGATGTTTCCACCAGCAACCTTGGAAAGAAACTTCTCAGTCTCTTCAGTCTAGAATATGAGGTAGCATAAAGAAACTAACACAGATCTCTCAGGTAAAAGGTGTTTTCTGATGTTTATATGCCATCATCTTTTAAAAAAATAGAACGTGAGCACGTAAACTTCTTCGTCAGCAAGCTGCATCTTTAGTTTTGTTTTCTGGGAAATTTTTGTTTTCAAGACTACAGATCAGATAAACTGAAAACAGAGTTTTACTATGAAGCATTTCGCTTCAGATTGATCTGCTGAACACAGTTAATAACAGGGGATTAAGTGAATCAGCATCACATTTCTCCCTGATGTATGCAAAATCAAGAGATTAGAAATGTCATCAAGGGATCTTCACATGAGAGATTAATTACATTATGTATATAAATACAAAAGACTTCAGCATTTTTAAAAACAGGAGTAGACTTCAAAGGACAATGTGAGGCTTTGAAGAAGAGGAAGTTTTTCCTATTTTTTTTTCCAAACAGCACAACACAGCACCTTAATTAGGAATTCTAACAAATGGAATTACTGTATGTAAACTGCATTTTCAAGTTTTTAAAACCAAACTGAGCCCAGAAAACTGTGACTCAATACAACACTGGTTTACACTCCCTTCCTCTTCAAGTGTTTCCCACTCACTTATGCAGATAACTGTTCATCAAGGTAAAAGAGAATATGGCAATATCCAGTAGTGGAAGGAACAGAGTGCTTCACATTTCTGGTTTGTCACAAGTAAACTGGGAGCTTTAGTAGCACTGTAACCATCAGCTTTTTCAAGAAATGTCTGTTATTTTACTGAAAGGAAATTTCCAAAATAATTGAATGTTTCCTGTTTTGGCTGCCTCAAGACCAAACAGTGCCCATCAGCACTGATACCCCAAAACCAGTTATTTACATTATACAACAGCAGAAGAAAAGATACAAAGGCCTGTAAAACTTTCCATCTTCACACTCATAAGATGTTACACTTGTGAATACTTTCATGAGCTCCGGCTGGAAGATTCAAGATGTAGCAAGTTAAGGAAGCATTCTGACAACATTTTGCTTTCACAAAAACCTGTTTGATTATGCATTGGTGTTTGCAAAGAAAGCAGCTAACAAGGTTCTTTCCTGTTTAAATAGGAGATGGAAACAGCAGTAGCTAAAGCTTACTCAGTACAATGCCAGAGAGAAAGAAAAAACTACCAAGTCATCTGAAAGTGACACTATTTTCCTTTCCACCAAGATTATTCATGAAGCAGATGTGTTAAGTGGAAGAAAGCAGTCACACTGACGTTAAGATGCCAAGAAACTAGAACGATCACGGGAAAAAAGGCAAAAGCATTAAAAATTAAAAATTCAGGCTTCAAAATCAAAAAACTATGTCAAAGTTGACTTGCAAGTCAGCATTAACTTTTTCTACTTTTGAAGACAGAGAAGGCTCTAAATCCATCCACTAGCTTGATCTCAAGTATACGTCTGGCAAATTTAATCAGCACATTTTGTGCTGTGTTGCCAATCACCATTAAAAGTATAACCTAAATAATCAAAGATCTTCCCATCCTTACCTCAAATCTCAGTAAGTCAGTCTTACCTTTCCCCTTTCCCAAACCAGCATGGAGAAAAAGGATATCATTGCCTGGGACTGCAAATGGCAGAGGAGCTTCTCCAAGGGAGGATAGCAGCACAGGGATGGAACACAGCCCACCATGACCAGTTTGTGCTTGGCTCTTGTGATAGCAACATTCAGGCGGCGCCAGTCCTTCAGGAGGGTGCCAAGCTGTTAAATAAATGTCACTTGCTTTTATTTTTCCTATTTCATGGACATAAACCACTCATTTTCAAAATGCAACTAAACTGCTAAAATTGACTGGAACAAAGTTAATATGACCAACTTACATTTTCACCAATACTGTTCCTAACAAAAGACACAATTATGATACTTTTGTCTCTTCCTTGGTATTTGTCAACCGTGTTGACTTCCACTCTGTTCTCCTTCCATTTTGCCATCAAATCAGTGATTGTTTTTAACTGATGTCTGTATGGGGATATAATGCCAATGTCTGAGGGCTTACAGCCAGCCTGAATGAAGAAGAAAAGAGAAAAAATTTGTAACTGCAGTTGGCTTGGGAAACTCAGTACCATCAGAAGACCATCAAGGATTTTTTAAATTTAATTTTTTTTTTAAACAGTGCTGCCAGATATTGTATCTACACTAATGGAACTGTAGGTGTGACTAAGTATTAACTGAAGATGGAAAACACTGGCTACTGCAAGCTCCCAAGCTTTGTCTTAGCACAAGGACAGATATCCTTGAAATCCTCACTTTTCTTTCTTCTTTAAACTGTGAGGTAAACACTCAGAGCTCCTAGTCTATACTACTCCTAAAGCTGACTGGATGAAATAAGGAACAAAGGCAAATCCTCTCCCCTCCCTCCCAAGAAAGTCCTCATCTCTCAAAAGAATTTGGCATACAGATTTTGTTTTTTGCATCTCAAATCCAACCAGGCAAGGGACAGGGAAGGGAATGCAGATCTCAGGCTCCTCACTACACTGACATGTAGCCAATCTTCAATTTAACCTTAAGATTGTCCCCAACAGAACTACCCAGTACACACGGTCACCATTACTAAAGCGATGTAAAAATGATTAGTGATAAAGCTCTCCCTCCAAACCATGTGATAAAGTAAAAGATACCTTAATAAATAAGGATGTGAGGAAAAGCACTATTTTAGCTTCTGTCACATTACTTATGCCACCTTTTTCTGCATGTTCTGGTGCTGGGACCTTTAAAGATAAAAACAGAAAATAATGACTTCTGCTGTCTATAATGGGCTATTATATTCTCTAACTCACTGAGTCATATGTGGATATATAACGGTATTAATTAAAAAAATAAAGTTAAATGTTAAATTTTACTAAACAGAAGGGCCTGTACTGTGAATTAACTTCAGAACACTGCATTTGCAAAACAAATTGGAATAATCCCCAAAATGAGTTTCTAGCACTAGACAGTCACCTTAAGAAACTGCCAAAGCTTAATCCTCTGAGTTTACAGTTCACACATTACACATCATAAATCAAAAAACCCAAAAATAGACATTTTCCAGCTGCTAAGGTAAGAGAGCAAATTATATTTTACATGGGACTTCTGCTTTAATGCTTTCAATACAACAATATTTACAGTGAATTTTTCTCATTCCATGGCATAAAGGATAATTTTTTTAAATGCTTGAAAGACTACATTTAAAACTACAGCAAGAACTATCCAAAATGGTAGTATTAAATTGAACTCCCAACCTTTAAATAAAGTATTCACTGAATTTACCATTTCTTAACTATTACCTCCCTTTCCCTACATCCTGTATGAATGAGGCCAACATGCTTAGGATGTAAGCTCTTGTCATTGTAGTGTCACAGTTTTGTAATTTTTTCTCTTTGCTTGACTCTTGCCTTCTCTAAAGTTGAAGTAGCACCAATAAAAATGAAGGTATCCCCGATGGAGGGGGAAGCCTCCAAATTCCATGTACTCAAGTTCTCTTCAAGCAGAAAAGTACTGTTTTACTGCACAGTTAATTTCTAACGACACTGGCATTAGTGGAGCTAAAAATTACACAAAAAATCATTTTGGGAAAGAAGTTCTAAAAGCTCTGTCATGCTTATGGTAACACATGCTTATGGTAACACATGCTTACATTTATATTTCTCCATAGGGCACCAGCAGAACCCCCAATAAAAACAACTTGGGCCTAGAATTTCTCAGGAGACTTGCCCTAAATCAAGGATGTCATTTTTCAACAGCCAGCCCCAAGCTGTCAGAGAAGTGCAGACTGACACAGGGGTTGGCAGAAAAGAAACAAATAGATTTCCGATTGCTGTCACAAACATGTTGCATTGTTAAGCAGAAAACAATAGAGGCTTTTTTTTCTTTCTTTAAAAAGCCAGCATAATAAATGTAAGCTCCCTGGTGGTGTCATGGTGTTTTTTCCTCTTCTTTCTCTCTGTTTGTATCCCTCCCTCTCAAGCCTATTTCTTCATAAGCTTTCCTTGGTTACACTATAAACAATACAGGGGAAAAAAACCTACTATGAAGTCAAAGAAAATAAGTGCTGGTTTTGTTTGTTGTCATGTTTAGTGGGGTTTTTTTCCATTTCCCCCTCCATGACTACCACAATACATGCAGTTCTGACAGGAAGTCCAAAAGGAGAAATGACATTATAACCCCATGTCTCAACAAATCTAGAATATTTTGGAAATAAAAGCTTTTCTCCTGGCTCTATGAAGAGGGCAGCTGTCTTACACTTGAGATAGGCTTTCTAGAGAAGAAAAAAAAAAGGAACAGAAATTCTAATTTTCTCATTAGCAGTTCTGCTGTGATTACTAGATGAACAGTGTTCCAGCCTATTAACAAGCCTCTTCCCTGGGACCAACTGTCTGCTTTCCTGGGAAAGGGACTGCATCTGTCAAGGCATTCCTGGAAAATGTCTCTGTTTAGTTCAGACATCTTTAGAAATTTCTCTAAGTCATCAAAGTAAACACTGCTTCTTTTTAGGTCATTGAAGAGATTCTATCAGAACAGTTATAAAAAAATATGAATCTTGTACAATGTCATAGAGAGCATAGAAAAACTGGTGAGTTCTAACCAGGGTCAGCATAAAAGATCACCAGTTGATATAATTATTGGCAAAACACAGTATTAATAGGAATCAACATAAAACCTGTTCAGGAGGAAGAAAGACTCAAATCATAATCCAATCACCAATTACAGTGACAAGTACTAGAGACCACAAATAGGTACTAATTTATTAATCTTTTTCCACACGCGTTTAAACTCTTCCTCATTTTTCCTGCAAGTCAGTTTCTTTGCAGAATTTTTATCCACACTAGAATTTTACTTTCCCAGCAAAATTTTGAGTCTCTATGAAAGGACACACCTAAACCAATTTACTCCTCCCTTACACTTCAGTGTATAGAATGTCTGCAAAGTTCTATGGAGAACTGCAGTTATTGCAGGCACACAGCTTTGACACTGCTGACCCTCAGGTGCTGGAAATAAGGCCATTCCCTGGTTGCAAGGACATCCAGTATGGCTACACACTTTGAGCTACATGGTACAGTAAAAACAAAGTTTACAGTCCATTCAATATTTTCTGAAGTATTATCTAAATTCAAGTTTTCAGCTGTTGTCAGGTGCGATGTTTCCAGCAGCAGTTGTACCAGCCCTGCTCAGCTATGCCAGCAATACCAACATTTTTGTGCTGCACACTTTACACGATCCTAGAAAACCGATTTCTGAAGTTCCCTCTTGTACCCTACCTAAGCTGAATGAAGTTTTACATGTTGATTGTATTGAGAACCTGCCTCAAAATACGATGTTGAAAGAGCATAAGGAACTTTACCTTCTCCGTGTTCAGAAAACACACAGGTGTGTCTGGATCAAGGACTTCCTTCAGCCATGTCTTTGAAGCATCCCCAAGGTCCAGTTTCAATTTCTTTAGGTTGGGCAAGTTAACAGTGGCATTTGATACCTTCTCTGAGCCACATTCTAGTTTGCCTTCATATACCAGCATGTTACTCAATGACATAATCTTACTAAAGATTTGAAAAACAAAAAAAAGGAATAAAAATCTTGCCATTTCAATCCCACATTAAGAACACAATTTAATAAATAAAAGTTTTGAGTACCTATTCATTCTGTATTGCACAGTTAATTGGACAACAGCATTTTGGTTTTGTTCCAGCCTTTTAAATAAGCTTTCACTCATGCCAAGATCTCTGTTACAACACAAAAACAAAAATCAAAATGTGTCAATCAAAACACTGCAAGAGCCTTCCTAGAATTTGTTACTAGTAATTGTCCAGAAGCATTTTATCTTACCTTGCTTCTGCATTCAGCACAAGTGGAGGCAGCTGCTGATGATCCCCCACCAGCACAAACCTTTTGGAGCAGAACAGTGGGCCCAAGCAGATGAGCTGGCTTATTTGGGAAGCTTCATCAACAATACAGAAGTCAAATTCCTTCTGAACAAAGATGGGGTGATTTACTCCCATGCAAGATGTTGCTACCACTGGCTGAAAATTGAGACAGGTTTTAAGGATAAGATAAATTTTATATCCTCTAGCACTATGTTCTCCACGTTAAAAGAAAAAATATTTCCCATTAAACTAAACTAAACTGTAAAATCAAGGAAATCAAATTATTAATCCTAGAAATCAGACCAGCATAACTTTGATGTATATTGGCCTGACATATTCTTGCATCAATTGCAAGTGACAAACAAAACCAGCTTTAGAGCAGACTGTAGCAAACAACTTATTCCTGTCATGTGTTCAGAGTGATGCCAGGTTCTATTCATGTACAATTCACAGAGTGTGCTGAAATGATTACTGTGAAAAATCAGGTGGTTTGGGATTTTTTTTCCAATACTGAAGAGAGGATAAAACAACAACAGCAGCACAGTTCTTGCTGCCGTTCTGCTTCCACTGCAATCCAAGATGACTAAAATAAGAAATGCTAAGTCATTCCCTTTATGATTTCAGTCATTCCCCTGCAATGCTTATCTATAAAAAGTAAATGGCACCTTTTGTGAAGCTGGCATTTACTCCAACCACCATCAAACTTTATTCTTTCAGTGGCTTTAATTTAAAGCTGCCACTGGCTCATATGACCCAGCTCCCATTATGGTTTGCATTAACATTCACACAGACAGCACTAATCTTTCAATCAAAAATAGGGGTTTGGCCAGGTCAGCTCCACAGCATTCCACTTCCTCTTCCCCATCTGCTGATTGTACTAATGGCACAATGAGCACAAGTGGGGAGGGAGAAGGGACAAACAGCAGCAATATGTGAATAACGTTAAAAGGAGGCTGCAGCAGCCCATTCACAAGCTCTCAGGTAAAAGCACTGGAGTCTTTGGGGCTTATTGCTTACAATGATGAGTTACTTTGTGTGTACATAAACAAAGCTTCTCAACTTTCAGACTTAATGTAGGTCATTACTGGCTATAAAGAAATTGAAACAATGCAGAGGTTGAGTATCTCTTTCAGCTCAGATTTCTCGCAGCAGTACACACCTTTGGGATGGGTTCCTTCTCTGCAGCATCCAAAAAAAATACTAATGTAATTATCTTTAATAATTTGTAGGGCTAGCAAAAAACATTTTTCTCACCTGACTATTATAGACATCTTCCAAATCTGTTACAGACTTAATTGATTTGGACCTACAAATTTCTTCTTCTGTATATTTCTGAATATCTGGATGAACTTTCTGAGCTCGCCCCAAGCGCAAGAAACCAACTTTGAATTTGGCCAGTTTCAGCAGGATGTTGTCTACAGCTGTGTGTGTAAAACTTGTCAGAAGGACACTGAAGCCACAAGCAGAAAGAATTCTCACCTAATGAGTGGCAAAGGGAAAGAAAAGGAGAAGTTGTTAGTTCATCTACAAGAATCAACAATCCCAGGCTTGACAAGGTGAGAAACACGAGGGGTTTTGGAGGGAGCCAATAATAAGCATGTCTGACACATGATCTGTGTCAGTCTCCCTGGGCAGATGTGTCAGTTGGCCACTGGCAGTAGTTCCTGGGGGTTCCCATGAACAGCCGGCTCACAACGCTGCTGCAAACAGCGAGAGCCAAGAACCTGCACGTGCACTCACAAGGAACTGCACTCTTAAGATCCCCACTGTAAGAACCATGGAAGCCATGCAGCCCATTCCCACAACACTGTTCTCCATGGCAATTTAGCCACTACAGATTCACTGGAATGGGCTGATCCGAAGATAGCAGCAGCTGCCTGCTCTCCAGCCTCCTCTTTCCCCACGAGCTGATGACAACTGGAAGCAGGATTACACTGCTGTTTCAAGAAAAACTCACTCAGCCCACAGCCTAAATTCAGCATGCTCCTACAGTCCATTCCTGGGGAAAAGAGAACCACCAACTAGAGGAGATGGTGGCAGACTGCACATAGATTCAGCCCCACATGTTCATACAATTTACAATGGACAAGTTACTGAATTCTCAGGAAGTCCAACTTTTGAGCTATAACTCAGGATTTGAGGATTTGCTGATATTTGGAGCCAAAGAATTTTAGCACTAAAGCATCACAGAAGTGATTAAATACCACACTTCAATCTCCTCCCTCCCACATATATTCCTACACAAGCAAAAGACAATCCTACTCCACAAAATCCAATTTTAGTTCTACCAAATATAGGTTAAGCAAAAAGAAGTGTGTTTTCTTCTATGAAATTATACAGATACTGTTAGATTAAGTCATGACACTACACAGTTGGTTTAATGCTATCCTCTAAATCTCACCAAAAAAATTAAACACCAAGGTAACATGATCTTACTAGAGCACATATTGTAGTGGTTTTCCCAGTTCCAGGCATACCCACAATAAGTGTGTAGTCTTTTGAAAGTAGCACTTGTTTCATTGCCTGTTTCTGAGGCTTATTTAGACCTTTTAGAAGAAAAAGCAAAATTAAATTACTACACTTCATCATAACTGTAATAATTACTAAAGTTAGAACAAAACTATAATTTCCTCCTTCACTAAAGCCCTTAATAAAGACAAAAACTGAGCAAAGTCTGTAGGTTCTAATGAAGATAGGACATGAAACATAATACACAAGATAAGTAGTAAAGGGTCTGCACTACAGTCCTAGAAATAAGTCACTGAAGACATTTTTAGTTTTAGACCTTTTTGTGACTTTTTTTTCTAACATCTTAATTGATCACCTCCATACATGGTGCCTGGGCACTTGTGTTTGATCATAGCACTTTCACATTCAAACACACAGCTCACAGCAAGGGGTGAGGAGTTGCACATACAGCAGCATCTTGTTTAGAACAAACGTTACAGCAGAGCTGGTTTGCCCCAATGTGATGCAAACAAGCAGCATGTTTCAGCTATTTGGACTAGGCAAACTCAAGCAAAATAAGACTTCAAACTTGAGTTTCATAAAAAATTCAATTTGCTGTAAGAGAATTCAGTTAAATTTCTTTTCACAGGCAACTGTGTCAGAGAACAAGGAAATATTTCCACCAAAAACAAGATACTGCCTCATACCTAAATAAGCTTTGTTTTTAAATAAGTGCCACAAAGCATCACACACCACAAAGCTGCTAACAAGTCAGCAAGAGTGATTATACAAGTGAATGCTTACACCAAAGCCCATCTCCTTCCTCTCCCTCAAGGTCAGCTTCCTCTATCCCAAGAGCTGTCTCTGTTCATTCCTTTTGTAAAGGTTACAGAGGTAATCATATGGCACTCTGTTTGCAACTGCATGCTGCAGCAACTAACAAAAGTAAAATAAAGTTGTAAACAAGTATCTGATCAGGTCTTCCTGTGATTAAATTAGTCTTCAACTAGTTGGAAGACATGCAAGGCAAGAGCTTGGTTTTAATTTTTAAGCTAAAAACTATCACTGGACCCCAAAGTAAGAAAAACTTCTTATATTTAGCATGATAAATACTTTGGCTATAGAGACATACTACTAAGCAGAGCATTTTGGGGAAAGTCACTTTGTACCCTTTAAAATATTTGCAACAGTTTCCTTTGCTTCAGGAGGAAGGACAGAGCTCAAGTGCTGAATAAAACGTGGTTTCTGGAAGTCAATTATCAAGTTGCGGAGCCTTTCACTGTGGATAAAAATAAAACAGAGTTACAATAAGAGTAACCAGTTGAGAAACTTTATCTGAAAATACTGAAAGCATGAAATTAATTTGATTTTTCATACCTGACTGGGGAATCTTTCATCAGTCTAGAAAGATTTTCAAAAGGGACTCCTGTACCAACATCTCCTTCGTCGTGATCCAACCTAAATATGGTGTTCTTGGGGAGGTTTGACAAATTCCTGAAGGATGATAATAACACAGATAAAATAATTCTGTTTACCAGCAGTATGTTGATTAAAGACTTACTACTACATGTTAAATTATATCTTCCAGAGATCCCAGAGTGAAGCAATAGCTAATAGAAATACACTATTAACACACTGATCTAAATAAAGCATGATCCCATTGAGGGATAATAAAACATAAGCCAAATTTAAAGACAATATAGACTGAATAACGAAAGTTACTATTAATACAGTAATCACTGTATCTATATAGTTTCATGTTAGAGATGTAAGCAAATAGAGTTTAAATGTGCTTTTATTCAAATAACCTAGTTAAATAGACAGGGATATATATTGACCAGTACTGACATTTTCAATCAAGACAAGAGAATTTCTGAAGGATACCCCAAAGCCAGTAGGAAGAGTCAGGACACGTCACAGCTTTTTGAACACCTAGCAGTACCCTTCCTCAAGCCAGTGCCAGAGTGTTTGCAAATAGATATTTTTCTTTTTATCCTATTACCTGCCCAACAAACAGGAGACTTTTGTTCCACTGACTTCTCTAACATAGCCAGTAGCCAAACCAAGTAAACCCTTTTCCTCTCCACTCACAACCACTCGATCACCAACCAACAGGTTTGTTCCAGGTATGGCACCATTTCTACGCTGGAAAAAATGTAGATACTGTCCCTCAGAAATTTCACAGACTTCATCAACTCTGATCATGTTTCCAACACAATCTCCAGCCTTCTCTCTATTAAGATAGATATCAAAAAAAGAAATATTTTAATATTAAGATCTTCCCTGTAAGGAAACTATTAAGAAAAAAACCCCACAAGTTAAAAAACCATACCACCCACAACCAACCACCAAAACCAAAATACAAAAAAAAAAACAAAAGGAAGGAAGGAAGCATGATTGGCACAACTTTAGAAATGATACCTTACCTTTCCAAAGAAGATATCATCCATATATTTTTATATCCCTTTTTATGCTCTCCACTTTGCAGCTCCAAGGTTAACATCAGATACCAGAGGCTGAAATACTCTAAGTGGGAGGGTTTCAGGTGCTGGGTCTCTCTGTCAATGACAGGTACCATAGCAGGAGGAAAGGCCACACTGGCCATCTTCTGCTCTATAGCTCTAGGAATAGAACCAACCACAGGAAAGGCTCAGCCTGTATCCTTTTTTCCCTGCAAGTCCGTATGTACATAACAACAATCTAAATATCTACTGTAACATACCAGATAATTTATCATTACTTGAATGAAGATGAATCGGTATCCTTTGTTCAGATGCATAATCTTATATGAGTAACTTTACATCATCTCTATGATTTTGAAGGGCAATAAGTTAATCAAAGACCAAATAAAGGCATTTCAAAGATAGCAATGTATACATTTATAGAGTTGATCTTTTACTCCTTTTATGGTAACATACAAATATTATTTTGATATTTAGCTAAGCAATGGGGATTTAGCAATTAATACACAGGCAAACTTCAAGTCAATTTATTTAAAAACTAAATATGAATAGACATTATACCAAATCACGTATACAAAACACGACCAGAGAGAGAAAAGCTTATTCAGAAGTAAATAGCTACCCAGCTATAATCCTGTTGCTGTAACAACTGAGTATTAGAAGTAGGATTTCACAGAAACATGTTGTGTATGCCCACAAAGCTCCCTCAATGTACACTTTTACCCCTAGAATTTTAAGAACAATCAGGCATTGTATTTACACAAGATCGCCCCAAAGGCTCTCCTGTTCTAACATACCTCATTCGATCTTTTCCATATACAATTTTGGTTGGTTTTTGTGCAGCATAGAGACTAAAACTTGTAACAGTTCTTAAAACAATTCAATAACTTCATGTGAAATTTTATCAAATATTTGCTTATGACTTCTTTTTAACAGTAGATGCAGGAAGACTTCAGCAGAGCAGTATCAGTGTGTCAGTACTTGTGTGATACCCCACAGGGAAAAAACCTCCTACAGAGTCAACCTGAAAAAGCAGTTGTCCAGCCAGAATTCAGGCCCAAAAGATTGCCTCTTTCGGAGAGCTTTGTTAACAGATCTCTTATTATCTTATCAAAATACTTATCAAGTATTTAAAGTCACCATTTCTCAGATTTTGTCTCGCAGAAAGTGTACCTGAGCAAACATATTAAGTCTCTGTGAGATCAGGAGCTGAATTATAAAAGTTGTAGAGGGATCTGTGGAAGAATCTTTTGGGGTGCTACAGTCCTCAATAAATACAAAACTGTCAACCACAAAAATGAAATTATTGTATCAAAAGATACAATTATTCAAGCTCATTTAAAAACATTAGTCAGACTTTTTTTTTTACCTGCTGTATAGAAAGCAGTTGTGCATTTGGGAACAATATTTACATGCTTGACTGTCATCAATCACAGGAGGCAAAGCAGCAAGCTGTGAATTCTGCCTTCCCACAGAAGATTTATAGGTACTGTGTGTTAAGTAGAAGGCCACATGATTTCTTAACTTCATTAATTCTGTCAAGAAAAGAATAAACTAAGCTGATGTTTTTGTTTGCAACAATTTCTACCTCAAAAGTAATTAGCTATCAACATTTTAGTCAGCTAAGAAGTGATTATTCCCATAGCAAAGTCCTTGTGCCGTATTAATAAAACAACTGAATTTTTAACATAAGCTTAGTAATATTATAACAACTGATGCATCCCCAAGTACAGCTGTTTTCATAAGAGTAAACTCTATAGTTAAAAAGAAAGATTTTAGTAATAGTTAAGAGAATTATGGTTTCCAGGGAAGGGGAACAACTTTACCTCTTCTGTCCATGCGAGTTCCAGAAACAGGATACATTGTACCAGTTTTTAGATAAAGAAGAAATCCAGCTTCAGGATCTACTCTCCGCTCTAAATTCAACAACGTGTACAGAATAACCTGCAAACATTATACATAAACTTATTCCAGTATAGCTGTTGTGGTTTAACTCCAAGCAGCAACCAAGCCCCACAAAGCTGCTCACTCACTTCCCCACTGTTGGCACCAGGGAGAGAGAACTGGAAAGGGAAAAGCTGGAAAACTCATTGAAGGCTGAGATAAAGACAGTTTAGTAGGGAAAAGAAAAGCCATGAAAGCAAAGCAAAACAAGGAATTAATTCACTGCTTCCCATGGGCAGGCAGGTGTTCAACCACTCCCAGGAGAGCAGGGCCCCATCACGTGGAACAGTGACTTGGGGAAGGCAAAACTCCATCACTCCAAACCTTGGAGTGCCCGCCCCCTCCTTCCTCCTTCTTTCCCCCACTGTACATACTGAGCATGATGATCAGCTACATGCTCTGGAATACCCCTTTGATCAGCGGGGTCCTCTGTCCCGGCTGTGTCCCCTCCCAGCTTCCCATCATCCCCAGTCTCATCCCCAGCGTGGCCCTACAGGGAGCAGGAAAGGCCTCGGCTCTGTGTAAACCCTGCTCAGCAATAACAGCAACATCTCTGTGTTAGCAGCCTGTGTTCAGCACAAACCCAAAACACAGCCCACACTTATCTACTGTGAAGAAAACTATCACTGCCCCAGGCAAAACCAGCACAGCATAAAACATAAAAAGAAAAATACATTCTAAACTGTATTTATTTCTTCCACAATTTATAGGGCTAAACAGCCATTATTATCACAAGTCTTCTAGAAATTGTAAGTAGTAAGAACTTGACCAAGAATTTAAATTAAAAGGCATCTTTAAAACCTTATAAAAAGGCTACTACCTCTCTAAATCAGGCCAGCTGTCAGGAAATCTGTACAACACTAGTTCCTGAAACAGTTTGCCTCAACCTAATATTTGAATGTAGTAAGAAGAGACTAAAGAACAGATATTTCAGGATAAAACCTGTAAGTGTTTTTGAAAGTGGTAAATGTAGATACTTCTTACTACTCAGTTCACTTTCATTTTATACCAGCAGCTTTGGGAATGCCAGGATGAGCCATCATGGATTTAGATTATACCACATACAAAGTGTTTAATATACATAAAACAAAATAGGTCATCTAACAGGAAAGTATACACAAGTCACTGACAGTGAAATTACATAGTTGGTGTTTGTACCTGACTTCTGTGTTCTATGGAATTTGATTCCTTGCCAGACTTGAGCTCTAAAGGCATGATCCGAGACTGTACTCCAGACTGGCAATGGATTTTCACCCTGGCTGTAACATCAATCTTTCCCTTCAACCCAAACCTGGGAGACCAGATATTCTCTTCAATGTCCAAGATATCTACAATCTCTATTTTAGAAGATACTTCTTCTGGTTTTCCACCATTTGACCTAGGAAGAAAATTAAGCCAGAAGTTAACAATTTCCCTTAATTCTTAATATTTAAACATTAAAATGTTTTGCAATTAAATATATAACGCTTCTGTACTATAAGCACCCTTTTAGGCACTAACTTTAGAAATAAAATGCATCGAGTCTCACTCAAACTATCTTCCCATTAACAGGGGACGCATCATGTCAGAAACTAACTGTAGTTTTGCTACTCAGCCAACTTTCAAAGTTAAAATAAGACTTTAAACTGTTTTTAATAGTTTCTGGCCTTTTCTCAACAACCACACTTTAATGATATACACTTGACAGTAGCATACAGGTTTTGCTCAGACCTGCCATTTCACTGAAACTTGAACACCTTATGGTTATTACAATTAACAGCAAGAAGCCATAGACAAGAAGAGCTCAGCAGCAGTTAAGTAAAGTCACCATTTCACCAAAATTTTGTTTTATTAGTCAAGAATTCCATTTGATTAATAGTTTCACGTTCTGATTTGTAGTCTTGCTCATAACTACAGTAACTCCTAGTTTAGTCAGCAGCTCAAATATCCCCGCTTTTCTACTCACTAAAAGCTCTAGTCTGTACCACACAGTTCACAAGGATTTTAAGATTTGTAAGTCAGTTCAGTCTCAGGCTTCATGTCTTGCCCAGTACTCACAATGGCAGCTAAACCTGCAGCACAAGATCAGCTCTACGGCCACTGAGGCCACGAGTTAGCTCCAAATCACTGAACAGATGTGCATAACAAGTTCTAAAAATTAAAAGTGAACTAAACAAGATATACAACATAGAATGGTTTAAACTTTTAACTGTGGCTTCTTACAGTTTTAGTTGCATTTTATTTTGGTTTGCTGGATTGTGCATGAAGTCTTCTGCCCATTTAAAAAATGATGGCAAATATTCTTCCACTTCTTGCATTATTTCTGCTTGTTTCAGATTTAAGTGATACCTAAAAAACAAAGCCATGCGCATTAAGGAAACAAAGTATTAAATTTGCTGCTGGTACAAAAGAGATTTGCCTCAAGTAGCAACAAGATCAATGGAAGTAACTGACAAGTTTTTATAAATATCTATAAACAGTAGACAATGACACCTTCATAGAGGTTCAACTCAGTTCATAGAATTATTAACTGAACATCTATTACAAGAGACATACTAACCAAAATATCAATTTCTGATGTAACTTTTGAAACAATAGGTACAGCACAGTGAGAACATCAGCATGGCAGATGTGATGAAACAAAACTAACAGTTTGACTGCAGGAAAGGAGTACTAGACTCATGCCTTGATGCATTTAAAAATGGCTATTCACACTATTTATGCAACAGTGAAAAAAAAAATTTAAAAGACCATTTGCTTTTTGTCTGAATATCCTCATCTGCTCCTTGTTCCTCACGTACATTTTGACAGAACATGACATAGAATCTAATCGTGTGGCATTAGATAATTCAGTGCTGGCATTCACTGGAAATGATGTCATTCTACAGCAACAGAGAAATACAAGAGGATTTTGCACAAAAAGATTCATACAAGTGCAAATGACCACAGGCAGCAGACTTATGCAACTCATTTTTCAATCCCGACAAACAGTAGCCTACATATGCAAAAAGGAATTGCAAATTAATGGTTTCTTGGAGGCCCAGAGTGACATAAAGACCATTAAGTAATCTTAGCAGCCACAATTCAAAATATTACCTTCGTAACAGAACTGAGAGTAATAAATCTTGCCACTACAACTTTAACTTTTGAGTTGTCTGGGGCTAACAGATACTGACACTGCCCAACATATAATTTATAACAGTCTACATATAATGACTTTTAATTTACATCAGTAGAATTGTATTTTAATCAAGTCTGCAGTAAAATGTTAAAACTGACAGCCATTCATCTTACCATTTTCTGATGGAAATATTAAGGCTATTTATTTGGCTAGCATTTCTATCAGCTTTGCTGAGAAAATAAGTTAAAGGTCTTCTAACAGCTGAGCCTTTAAATAACCTGATAAAGACATGACATTATCAGACATTCAAGGCTTGGTCAGTCACAAGGCTCTAGTTCATTGTTGAGGATCATAATTAACTATTTGTCCCATTCAAATCAGCTTTGGGAGATGCCTGGAAATCTAATGATACAGACTCAAACACTGCAGACTGCTTGGCCTGAAAGTAAAAACCCCCTGACACATACAGTTACTCCAAAAGACTAGTTCAGATCTATAGAAGTAGCTCAGCAGGAAAGGCAAATTAAATTACATTATCAAATGGGGAATTATCTTACTAAAAGATCCCCAATTTCCATTAAGCAAAGTCATTTGGCAGAATACTCTCCTGATACCAGTGCTACATTTTTTAAAGTACAACTTAATCTGCTAGTTCAAAGTGTTCCTGCCCTGTCTTCCAAATCTTAAAAGACAGCTGTAATGTTACTTACATTTCTTTGAGATACTTTTGTCCATACACAATTTTATTTGCTAGTTCTTGTACCTTTTCTGGTGTCAAGTTATTTGTTACCGATTGCTGGAAAATGTCATGAAGAATTGTACCAACGAGCATTTGACGTGAACCAGACTCGGAGCCCTGCAACAGATGTTATCATACATGAAGATTTATGCCCATTTCGTGTCAACTTCTCTATAAAATTTCTGGATTTTACTTGCTGCATATTATGCATTGCACTTATTTAATTGCAAGATTGTGACAACTTTCACCTCTCTAATGACTATCTAGTCAAACCTGACTGTGAAAGCAGCCAAATTGAAATGGGTCTTCTCCTATTGCTTTATTTCTCACATTTATCCCAACCCTCACAATGTTAGGATACAATCCCTATGTGATTGGCAGGTGAGAAACAACGGCACAGATTAAAATGGATTTTGAGAAAGTTTTGCAAGTGGGCATTTCCTAATGCAAATACTTACCTTTATACTCTTACACATATTTCTTGCATGAAGCAATTTCCTGTTTGTTACCAGCTCACAGGAAAATCATTCCATGTATCACCAAAATGGCTCAGAAACCCATCAGCAGGGCTGGGCTCTGTAGACTCGTAAGAACTGAAAGTGGTAGTAAAGGACCTTTACATGAGTCACCACCGAACAACTGGAAACCTAAACACTGGTATTACGGATCTCTTACAGACCAGTCACTTGTGGATGGCATTCACAACAGGGTCCAGTCCGGACCCAAACAATTGTCCCAAACAATTATTTTACTGCCCTTACTCCTCTAATAAAGGGTTGAAGACCATTTCATAATCTTAATCTCCTGTACTTAATTTTCTTGTTTCAGTCACAGGTTCCCAGCCAGGCTGTTCACCACTCCTTTAAAATTTTCTTACTCATTTGGATTTATATTCCTATCATATCTGGAAGTCTTCATCAGCTGAAACTGGCAGCTGTTGCTTCTCTGTTTATCAGCATATTTCTCATCATTATCAGCAAGGATACTACCACAAGAAACTTCTCCTATTTCCAAGATCCAGCAGCTGGATTCAGATTCCAGAGTTAGCCCACACCAATTACTAACTGAATTCACTAAATTTTTCAGAAGTTCTTAACTTGGCTGAGTGTAGTTATGTTTTCATATGGATGGCAAGAGGCACATCCCTCACAAAGGATTCATAGCCACACGACATGTGGCAAGAGATTATCAAAAAAATTACCAGAATTATAAGTGGAAAGACCAGTTCTTTAGCCCAGTTGATGTATTAAGAAGACTGCATTATTTCAGGTGCAATTCTCAAAAAACCGAGAAGCTCAACCAGAGACAGTTTCCATCCCAAATTATTCTGTGTTGGAAACACTATGAATTGCTAATAATGACATTTTGCAATAAAGCCTCACAGCCAGATTTAATACTGCGCTAACCCACCAGTCTCGAAGGAACAGTAACTCACTGACAGTCGGGAATTAACACTTACCCTAAAGCGTTCACTCAGCACTGCCCTTCTCATACAGCGAATACTGTTTGAGATCGTAGTGCCAGAAAGCAGCAGGTCTGGGTACAGAACCAGGTATCCACATTGGGCATTTATGACCCAGGTACCAGAGCTGCACTCCCCTTCTAAATGAACAATGTCCCCTGGAACAACCGGGACAGACTCCCTGCAAGGGAATACATTGAAACAATCATTTGCAAGTGATGGACAGGATATATAAGAAATAACACACTGACAGAGCAGGTTCAACAGTCTTTGAAACAGGAGGGTTTGGGTTGGGTATTTTTAAGAGAGAATTTCTCGACCTAGAGAAATCCTGAAAGTGAATAAAGGCATTTTTACTGACAAAAATTTCATATTTTCAAGTACATGCATCAGGACAACCTGGAAGTAGGGAAATCCTGTTGGCTTCAAGTCACTCCAGATTCATGTGTTCAGACATTTCAGTGTCATTATGTTTTACACTGGCATACTAGTTTTGCATTATGTGAGACCTACCTTCTTACTTAACAATTCTACTTGGTTCAGAAACTCAGCAAAATCTGAAAATATTGGTACTGATTTAGAAATTTCAGGGTTCAGGATCTTTGATGCCTTTTGCTTCAAGAAATAGACTCTTATACTTTTCTCCTACCTTTCAATATTGGACAAAAAATGAAAAGCAGTGCCAAATAGCACACATACCCCCTTGTGTTTCAAAATCATGTCCAGTCTTCTGTAACACACCATGTAATGCACAAACCCCTAATTTAGAATCCTATCCTTGCTTGAAAAAAACTTTTGCAGTAGAGCTCAAGCTAAGGTGATTTAACAGGCTGCCTAAAACCCTCCTATTTCACAGATGTGACTTTGAATATTTGTATGCACAACAAGGTTATATAATTTGGAAGAACACCTCTAAATAATGCAAAACAGTTAAACAAAACAGCCTGCTTAGACTTTAATGTCTTGCTTTTTGTTAGTACAAAGACAAATTAAAACTGCAAGGTAGCAATACCCATCAAAATGTGTTACCTGACATCAGTTCTCTCAAGCTGAATATCCATTATGCTAGCATACTGATATTACATTAAACAAAGATTGTTTCAGGATCCCATATCACTTTTAAGGCAGTAAAAGACAACACAAAGAAAATTGATTTAATAATCCAGTCTTTCATTCTCTTTTCAAACATCTAGGTATATATATGGATTACCAGCCATTCCTAAGAATGCACAGTTCTGTATCTTCCAGTGAGGGAGATGCTGTAATTGTCAAGTGTTTCTCAGGGTCACTTCCATTTCTCTGTATTATGCTGACTTCCAGCACACGATATCTGTTGTTCAGCCCATTCTTGAGGATTATATCAGGCAAGTCAGCCACTTTCTTCTGAAAACTGAAGTAACAGCTAATTACAAAGACAGAATGATATTTGAAAACAGCCAACCTACATACAAAAAGCGAGAAAGCTTCAAATATAAACCAAATTTTACTCCTCCTCAATTTTTATACATATTTTGCTTGGGTTTTTTTAGTTCTGTACAGGTAGAGTGTAGGAAATCTCTATAAACATTAAGTAAGTTGCTTTTTGTTACAGTTAGTGCTTCATTTTTGTGTCCACATATCCATAAGCGCTTGTAAATTAATTATAACTGTACTGCTAACCCTGTGCTCGTGAGAAGGCTTGTATCTCCCTGCACGCATGAACTCCCACAGTCACACAAATACCTCGAACACGGAACAGTAAATTTTTACCTTTCACTTGAAGTTGATTAGAAAACCGATATTCAAGGCTCAGTTTTCCAATAGCCAAAATATGAGATAGAGAGGCCAAACCTGCCGCTCTCCTGACATCGAGCGATGCCTGAGGGAGCTCCAGGGCGGGCAGGGGCAGAGCCCACGCCGGGGCCCCGCAGGCCTCCGTGCCCAGCCCAAACACCCTCAGCAGCGGCGGGTTCCCCTCACCAGTTATCCCCGGCAGTCCCGAGCGCTTCCCTCCTCTCGCCCATGCCCGAGGAAGACCGGTGCCGCCCCGCCAGCCCTCAGAACTCCATTCCGCCTTCCCGCGCCCGGAGCCGGGAGCGGTTTTAAAGTTCAACCCCCTCGCGCCCTCGGCCGTCTCCGCCCAGCTGTGCTTCCCCGCCTCGGCCGCTACCTCTCGGCCATGGGCAGGCCCCGCGCGGAGCTCGGCTCGGCCCGGCCCGTCCCGCGTCAGCCGCTCGGCAANCGCCCAAGCCCCGCCCAGCGCGCCCAATGGGAGGCGGCGGGAGGGCGGTCCCCGTGCGCGCGGGCTGAAGGCGCGAAGCGGCGCGCGGCTCCTCGCGCCACCTTCGGGGAGGGGCGGGGCCCGCGCCGTGAGGGAGCCTGAGGGGCGGTGAGGGAGAACCAGGTCGCTCTCGGCCGCGCCGTGTTTATTTCCACCTTTTCCAGTCCTGTCCCACCCCCGACCCCACTTCTGCTAGTGGTGCGGCGGTGTGACGTAATATTTAGACATGGTTCCTGCTCCCAGTTCTCTTATGGGCCAATCTGAGCCCGAGTCAAACCTTTCCCCTCAAACGATGTGTTGTACCTGGCTTTCTGAGATGATAGTGAAGTTTCAGATACACAGGTTTCACTCTTGAAAGAGGACAGTTTTGGCCCATAGTTAGACATTCCAGCAAAAGGATGGAGGTCAAATTGATGAAATTTAAAAGATGAGAACAGTCTTAAGTTAGCCCCTTCAGTTTTATTTGGGATAGGCCTGAAATATATGCAAGTAAACTACATTCCTGAAATATATGCAGTAAACTACATTAATGCTGCTTTCCATTGCAACATCATTCTCTAAGAGAAGCTTAATTACTATTTAATAGTTATATGTTGATACAATTAAATGCATTGTAAATGCATTGTAAATTAAATGCTCACTATTTGGTGTTGAGACTACATAAAGTCTTTGAACACTTGCTAAACCTGTGTTCTGGAGTCTGTTTCATGTTGCCTATACATCTCCCATACACCAGAAAAGAAATATCTCAACAAAGTATGTTTACGAAGTACAAAATAACTTCAAAAAGATATTTAAAGCATATCTAAAATTCAACCAGTCTGGAGAATCTCTAGGGAGAGTCCTAGTGCCAAAAGCTGGACAGAAGTGTTCAGACTATGTCTCTTTTTTTCTGTCATCAGTGGTTGTGAAAAATGTTTACAATTTTAAGATACATCAACATTCTCCAAGTTTAACTGTGTAGATTCAGGAATTAATATTAAAACATTTTCATACACTGATAAATTTTATTTTGAAAAACTAATTCTGGAAATACAGCACAGTTCCATCAAATAGGTATGTTTTTCACATTCAATACCAGACTCCAGTATTTAGGAGACACTTTTTATATTCTTGTCCTCCCAAGCATGAACATGCTGGGTTCTACTTTATTCTGCATAACAACTGTTTAACTTATCCTGACACTCCTCAAATATATCCCTTGCAGTAGAATTAAGATGTACAACTCTTAATCATCCCTAACAGTATTCACATGAAAAAGAACTGGCATCTGAGAAGATGCTTTTTTGTTCACACAGCAACACAACACAGAGAAAAGAAAGGCACTTTAGTTCTCCTTATACAGTAGACTTATCTCTACTGCAAGAGCTTTAAAATGTAAAAATTCACTGTGATATTAGTTAGCTTTCCTTTATGTGAAACTAAAGATCAGATGAAAAAGCATATTTCTTGTCTGTTAATTAAGAATAACAGTGTTGTACATATCTACCTTTTAGGGCAAACATACACATAATTCCAGAAGCACGTATTCCTTCTAGCTGCAACATCTACAAATCACACAAAGACATTAGCTCAAAATTTTTAATAAAATATATCCAGATACATCTCAGTCTCTGTCCATAGCTACACTTTAAATTTCAAAGAAATACATAATTTTATTAAACTGGGGGGGGGAAATTGAGCCACAGAAGTTGGTATTGAATACATAGCTGAAAATCCAGTTTGTTAAATTTGTCAAAATTAAGCAAATCAGTCTTACCATCCACCACTTAACATAACCATTGCCCATTCTCAGAAGACACTGCTAAAATATTTACAATAAATAAATAACTTACATGAAGTAAATACTTTACAGTTTCCTGAATCCTGTGAGTAAAATCAAGAGTACCAATGCAAATCATGTATAAAATAACTCCTTCCAGAAAACGAATTATAGGAGGAGGCAAACATGCAATAGTCTGTTGCATACCATACTTCAGAAACAGCACATACACACACCTACAGACTCCAACACAATCTTAATTTTCTTTTCTGCGTGAGGTTGGATATGGTCCATATGCCTAAACAAGTAAATGCAGCAGCATGCAGTCTTCTTTGCCTCCATGGTTTAAGGTGGGGGAAAACCTGTTTACACCAGCTAGTACCGGAAAGTATGTAACATACTCAGCCTTGAATAAACCAAATCAAGAACATTCAGCTCCACAGAAAAGCTTTCTAAGATTAGGCCCCTACTATACCTGTTACAAGGACATCTTTTCTAGCACTCATCCCTGTAAAATTCCCCCCTGCTTTTATTTGTGTAGTACAGCATTTCTTAGAATAGAATGTATGCCAAGAAACTGGTTTCCAAATTGCAAGATTTCTAATACAACTAAATCCATCTTGCTGGTTCTAACTGAAATGGCTGAGGAGACTTTCCTGTGTACCAGTATGAAGACTTATGCATTGTTCTTGCATACAGAAAACTTGTACAGAAAAAGAATGAAAGGTTGCTTAAATTGTGGTCTGCCAAGCTCAGCTTCTTCAGACCTGGCAAGGATCTGAATACCAAAATCATTGCATTATGTTCAAATCAGTTTATTCCATTTAATTTTTAAAGAGCAATAGATGCCTAATTACTAGCTTCAAAAGCAGCATAATCAGCAGCATGTAACTCCTGGAATGGTGATAAAGCTAAGTAACTAACAGCTTGGAACCCGTATAAAACATGGGTGTCATCTCCAAAACTGTGTCGTTCCTAAAATTCATCTAATGAAGCCAAGAAGATCAAGTACATAAAAAGTGTTTAGAGCTAGCTAATGTTTATATTGATGTGTCACCCGGTTTTGACTCCAGGAAATTAACCACATTTTGGCAAATAAAGATGTCAGACAACAGCAGGTCCACAGTAACAGAAAGCTTTTTTTTAAACTTCAAGTAATTCACTCATCAATATAATTTGAGGATTGATAGTGTAGTTTTACAGAAAAGTCTTCTAAAAGAAAATCAGTTGAGGTGCAAGAATTGTTTCATAAGTTCATATGTGGTAAAAGCCACAGCCTGGGAAGGAATACAGCGAATGTAATTCAAGGATAAACCACGGTATAGTCCTCTTCGTATTCCATGTTGTTGATACACGTATTTCAGTGTCTGCACCATTGTACTGGAAAAATAAGAACTCGAATCATTAGTGGATACACATATTCAATATCAAAATAATTTTCTTTAAACACAAGACACATTTTACTTTGGTTTTAAGAGATCCATGGAGAAAAACCATGGCATTCCACATAGCAAAGCCATAGATGACTAAAAAGACAACCTGAGCTTCCGCAAGAAATTTGGGGCTGGGAATTGGAAAGAGGACGGTGCAGTCCCAGCTAAACAAGTGTCGGTCTTAAAACACCCTGCCCTACAAGACATTAAGATGTTTTACACCGGAATGGCTCCAGACATTCTCTTGCCTAACTAGCAGGAAAGACCTGAGAAGCATCAATTCCTTTTACAGATAATAATCCAAGTATATAATATTTGACCTTATTAAAAGCAGAAATTGCACTGTATATGCAAAGAGAATTTTCCTCACATACTTGTATTGAAACTAAGCAAACAGACGTTAAATGGAAAGCACTTAAGGTGCTTGGTACTTCCACGCTCTCAAAGACAGTGCTCTTGCAGAACATCTTCCATATGTTCCAAAGCTTCAAGACTTCCTGCTTGCTTTATCCTCTCCTCCTTTAAAGATAGACGTGTCTCTCCTTCAAGGCACAGCTCTCTACGCAGTCACAATAAAATTGTTAAATTGGGAAGCCTTGTGTCTGTAAAAGTAGTCCTCACAAATGCAAAAAATAAAACCGTGAGAACAATGAACACGTTTTTCTTTTTAAATTATCAGGAGAGAAAAATAGCCAAGCAAAAAAAAAAAAAAAAAAAGGCTGCTAAAGAAAACCCAACAGAACCTTTCACATTTAAGCAACATCATTATTGTTTGTGAAATAACCAAGGTTGTTTGTGTTTGGTCACTCAGACTACTCTTGGTAGGATCCATCTTTCCATGCAGGTGGTTCACACTGAATTGCACTGGATTCAGACATACACAAGACTGAAACTAACCAAGAGAAAACTGTCCCAGAACCAAATTTGATTGAGACGATTTAAAATTCAGAAAGTTTTTCCAGATGAGAGCTGATTTAATACTATTACGGTTTAAGTTATTACGGTGCTTCCACTTCTACTGGAGAAACCTCAACAATGTGTGGGGTGTAGGAGACTACCGTCAGTTTAAAAAAGCTCAAATAAAATTGTATTATGCAAAATCAACTTACGGAACAGATTCTGCACCATTAAAATACACTTTGAAACTATTTCATTTCAGTAGAAGCATTCGGTCTCTCAGAGATCTTGCTGATATTAAAGGTAGCACAAGTTGCATTAAAATACAAAAAAAAAAAGATTTTACTAATACAAACACAGGATTATTAACAAGGGTGCCATTGTGATTTCAGGTATTTTTTTAAATCCCAGATTGATAATGGTAGCTTTTGTCTGTGTGGAAACTTCCTTATTAAAAGAATAAGGAACAAGAAGAAATCAACAGCGTAGTAGTTTGGGGTGGGGGGGTTTGTTTTATTATTTTCAAAATTTAAAATTAAGAACGGAACTTTGCTCAGACATCCAAGAGCTCAGTTACTACAGATGAAAAGGAAACACTTACAGGCACTTTTCAGAGTCTGGGAGAACCGCTCCTAACTGCATTCGCCTACGAGTTACATCCAGGGGATATCTACAGAGAGGATAATTAAACAGCAGTTCAACCACACGCGTGATGACTGTTTGAATATTGTTTAAACAAGTCCACGCGCAACCTCCAAGCTTCCTTTTCAATGAGTCAGGAATCCAGCTTAGATTCTCAACACAGCTGAAAGTTCTCCAAAAAGGGAGACTCCCCTTACACAACCAAAACCAGCAAACCAGAGCTCTTAATATATTCCATTTGGCACTAGTAAGGAAGACACATGAAGATCAGATGAGAGTATAAAACAGTCTGTAAAATGCTGAAGGGAGAAGACACCTGCATTGGAAATAAAATTAACAGTTGAAGGATTAATAGGCAATTATATTTGCAATGCAGTGATTTGGTGAAAAATCCATGCTGTATAAATCCATTAAATTAACTTATTTTATGGACAAAATAAAATAGAACAAGGACAGTATGAGAAAGGAAAAAGCAAGCAAAGTAATAAAAATGGCAAATACAATATCTAAGACTTGGCTTTTTTTTTTTTTTTTAATCCTATGGCTTCACAGGTTACATAGAGTTGAAAGTAAATTGGAATAGTAAAATCCTGCAAATTATGTTCAGGGTCAAAATTTCCTAGCTTTCCAGACAAGCTAAGAAACAAGATTGCTACTAAAAAAAATTCCAGTGGATTTTAGGAGATTTGTCTGAATTTGTTTAATTGACTCATTGGATATTTCTTAAAGGACCCTGAAGATTAAATAGATATTTAGTAAAAGAAATAATAGGAAATACCCAAATTTCAGTATTTGATTAACTACTTTAAAAACCTTACTAATAACTAGACTTAGATAAAATTGTATCAGATAAAAGTTTCTTTAGAATGAACAGCTGTAGAGAGGAAAACCAACCCCATACCCGAACTTACGATATCGTCTGAGCTATTGCTCCAGCTATGCCACCACACAGCAGATTTACATGTGTTTTCAAAACTAAGACATCGGGGTTATCTAATGAAGGCCGTCCAAGCAAGTTAGGTGCTTGAGCAAGTCCAATGCTCTTTAAGGTACCAAAGGTAAAAAATGAAAAACCTAAAAGGAAATTTAATTTTATGTACTTTCATTAAAAAGCAAACTATTTGTTGATGTATCATCATAAACAAAAAGCTGCATTTACAAAATGAAACTATTTTCCAGTTCTTTTAGAAGATTTTTCTTAAGCAGAAAGAAATAGATAAACAATATTTTGAACTTCTATAGTAACTTTTGTCCAAATGAAATTGTGTTTATACATAACACTACAAGAATGTTTTAAATAATCTAGACTGCGAGTTTTATGTTACTGGATTGCTGTCAGGAATCTTTCCTTGCTCCTAAGATCTTTCTAATTGAGGGACATCTCTCAGCTTTTAAAAACGAGTGTTGTGCAGCTGGGCTGTTCTGCTCCTCTGTTCCACCTCACCGCTGCTTTACACACGGGAGTACGTACGGAAAACCACCAGGAGATGGAGCCAATACGGAGGCTCCGAGGCTCCATTTACAGAGCGCCCGCTCCCATGGATCTGCCTGTTAGAGAGAAACAGCCTCCATGCTTTCTTGTGGGAAAACTGGGAAGCACAAGACAACCACTAGTTTACCTTTCTCACTCTCGACTCCAAATCTCAGAAAAGCTAGGCTTTGACTATTGAAGACACTTTTTAAGGAGCATCATTGAAGATGATCTGAACAGCAGCTTATTAACTAGGTGTGCAAATATAATAAATTTAGTAGTGAACATAACTGCTGAAGAATTGCCATGTTCTGTTTATAACTTACCAGCATATGGCGCCATTCCCACCACAGTTGGCATCAGCCCTCTGTAGAACCCACTAAAACCACCTTCCTTTGAAAGAAAAATACAGCAGCATTTGTGGCAAGAAATTCAAGTGTCTGAAGTTACACGACTGTTCATACAGAGTCCCGTGACAGCAATCTGACTAGCACCATCTACCATCAAGGAGCTAATGTCCTGTTCTGGTTCTTGTGCCTGAAGAATTGAAGGGACAACTGCCTGGCTCCATAGGAGATAAGTAAGTGAAAATGAAAGAGAAAAAGCTACATCCAACATCATAACTGGAAACATTTATGCATTACACATAGCCCTCCTCCCCAAATCTTTCTGGTAACATTACTACTTTTCTTGAAAAGCAACTTCTCAGCTGTTTCTAATCTCCCACTTACATAAGCCTTAGCTACAGCATAGCAGCCTAAGTCAAAAGCAGCATCCAAATAACTTTTCACATTAAAAAATTCAAAGTGCACACAATGAAGTCACGTTATTTTGCACTAAGCCATTATGTTCAATGCAGTGCAACATTATTTAAAGAGCATACTTTGCTTTGACAGAATTGAAGATTAAAAGAAAAAATACCTTTGTGTAAATCATCTTGAATGCATGGATAATTCCCATGTACTTGTGTTCCCCTTTTACTTGGAACGCCAGGCGAACTCTAACCATATCAAGAGGGTAAGTACAAATCACTGCTGTAATACCTTTATTAAAAACAAAAACAAAACAAGCAAAAAAAACTCACCTACACCTTATCTGATTCTAGGGTTATTTTGAAAAGTAGAATTGCCTTTTGTGGCAGTGAATACAATAGTATCTACAAGCTATTTTGTTCAAGAAACACTTAAAGTCACTTATAATCAGCAAACACGAACACTAACTCCAGCAAACACAAAGGATTTATGTTTGTACTTGGTGTTCACTGAAGCAGCACACCTAGGCCTAGATTTCCCAAGATTTATGGGCCTGACTATATTCACTTGAGCAATCTTACTGAAATTCATAGCTCCTAAAAAAATCAGGCTAGCCAAGTACATCAGCTTTACTGGATTGCAACCATGAAACCTAATCCTACCATATTAAAAAAAATTCAAGCCACCAAATTTACACGTTTTATTTCAAAAAGGTTCTGTCAGAATTTGATGTGATTACTGGGTATAGATACATGTATCTTCTGCATCTGAAAACACTAAACATATTCTAATGACACACTAAATATACTCTAATTACATTTAAAATAGAGCCAGGTTCATACTGATGAGGAGTACTTAACTGTGTTGCATTACTGCATTTTCATAATTCATGTTACATCAGCACTTCTACTTTAAAACTGAGCAGAAAAGCTTTCTGGACTTAAGATACAAAATAAAAGGAAAAAAAAAATCAAATCTTAGGACTCATCCAGTTATGAGCTACTTCAAAACGGCTTAAGCACTGACCAACTTGCAATTTTGGAAACAACTCCAGCACAGAAAACAACAATTCTAACAGTTACCTAAATAACAAATGCTTTCCAACTGCTAGGTTTTGAGGTAAACCACTCAATGGCTAACAAAATCTTTGGAGGGAATAGTTAAAACTGTTGACTAACAACAGTTGTCATTTTCTGATAGTACACCACAGTCACAAAAAAAAAACAAAAAGAAAACCCCACCAAACACCAACAAAACCCAAACAAAAAAAAATCTGGGGAAAAGAAAGTAAAAACGTTTGTCATTTGCACTGTTTTGTAGCAACTACTCTGATTTAGCTAAATGTAACTTTTTAAATTTGGTCCTACAGAAGATAAGCACACTTTTTATTCTGGCAGGAAACTGTCACTTCCTCTTAAGTTTTAATAGTCTCTTAATGACATCTCTTTTTGTAGGTGTATCACTTCCCCTCCTTTCCACAAGGCCAAGAGAAATCCTTAACAGGGGGAAGAAAAAAACCAAACACAAACCAACAACAAAATCCAAACAACTCCTGCAAACAAGCTCTTCATAGCTTTTATGTCTAGAGTTTAAAAAACAAAAGCAAACCAAAAAACCACCACTCTGATAAGGCTGAATGATCTGAAAGGTATACAGATTAGATGGTGAGGAAAAAAAAAAAAACCACTCTAAGTGAGCTATCCAAAAATCTGACAGTAGTCAACTGTCAATTGAGAGCCAGGTTTGTGGGTTTCTACAGTATCCCACCAGTAATTCATTTTAGAAGACAAAAACACCTCTTTTGGAGATTTTTGACAAGTCCTCCGAACAAAAAGGCATAAGTAACAAAAAATAAAAGCAGACATCTGCAGTTTATTTCTGATGTTGTCTCCCCCACAGGATTCAAAAGTTGGAAGCTGCAAAACATGAAAGCAACTTCAAGGCTATTTCCACTGACCTACATGAAATGCAATCCCTCAGTCTGGAGCCTTTTCGTAATGGATTCTCTGAGATGTCCAGAAATATCATAAAATAGATTAATTCAAGCAGTTTAAAAAAAATTAAGAGCAGGGGGAAAAGCACTTGTACAGAGCTTAAGAGTGCACAGGAAAGTCATCCCACTTCAGGAAAGAGATTTTACCCCCACTTCTCTTCCCAATCATGCACTGATATGTATCCAGGAACTTCCTCTGAACAAAGGACTGCAAATAGACCGACCAAGAGCTTGGTGAATGCACTATTTAGTGAACACAGTCTGAAAATAGTACCAAAAAAATGAAACAAAGAAACCGTATGTAGTAAGGATCTAAATAGAAACCTTTTTCTTTTTTTTACTTTTTCTTAAAATCTTCTAGCCATGAATTCTGAGAAAAATGGGATTTGGGACATCAGCCACAATATATGCTGTCTTGTAGCAACTGGGAGAGGCATGTTACTGCTCATATAAGGAAAATGTACATACAGGGGATCAAGATTTCCTTTGGGGCTCAAAAGAGACACTAGCCTTTCCAAGAGGAATGGCAGCCAGCTGTGGGACACAAAGTCATTGTGGTGAAGTCTACAAAATTACTTATCTCACCTCTGCTCTCTGAATACTGTATTACCAGAAGTCAGAGCACAGCATCTTAAGGCTCAGTCCCAGTCTTGAAAAAGCAAAGTCTATCCCCATTAGTGATAGCTAAGCCAAAAATCTCTCCTGTGGTAAGCTAAACAGGACAGACTTGAAAGTATATCAGCAGTTACGAGATACATACAGCAGCTCCCACTGTCTGATCTGAAATAATCATAATAGGGGAATGTAGCTACTCCCTTCAAAGAGCCACTTCCTCAAAACCAGCAGACTTTTTCACTGCCAATGCTGACTCAGAAGCCAGGGAAAGACGGTTCTTTACTTCCCATAGTGTCCTCAAGCACCTCTGACCGCTCTTGGGGACAAGATACTGGGTTACACAGACTAAAGACTTAGTGACAGTGAAGCACATTAGACTGTCCTTGATTTGCTTCCCCGACTTTGGGAGTTAACAATGAGATTAGCTCTACAGGGATTTATCTGTCTCCCAATTTCCCTATTATCCCTCCAGTCTTAGTAATTTTCTTCCTTTGGAAATAAAAATAAAAAACTATCTGGAGCAAGAAAAAAACCACAAGTGAAATACATTTACATTGCATACAGCTGGTATGCAAGTTCTTACGATCTCTGTATCATGCTCTTTGTACTTTATCAGTAGCTCCAGAGATCAAACTAAGCACTGCCAGGAGATTCAGAGGCATACAGCTCAAAAAGTGATAAGCACAAGACACAGCCTTGAACTGAAGATTTGTTCCTTAGCCAATATAAAGATTAATTTCTCCAAATAGCATCTTCTGAACAAAACAAAGCTTCAGAAACTACATACAGAGAAACTGCTGATGACAAAAAATATTTACCAGACAGGTTATAGAATGCCTAACTTACCAGTCCTAATATTCCTATTTCTATATGTTTCCCTCCATAGTGCATCCAAAGAACTAGGCCAGATTCTTTTAAAATGCTGACTGAAGTAGGTAACTGTTAATTACATACTATTTTAAATGGAGACAGCCAATATCCTCCTAGATAGTGCTAAATCAGTACTATTTTCAAATCACTTTTACTAAAAGTAAAAAGCTAAAAAAAAACATACTTCCTGTATTAGTTTAATGGAACTTGAGTTTATTCTAGATAACATCTAGTCTTTTTTGGCTTTGTTATTTTAAAGTTAATCAAGTGCAGGAGAGGAAATACACATTTCTGTGCATTAAAATACACATTTTAATTTGGATTTTTCTATTAGAAAACTTTAAAAAATTAGTTTCTAAAATCATCCTGTGATGTTTTATTTAATGTTACTTGTTCATTTTTGTTGTTATTTGATAATTTTCTTTCCTAAACCCTACTAACCTCTATGATTTCTCTTCTGCCCAGCTCTGTATTTCCTTAAAAGAAGCTATACACTATTTATCTGTTAATGAGGGGTTACAGCTGAAATTTGAATCACACAAGACTCAGGAAATTCAGAGTTAAGAGTTTCCACAGTAACTTTAACTTGGTCTCCTTAAATATATGCATTACAATAGGTTTTTCTTTTCTCTCCCTCCACTACCCCCATCCTCACCGCCTTGTTTTCCCCTGTGGATATGCTTTGGATCCTATTTAACACTTACAGAAGATACTTAAATGTTTCCCACCACTTTGAAGCTGATTCAGATCTGTTGATCACCAGTCTGGTTGGAAACACTGACACAAGTGAGATTTAAGTACAGTGGGTACAGAGAAGTGAAAGCAGACAGCTGCCTGCCTAGATGTCGTAGAGGGGAAAAAACGTTAAAAGAAATTCAGGTTATCTATCCTCAGCTGCTTAATACTGTGTCCCATGAAACTGTGAAGACCCCTCTGCACCAACACTGGGGGGTGTGCAGCACATCATCTCCTTTAGTGATTAAGTGTGGAAGACACAGAAGAATATCCTTTATTAGAGCCAGCATAGGAGGGAAAGAAAGAAATACTACCAACTGCTTTCAAGTCTTTTCTTTTTTGTTTGCAAACCTAGAAAACCTCTCTACCAGATTTCAAACTCTCTGCTCTTCTTAGTGCCTCCTTCCTCCCCTATACCTTCTTGATATACTTAAGATAAACCCTCCACCTCTTATTATCTAAAGAATATCCCCAGAAGCACTTAATGCCACCTAGTAAACAAATAGTAAGACACTCACATGTGACACTATAGATATACTTGACTGCTATGTTCATTTCACCCCCAAGTCAAGCTCAGTTCCTGTTCTGGGGTTCTAAAAATGAAACTGTTGAGTACCACAAAACACTTCATTTCATCGGGGTTGCCAGATAGCACCTTATATTAATTTATTTTTGTTACTCTAACCACACAAACCAGATTTAACCAGTAAGGTGCTTACAACAATGTCAGATGCTATTAATTAATTTACGCAAAGAATTCCACCACATCCAACACTGACAGAGTTAAGCTGATTATTCAGTGTTTTCACAGCGCCTCCCAAGTCAGGTTCCCAGTCTCTGACAAAGCTCCTGGAAAAGCTAATAATAATAATAATAGTAGTAATAGGGATAATAATAATAATCTTTTGGGGGGGAAAAGTGAATTGCACAGTTAAAGCCAAGGAAAAGGGAAAAAAAAGCAAGAAAAAAAACATCTATGGGTTTTTTTTTTTTACTTCTTTCAGATAGAAAGCCGGCCAAGTTCTGGAACATATCTTACCAAAAAGGTTTTGTTAGTTTTTAGGACTCTTCTCATTGTTTCATTTTCATTCTCTTTTCTTTTTCCTCTGGCACCACACAAAGCCAGAATATTTTAATCAGATCTTCCTAGTTTAACTAAAGGTAGTATTAAAAAATCCCAGTATTTTTTTTCCAAAAGAAGCTAAATATGAACACCCATAACTATTTAAGGACTGTCACTAGAAAGTACTAAGCCTATTTTACAAATTAAAAGCACATGAAGAATCACTTCAATTAAAACTCAATCCACTATTACTTACCTTCCCCTGTTTATTCTTAGTTACTTTTGACTCAATGACTAGTAAGAGGAAAACAAATATATAATCATGCTATGCACTGGCAGTTTACTGCTGGGCTTTTCTGCTGCGATTGCACTAATTAGTAAGTGAGAGATTTTACTATTCACAAATATGACCTAAAGAGCATCATGACAATCCTGTCCTGGACATGGAAAAGTACAGACATTTCTGGAAAATCCAAAGAAATCCAAACTAATTTAAGAACCTGCAGTTCTCTCTGTTTCTGCGGGCTTATATTCAACCTAGAAGCAATGGTAGAGGGGCTGATGAGCCAATTCTACCAGAACCTGCAGCTTTATACTTCATATTGATGACACTGGTTTTTTCACTTTTTAAATGCCATAATAAAAGGCTGTAAAAAAACTGTGCTTCACAACACAGCACGGAATTCACTGCTCACACAAACATATTTTAGAGAATACTCTTAGACAAACAAATTTCAATTAGGCAACCATGTTAAATTAATCATTTACTAGTATATTTGTTTAATAGAAATTTGCAGGAGTTTGACCCAACACTACATCAAATCATCCTCTAATAAATATTAACTTGTCAGCAAAAGGCATGTCCAAAATCCAAGTACAAAACTATACCTGCCATGGATCCAGCCATTAATCGATGCACATGCCCAGAAATCCCAAGTTGTTTCTTTATTACCTACACAATATGGAACATTTACAGTAGTCAGATATCAGAAAATACAGAGAAACACAGCACGAAGTTTATTAGCACATTAGTGCAAGCTCTGCAGCAGTTTCCAAGAAGTTTACAATGCTACAAATTCAATCCAGAACATTTAATTACTGTTAGAAGAATTTTTTAACACTGCTGCTGTTTCCAATTTCTTATTAAAAACATGAAAGTACTAAAATTCTACTAACAAAGCAAAACAATGAGTTGAAAGTATTTGTACTGTTCACTTCAGAAAGCAGATTAATTATTTAGTTATCATTAATGTGTGTTAAACAAGGCAAACCGAGTATGTAGAAAGCAAAGGACACTGAACAAAGTTGACAAGTAAGAAGAGTCAATTTTTCTTACATGCACATCATGTGAAACACTCCCATAAAGATTTTAACTGGATTAAAAGAAAAAAGAAAAAGAAAAGAAAAAAAGGAGAAATAAAAAGGAAGAGAAAAAGGACAAACATTTCAGAGCAAGAACTTGCTAAGTTAATTACAGCCTGGAAGAAAGTTAGAAATTAGTTTCCAGGCTTTTATCAAATAACTGAGACTTTCGCTTTCTGCTATAAACATAACTTCATATCTTCCTCCTTTAAGAATTTTTTTTCTTTTACATACCCATGCAAAATATTGTGAAGGTTTCTGGTCAATTAATACATAAAAGAAAGTGCTATGATGCTAACTGGTGTCTTGAAATTGCACATTCATAAATCAGTTCAATTATAATGCATGGCATGCAGTCTTTTATTCCACACGACATAAAACATGCACAGATCAACAGCATTCATGATCACAGCACAAAAAAGAGAACCTATAAAACTCATTACAGTAACTTCTTTGTATCAGTCTCCTGAAATTTACTCTTAGGGAAGGGAATGACAATTTCAATCCCATTGTCTTCAGTAAATATCGTACCATTTACTTGGCTGGGTACTAGATCTGACATTTCAAACATGAAATTTCTCCTCACTAATAGCAAAACGGTATTTTTTACCACAAATGGCAATGTTTAAAAACATGTTCATGCTAACAACTGGCCTTCACGAGATGTTGCAAGGATTTATTATGAAAGGGTAAATGCAGGAAAATACAAAGGAATCCACAAATCTTGCAGAACCCTGAAATGAGAATTATCATCTTCAAGGTCATTTTTAATCTACAGCCTGACATAATAATTTGTCAGGTCAAATATAACAGTCATATCCAGACAGACTTTCAAATTTAAGTCATTCTATCCATCAAGTACTAGGAATTCCAGCATAAATATAATAAAGATGTTTCACATTTTTTTCCTACCTTATTGACAAAGGGCTACCCCACAGCAATACAAATAGCAGCAGACTTTAAATTACCTTTTGTTTTCATTAAAAGAAACAATACAAACATTTAGAAATCAATGTGAATTTCTTTTTCCTTAAGCAACATTGCAAAAACTTCCCTGTCACCCTGATATTTTTAATGAGTAGGTTCTAAAAAAACTAAGCACCCTCTAGAAAAGAAGTACAGCTAATTAATAAGACACAGAACTTCCAGTGTTAGTTTCAATCACTCAATGAGTCTGCATTCATTGCAGGCAGAAAAAAGGAAAGGAAAACAATAAATTCAGCTACCTTTTTATATTGGTCAAATGCCATAAACTGAATAGCGCCATACGGGAAGATTCTAATCATCATTGCCCCATTTCCCTTATACAGCCCAAGGTAGCCTTCCTTTTTGGGGACAGCACGCAACGTAGAAAATACTCCTGCAGCAATACAAAAAGAGGTGTTTAACACTGTGGGAAAGGAAAAACAAAAATCAAGGAAATGCTACTGTAAAAAAGCAAGCATACAAAGCTAAGGCTGCATCATGTTGCTCATGTAACTGTGGAAAATCCACTTTCACTGCCCAAACACTGCTAGAAGGGAGAGGCTTAAGGTTAAGTTTTATCAGCTTTCTCATCTCCCACACCCCGTGAGCCTCTGCACTCGGGCCCCAGGACTTGCCCGGACTGTGAGCAACCCTACTGCAGATGCCACTACCCACCCACAGCAGCTACACAAGGGAGGGAACACAAGGGAGCAGCACAAGGGAGGGAACTGGCTGACTTGCAATTCAGTCAATTCTAAATAAATACGTAAATACTTTAAAGTCTAAAACCATGGCAAAACAATCTGATATTGCTACATGCTAAATGGCAGATTAAATGCCACCACTGAGGAAATGAAGTAAACATGTTGAAGACTCTCATTACTTACAACTTAAACATCTCACACTCTGTGTCAGAGTTGTTGCAACAAGAAGCAATCCTGCTCCCTTTTAATAGGTGGGAAATAATGCAAGATCACACAAAGTTTGGCAAAACCTATAGTTTTACTATAAACATTAGTTATGCACAGTTGCTGTCAAATTCACTTTCTACTTTGACTTTATAAAAGAATTAACTGTGACAGTCAAACAGTTTTCATTCATATGCAGCTACTAAATAACTAGGAGTGGAATACGAAAAAGACATTTATCTTGCTTTCAGGCCGGAAAAAAAAAAAGAGTAGCTGACAAACGTTCATTTGAAGTTTAAACCAAACAAGTATCTCTTAGTTTCTGGGATTCTAAGAATATGAATAGATTAGTGCACCTTGTTAATATATCACTGTATATTAATATATTATTACATATTTTATAGTAAATTTATTTTTAAGATGTCATGCTTATTACATGCATCTGAACTTACTTATGTCAAGACTAGAATTTCTCTCTATCCTGCAATGATGAGTTACTGTTCCTATTTCCTAGAACACATGCTCCGAGATCCACATGGCACAGACTCCACAATGCAAGGGTATAAAAACCCATAGTGAGGACTTTGATGAACTGACCCATCTTGTCTCTGCACTTACAGGAACCTCCTCCACATAATTCTCCTTTTTTGCCTACATGTAACATGGACACACATTCAAGTCAGACACATTTCAAATAATCAGCATCATATCTGACTCCTAAAACAGGGAAGAACATAAGATTTTACTTGCCAACTACGGCACAGTACAAAGCAAATTAAAAATGAGGATTTAAAATCTCAGTCAAACCAATTATTTCACCCTTCAATCCTTAGGCTGCAAACTTCAGTGTATACTTGTGTTTGTGTTACTAAAACACATTGCTTGTGTTTCCCTTTTTGCCACAGTGAATATATAGCCACTGAATTCTATGATTTCATAATGTTTTATTTTTTCCAGCTTTTAAAAAACATTATCTTTAGTGTCTAAGTTAAAAACCAGTTTAGTTACATGCAAAATTAGCCAACTCAATTTTTTTTTTCCCTGACAATTGCAACCCTTAAATTTTGGGGCAAAAGTTATGACATATTTCAGTAACATCTGACATAAATGGCTCAAATATTCTGCACGAGAGAGCACTGTTACAGCCCGCAGAGAACAGATCTGGACACCTGAGTTTGCTCTCTCACCATGATGCAACACAGATGCCAAATACAGATCACCTGCACCTTACAGCAGGCATAAATCTGCTGCTCTCTCCAATTCCCACCAGCCATGCCACTGTCTGAAAAGCAGGGATCCCCACGGCCCCTGGGAACTGGCACTCACTGCAGTACACTTTTTACTGAAATGATCCAAGCTTTGAAGCTGTGATTACCAATCTCCTGCTGGCTTCTGTAAGGGGAATATCAAGCCTAGCTCTTACATGCCTTATTTAGGATTATTCTAACATCTCAATTTCTAATACATCAACTGATACCACAGCTTACAAGAGGCTTTGTTTTTCTTTTCAAACAATAACAAAACATGGCACAGAGCCTGACCAGACAGATACAACCTTCTGTCTGATGAGCACCTTTTTTATCAGCCTCATCACTGAGTAAATCAATATACCCAAAGCACACACATTTCATTTAAAACCAAAAATTAGACACATAGCAGCCATCTTACCTAGATGTTTGTAATGGTGGTTATGAGCTTGCAGCAAAATCTTTACTCGATCCAGTGGTGCAGTAGTTGTTTTGGCACAACATCCTGCAACACCTTTCCAAGACAGAAACAGAAAAGTGACAGGATGCAAAAGTTCTTTGGGTCAGCAGCTAAAGAAGGGATTTTTCTAATGTAGTTAACTCAGTCAGGAACTGAAAAAAGCTCCAATGACAAGTAAAGAGTTTCTATTAGATGTTACAAAGCCCTTGAAGCCTTAATGAAACATTTAAGCTACTTTTCCTGTTTACAAAAACCCAGGCCACTGTCTGTCTCAGCTGCTGAGGTCATTGCAGAAGGAACTTTCCTGTACGTTACTCAAGAGTTTTCCACCCTGTTTCCTCCTTCCCTTTTGCGGGAAACAGCCCCTGCTGATCTTCCCAAGAAGGTGGGCTACGTGTCTGCCCGTGTACCCTGCGCTACTTCAGAGAGTGAGATCCAAAAGAGTGCGGCACGATGTAAAAACTTTAAATAAACACAACCTTCTCCTACCCCCAGCAAATCAGACAGCTGAGACAACTGGGAAGAATATAGGAAGAACAAATAGGCTTTTTCTCTAAGAGGTTACTGATGCGGTGTTGTGTTTGCCAGGCTGCCTCGTCACTTCACACCATCTTCATCTTCTCAACAGCAGCCGCAACAGTCTGAGGACAGGGATAACCCACCCTCCCCGAGCACCCTAATGAGGGTTTGGGCTCTGGGAACATTTAATTGGCGGCTGACCGGGGCTCCTCGCTAGTTCTGACACACGTGCGAGTCACTGGAGCGCACCGCGCCACCCGCGTTAGTCCATCAGGGGGAAAAGGAAAAGCGAGCTCCCCGCTTCCCCAGGTGACGAGAGCCGGCGGCAGTTTCACCGGGGACAGCGACACGAAAGTCCGCCGCCCCCACCCGGGGCACCCACCTCCGGCGATGAAGGAGCGCAGCCAGTAGAAGTCTCGGCGCGCCGCGGCCGGGGGCAGCGCGGCGCCGGGCCCCGCCGCCGCCGGGGAAGCCATGGGGCAGGNCGGCCGGGCCACGCCGCGGCGCCTGCGGATCGCGTCAGCGGCCGGGCCGCCCCTCCGCAGCCTTCCCGCGGGAAGGCCCGGGTTAACCCCGCCGGAGCCGCCGCAGGGGCCGCTGCTCACCCTTTACCTGCTCCGGGGCACGACGCGGCGTGGAAACGATTTGTTAATGCCCCCGGGGATCGCTTGCGGCTCCTTAAAAACAGTCATCCGCTCACTTCGCCAACAAATACGTACATCTAGACCTATGGGTGCCCGTAACCAAAACCTAAAGAGCTCTAATTAGGCTATACAATAAAATATATCGATTTCTTTTTAGCCATTTGAATAGCTACTTAAACTTCGTGCTAGAATATTAATATTTCTTCTGTCTACAAGTATGGTTTCATACCCAGAAAAAATACTCAGTATGATTATTTGTATGCAAGTTTCAAAATGCATCAGAAAGGGAAACAGATATTGAAAAAACAAAAATCAGCGGGTTCAGGATTAGAAAGGTCAAACACAGTATCATTCTGCAGCTGTCAACATTTTGGACAATTTTTTAGGTTTTCTGCGATGTCTCTGTTGCATAGACTGATTAGGGCTTTCCAGGAGGCATTTGAACTTCTGTCTTCAGCTCTTGAAAAAAAAACAAAACACAAGCGCACCTTCTGAATGCTGGCGCACGGAGCAAGGAGGGAGCGCGTACCTGGTGCTGTGTGGTGAGAAAGCTCATGCTTGTCAGCTTTCCTCACTTTTCTGCAGTTACTCACCTATTCCTCATACGCTTTTTGCCCCACACATCTTGACCTGGGTTTCAAGTATTTCATATACCAATATGCCTTTTGAAAAAGGTAGTCTTCTAACACGAAAAACCCAGTTAAACAGATCTCTATGCTTGCATAAGTCAAAGGAATCACTTTCCGAGCAAATTACCAGGGTATTTTTGCTTCTTGCTTGTGTCAGATTGCCTTCAAGAGAAGTTACTCATTTTTCCCTTTAATAGATTATATTCCTTAAAATTAAACATGCTTCAGAATCAAGAAAACTTTGCTCTGTTTGATCATTGCATCATTTATATATTTGGGAAATGGCTGTTACAATATTAATTTTTTCCAGTAACTAAAAAAAATAGATTTCTTCTAGAAAACATGAAATAAGTCCTTTATAGGAGAAAACTCTCAAGCCTTTTTACCTTTTCTAATAAACCTGCAAAATTAATTTTTTTTTTGTTGAAGTTACTCTGATTTTTAAGTCTGTAATGGAAAGGCAACTGTTGTGTGAGTTATTGAAGCAGGTTTTTAAGTGACTGTTGATGCCACTTTCTCCACCCAATTTGTATTCTTTTGAGTTTCTGCTCAGGAAAAGCCTCCTCCCACCACAGCAACCATACTGTGTTAACAGCTCCAGCTGTAGGAACCTAATTTACCGATTTCACACAGCAAAGCATTGCAACTGCACTAACAGCTGAAAGTCATCAAGTTTCTAGAGTTTCACCACAGACTAGAAAAATCAATAATCACATAGATGGGCTGTTAGTTCTCTTAGCTACAGGCAGGATATTTCAAGAAGATACTTTGTCAACCCCCATAATTTAGGGAAGCGTGCCCCATGTGTGCATACTGTTTAGGAAAGCAGTAAAAGACTTGCATTACAAAACTAAACAGAACATCTTGTATAGATATACTAACACACAAAGGAATTCAGCGACAAGCATTATGTGCATAGCTTTGTTGGGGTTTTTTAAATACTTACTGGTATAAAGTGCTCTCAAGTCCTGTTTTCTTTGTTAGCCTCTGTAGTAGTTCATTTGCACCTTCAAATCGTAACATTCTCCCAGCTGTTACTTCATCTTTTTGTCTTGAAGTGTTTACACCTTTTACAGAATTTCTCTAGTGACATCTCTTTTATGACCCATTCTTAAAACTCATCAGCAATTTTAATGTCATTCAGGTTATGCTCATGTGCAACACTATGTCATCCTCTAAATCAACAATTAGCAGGGGAAGACATTAAAATTACAATAGTCGAGGACAGAGCTACAAATTTGAAGAAAAAAATAAAGCACGTAGGTAGTTTTAGCAATTGTTGTAATTTATTCCTGATTTTTTTTTTGTTGTTAAAGATACTTGGTTTTCTAAACATATTCTAAATATGTATCAATTAAAATAGATTTTCAAGGCTCAAGCTAGGTAAGCTATCCTCCTAGTAGTAGCTGCTGAAAAGATTATTTTCAGTGCCCTTAAAATGCTGGTGTACACCAAGCCCTGTTTTGGGAGAGTTGTACAAATTACCCTCAGGTATCGTATCTCTCTGGACCGTAAGCTTTTTAAGTCTTTAGACTTGCTTCTGGTCTTTACTAATTAGTGATGTGAAGTTACATCTATCTGGTTGCCTTTTCATTTACCCCAAACCACATCTAAGGACATTAGAAGTACTTAACTTTCCCCACATGAGACTCATTCTTCTTCTGCCACAAAAATCACAGCTTGCAGATTACAAATACTCTAGCAAACCTCGCTTCCTTGGCACTGTGCTATCTTGAGCGCTCTTTATCTCTATCAGCAAGTAGAGAGAAGTTGCTTCTTCCTGAGGTGAGGTGAGCAAGGAGCTGGGTATGAGCACAGCATAGGAAGTATCTTCACCGACAGGGCGCAGTCCTGCAGCAGGACGCTGGGAACAGGCTCCAGCCTATGTCACAGGCAGGGCACAAAGCAGGGCTATGGGGCATCCAGAGAGGCAAGAAAGGAAGAGAAGATAGTGCCTGAAACAAGTCTGGAGACAAGCCTGAGGTTCCTCTAGAAACCAAGCCCAGACAACAAACAAGACCAGCAGCAACACCCAAAACAATCACACCTACACCTTAGCAGAGATAGGGAGCAACCGACCCCCCAGACCTGAGCTTAATGGAGTTCCTGGGCCCACAAATCAGGTGTGTGGGTGGAGGCCCCAGGTGAGGCTGGTCAGGGCCATTAAGCCTTGTTGACACCCTCAGGACCCTGACAGACCCTACCCATACCCTGTCAGTGAGGTCTTTAATGAACAGAAATATTTGACTCATCAGAGTTACTGAGTCTGCAAATACGGTGGGTGCCAAATTTCCCTAACTGAGCAGGCCTCTTCCTCTCTTTCAGGTGCCAGGAAGAGGTGTGCCCTGTGTGACCCCTGTTATCACATAGCTTACTGCAAAAGTACAGTAGACTTGAAGCATCCAAAACTGTTGGGTCTGTACATGCACAATTAACCATGTCTCCCCAGATGCAGGGTTTGCCAGCAAGGCACTACACATCATTCTGCTGTCACGCTTTATATTACTCATGCACAGTCATGCAGTGAAGTAAGGACCAAGATTTCCAATGAAAATAGAAACTGGCAGCAAACTGCTGTCCACTGCAGGTCAGGAACATCTGTCAGGAAATATTTAAAATAAATGCAATGGGCCTGTATAATGGGTATCAGAAGATGAAATCGTAGTCCCTTCTGGCCTTAATCACATAAAATGGCGTTAACGCTTAAATTATCTGTGTTCAGCGTGCCTACAAATGTTAACCTGTTTTCAGTGCCAATCAGGCAGGTAGATACTATCTACAGAACCAGGGCCAAGAAAGACTAAATGAGGAAGTCATTGTCAAAACCACAAACAGAATTCAAGAGTTTCTGCATTAAATTCATGTTGTTCAGGACTTTTCTCTTTCAGATAGTGCCAGCTAACAATGCTGCAGGTGCTTTATCTGATCATCTGTATTACAAATCCAAAGGGATTAACAGTGTTTGGCCTGTGTTCAGCTGGGTTCTCAGGCACAGCACCACATACCAGTGTGGCACACAGGTTCCTAGGTCACATCTGGGCTGTGAGCAGGCTGGTCACTTTATCACGCTGGAGTCCAAGCTAATAAATGTGAGGGAGGCTTTGGTAGAAAGTGGAAGCTGTAGTCCATGTTTTGTAATCAAACAAGCAGACAGCTCTAATGTTTCAGTATCATCTTTCTACTACAAGGGAAGCAGGGGTAGCTAAGATAAGCCTGGTTAGATCAAATCTGTCCCTTAAAAAGCAGCTTAGGCGTCTTTGTAGTGTAGTTCTCACAGCTTTTGGTTTGTGAAGGGCTAAAGTTCAGCATCAATCTAACTTTTCTTAGCTTGAAATGATGCTGTGCCTGTTGCAGAGGTCTGATCCAGATGACTCTGCAGGACTAATTTAGGGACAGCATATCTCAATAGTTCAGTTTCCAGGGTCAAGGCCCTGAGGGCACTAATAGTGGACCTGACCAGCTGCATCTGGAGTCTCCACCCACATCTTTTGCCCATGGGCCCAGGAGCTCTATTTAAGCTCAATCCTGGCTAAACTATGGACCCTGTTTATTTAGGATCTTGGTTTGGGCTTGGCCCTTTTTGGTCCGCATGGACTCCGTTCAGTATTCTGCTACGGCCCTATCTGCCCAGCCAAGGTGACCGGCGCCGAGCGCCCGCCCGCACGGGTGGGAGAGGGTGACGGAGCCGCTCGTGGGGGCACACGGGAGAGTCAGCGGAGGTCCAGGCCGGGTCCGCCTAAGCCACCGATGGTTCGGTCGTGCGGGAGGAGGTGGGAGGGAGGCGGAGGGACCTCTTTGGGGTTGAACGGAACTTTACCGAGACGCCGGTGGGCGCCAAGAAGAAGACGGAACGATGCCCGTGCCGTGGGATTTTCTACCCCCACGGCATGGGAGGGGAAAGCCCCTACCATCCAATGGGATAACCGCAGCGGGGCGTTACGGAGGAGGGAGGCGGGGTACAGAACCAAATGTAACGGGGGAAGGCGGCGGGGGTTAACATGGTCTAATGAGGGATCGAGGAACAGAGAACTTTCTGGAGGGGAAACCTAATATAGGGGAGAAAGGGGAGGAGATGGTGCTGGCTGCATACCCTGCACAGCCCTCTGGGTACTGCCCTTGGGCTCTGGGGGTATCAGACCAAGGCACCTGCTGGTTCCATAGGTATTGCTGGCCAGGGGCAGCCAGGGCACACCACAACAGTACTCGCTTAGGCTGTGGGTGTTTGTCCTTACCCTGTGGGTCTCCAGACCTGCCTGTGACGTACAGATTGAGTTTTTAGTTTAACTGCAGACCTACCTCATCTCCTGGAAGCTGTTTTATTACCTGGCCTTGTGCCTGAATGCAGATGGTGCCCCTAGGCCTGTTCTATTTACCCTATGTGTGTACAGTGGGGCTGGGTGCTGGCTGGTGAGGTCCTTGTCCTGCTGGCTGTTGTGTGGGGCTCCCTGTCTCTCAGGGAGCAGCTGCCCCTCACAGCTCCCCCGTGTTCACCACGGACTTGAATTTTGCCAGAGCTGCCTACAATGCAGAACTACTTACAGGTTTGTGCACTTTTATTACATTGTATAATGTTGTTCAGTTTTATTCATTCTGTATGTAGGTGTCAACTTGCATTGTATTCTGGAGAATAGCGTAGGGATAGGAGCACTGTGTCAGACCAAAGGTCCACCAGCTTAAAACCTTACTCAGAAAAATAGCATGTACACAGGGAAGGAGGCTTGGGTAGCATGCAGGGCACTTAGTGCACTCTTCCAGCTTCAAGTAATGTATAGCTAAAATAGTACTTCTATGTTGTGTGGTTTTGATTAAACTTTCTTCCATTAATTTTGCTTTAGAAAAAAAAACTTCTAAAGATTTTTGCCTCTTCAGTGTGCTGTAGCAATGAGTTCTGTGGTTTGACAACATGCTGTATGAAATTGCTGTCTATGTTCTGATTACATGTTTGATATATTGCCTTGATATCCTCTTCTTTAGAGAAATGGTCATTGTTTTCTCTAAACACTCATTGAATGAATGAGTATCTCTCTCTGATATTACTTTCCGTGCTGGTTTTGTTTTTACAGTATATTGGTTGGGACTTCATCCAGATTGCTGCCTTTCTAGACTGGAAATATTGGTGCATTTAGCTGCTCCATGTGCTTTTGGGAACACTTACTATGTTCTTTTGTGTCTTTTGAGCTTCCCTTCGCACCTTTTAAGCAAACCAGAACTGAATGTTATATTCAAGATGTAATTGGACAAGAGATCTGGGCTAAATAATGATGGTGTAGGGGTGTTTCCTGTTCAGTTCTCCCCTTCTTTTGTAGTGATGCCCAACACTGCACTTGAGCACACAGAACAGCTTCACTGGAACACCTGTCACAGTACCAGGATCTCTATTTTGAATGGTAGGAGTTAAGTTACAGGTTGTGATTTCCACGTTTCCCTCCATGTGCCTCACTTTGCATTTTAGTGAAAGGATTTCATCCACCATTTTGTTGCCCAAACAGTCATTACTGTGAGATCTTTTTCCAAACATTTATGCTTAGCTTGTCTTGGTAGACTGACTATCTTACTGTTGCCAGAACAGATTGTGACCTGGTGCTACTCGCTTTCCAGGATGAAAGACCTCAGACCGTGAGCACATAAGTCTGTAGGTGTGAAAATTAACAATTGTTAGTTCTTGTTTGTTTCCTAGCTTCTAAGCATGTTCTTAATGGAGCTGTGATTGTGTGTGTTGATGCTTGGGTGCTCCTGTTAACCTGCTTATTCTAAATAAACCTTAGCCCTCATTGCTTGTTGCTTCCCCCCAAGTTACTAATTTCTTGCTCTGCATTTTATTCAGGGCCACAACTTCCAACTTACTGCTATCTTCCCAAGAAACATATTCTGATTATGTGGGGTTTTATTATCAAGTTCCAGTTCCTTCAGTTTGAGAGCAATAGTTCTTTTACCTCTCAAATCACCTATTATTTGATTTTATAAAAATAGCTTGTGTTACCTTATGTTTTAGCAGGATGAGTCTCTGGAATTACATAAGTCTTGATATCCAGCCCTGAGGTGGAGATGGTATGGTTACACCCAGCAGAGAACTTGTGCACTGCTAAAATTCCCTGCCACTGAAGGCAACTGTTCAAAATTCAGGTGTCTGTGGTGTAGGTGTCACCTTGTTTCATCTGAAGTGTCTGTGAGCTTGGCTAAGATTCCCAGACTTTATTTCTCTTTCACTGCAAGGACACGTAGGGTAGATTGGAAGAGAATGGAGGTACAAAGTGGTGATGGGCTGCCTACCCACTGTCACTGAAAAGCAGCAGTGACAAGGAGTTATGCAGATCTGTGCCACTGCTTCTCCTTTATCACGTGTCACTTAAACCAGCAAAATGTTGGCATTTAAAGCATCTCTAGGAATGGATGGATGTGGACAGTACTGCTCCCTTGTGTGCAGCAGAAAAGCCTCTCTGCAGGCTCACATTTGACTGGGTTGGTTCACAGTTGAAGTGCTCTATATTATAACAGCTACAGACTTAATAATAATGAAGCCTTTCTAAAAAAGTATTGCTTGGGTATATTGTTTCACACATCCCATTTCCACATCTGTTTTTCAGTCTGAAGAGAGGTTAGATTTGGTGGCCTGCTTTTCACAAAAGGTTGTGGTGATAATGAGTGGTGGAAGAAGTCAGTCAGTGGACTGACTCCTCCTCTTAGTATAACATTTTACTCACCCGTTTCCGTCTGGGATGGAGCAGCAAATATCATCAGTGGCTTTTAATGGATGAGGTGGGGGGATGGGGGAAAGAGCAAGGCTCGTTATATTTTACTTCCTTGCAGGAGGGAGAGGGTGGCTCAGCAGATCTTCCTTCTCAGCCAGCATCTTACCCATGCTTCGGGGGGTGTTTGGTCCACGCGTGGGATGGACGCTGGTGTTCGAGGGTCGTCCTGGATAGCACATGTAAGGGGAAGGGGGTTTGGCCCCCGGTGAGCCCCTCGCCCGTCACGGCTGACCAGGCTTTCCCTCCTCCAGGCTAAAAAGAAAAGGGATAATTTTATGGAGTGCCACCACCGTGGCTGACCGGGAGGTATGCGGCGTCAAACCACAGCCTCCGCAAGTAACGGGATAATTTGCCTTTTCTCTTATTACCGTCACTTAATTTATTTTTTTGTTGTTGTTGTTGAATACCCCCCGGCGTTACCAGCCTGGCAGGCCGACGGCGGCTCTTGTGGGCAGCCGTGGGGGCACCGCCGCCACTCTCCCTGTCCCCGGGGCCGTGCCGGCTCACCCCGGGGCGCGGGGGCGTGGGTGGGGTGTGGGGGGCGGCGAATCCCGCTCCGGCCGCGGGGATCCAGGGCGCGTTTTGCCGCCTGCCGGGAGGGCTCGGTGCGGCGAGCGCCCCGCCGAGCCGCCCCCTCCCCGCTC